>JAWRVZ010000190.1:0-125000 GCA_037043235.1 Rhodeus uyekii | reverse complement strand
GTGAAACTTTATTCTCCATTAAGGTATTAATAAGTATTATTAATCATGTTTATCTAGGCATTTTCCTTTGCTGACTCCATGTCTTTCTGAGAGTAACTAGTTTTCTTATTGTTTTTCAGAGTGAAGACTTCCACATATACACGCAGTACTGCACAAATTATCCAAGGTAAGAAATACTTCCTGTGGTTTGTGGTTGGAGTTCACATCCTATGGTTTGCATGTCATCATCTTTCACTCAATATAGAGCTAAGACTTTAAGCAATGGCTGTCTCGGATGCCTGTGTGTGTGTGTGTGTGTGTGTGTGTGTGTGGAATGTGAAACATGTGAGAGTGTGTGGACATATTATATGGTGTGTGTATGTGTATAACACCACTGGAGTCTAGCAGTCTGTTTCTATTTGTTCACCCCCGAGGGAAACCCCCTGTCTGACCGTCTGGCTCTCTCTATCACCTGTCTGATCTGCCCCTTTGTCTATTACCAAGCAACCTTTTGCACTTATTTTACCCCTAAAGATGAAGAAAGTGGAACCCGGTTATCTCGACGGCCTTGGGGGTTGCAAAAAGGCATCGAGATAACCAACAGTCAACATATCTGTTTGTTTGATGAAGCGATCGGCATGCTATAAAAATGTACACACACTGTATATGTTTGCTAACAACAAAAGGCATATGTGCAGCAACTAACAGCAGAGATTTACCAGTATACAATAAAAACACCTTCCATTCTCCATACAAACCTTTAATTATATTCTCCAACATTGCAAACACAATTTCGCTCACAGCGTAAACAGTCACAACATATTCGTGAGGTCATCACGCTGTACTATATTGCATACTTTCTTGTGTTCTGCCCGTCTAATGTGCTTTCTCAACAAATTCGGCTTCATCCCGTCTTTTAACAACCGGGTTCTTCAATCCACAGCGGCGCTGAGCAGAGCGCGTATCAGAACAGAATCAATGAGTGTGTGTGTGTGTGTGTGTGTTCATCTAAGCCTCATACTCATTAGTCGGTAACCGCTCGTTACTGACCAATGTCAAGTGTCCAATGTACCAATGGATGGGGATGCAGCAGCACTCGCTGCTTGTCGAGAAGCGTAAGAACGATATGTGCTTTCGCTTCAGAGAGTGCTGCGCGGTGCTGTGAGAGAAGCGTCACTGACAGAAAGACCATACGGACCGCGATCCACGTGCAACACAAACTCAGCGCATGCGCAGTGAACTCGGTGCGATCATGAGACATGAGATAAACATGTGAAGAGGAGAATTTATCCCTCTTTTGTGCTCGAGATATTAGTGTTCGGCGACATAAAAGAATCGACATAACCAATGAGAAAATGCTAAGACAAATAGGAAGTTGGCGGTTCCACTTCAAAAACATCAACATAACAGGATTGGCGAGTTGACCGTGACTCGAGATAAGTGAACTCCACTGTACTACAATTATTTTTGGCCACTAAGATGACCAGAGGTGTGCTTTCGTTCTTCGCTCAGGAGTAAAACAGTCGTACTTAAAACAGTCGAAGTACTTGATCAGCGGTTTACTGTTATCGAACAAATTTGTGACAAGAGTCAATAGAAAACAAAATGAAAACCACATGGCTAGATTCAAAATCATATCAAATTTCAATGTAAAAAACTGAACTGACATGCTGGATGATGTTGCAGTATAATGTTCCTCACAGCATCTCCAGACTCTTTCACGTCTGCTCTCATCTGGGAAGAATAGTTTGTTCACAGCAATAATCTGATATTAATTTGATCTCAAAGCAATTATTTAACTAACAGAAGTTATTACTCCACCATCCATGTGACAATGTCTAACAGCAAAATGATTGCAGTTTGATTAAAGTCATGACTGGCTAGTTAATTTCTCCCAACAATGCACCATACAATTAATAATAGATGATAAATATCCTTGTTAATAGAAGAAAATTTGCTTTTGCATGTGTTAAATCCACACCTGCAGGTGTCATAAAAATCCAAGATTGTCTGGGGGTGTTTCACTTTATTCTGAAGTTTGCCAAATTAGTGCATTAAATCTTTGAAAGACACTTGTTTGAGACATTTAATAGCAAGTAGGGATAAGTATATAGAAATTATGAGCAGAAGTGTGTTTTCTGAGTTGCTTCTGTGAAACTGATGCAGTTTTTGGGTACAAAGGCTACATTTTATTTTCCACATTTCCTTTGAACAGACTAGTCAAAATGTATGCAAGACAAACTAAACACTACAATTAGGGTTTTATTTCATTCTGATATAAACATGCTGTTCCTTTTAAAGAGTGTAGCATTGCTTGGCTAGGAAGCTGCTTTGGAGCAAACTTCACCAACATTTGTTTCGGTGGGTGAATAGTTGAGTAAGCGAGGATCTTTAATTCCAGTGAAGGGTGAAAATATAAAATATATGTCTTTTTATAGATTAACAGCATTGAAGCCTTGAATTAATGTTATTGGAGATTAGTGTGAATATATGTCAGAGAGATTTGCTTTTGGGTGCATGTATGTGTTCAGAGATTTTGAATCTATTCATAAACCTGAAAAATGACAAAGGTTCAACAAAAGCAGTGACACACAACACCTTTCCCTTGAAAATTGTCGCACACACCCACTTTTCTTTTCATTTTTATCAAACACTCACACACACACACACACACGCACACACACATACACTGGTCCAGCACGTGCTGTCACGAGTCCTACTTTTGATGTTAAGAGAAAAAAGTGACATGATGGTAATTTTTGTTTCATCAGATGCTACATGGTTTGTGTGTGTGTGTGTGTGTGTATGTGTGTGAATAGATTATTGTTTAGGCCATGGCGATCCTCTATCCACACCCTCACACAGCTGTTGACCCTAACCAAGGTCATATGGCACCCTCTCTCTCTCTCTCTTTCTCTCTCTCTCTCACACACACACACACACACACACACACACATACATACAGTAACACTCCTGAAAGCAATAGCTGTATCTCAGTGATACTAGGGTCATATTTCCCATTGGGACAATGTGAAGTCTGTGCGCAGAGTGCTGGAATGCACACACACACACACACACACACACACACACACACACACACACACACACACACACACACACACACTGTCCCACTGCTTTGTGAGGCGTGGCAGCAGATCCAATAAACTGTAAAATCTGTGTTTTAACAGAAGGGCCCGACCTTACTCTCTGAACCGTGCACACATGCATTTTGTGTGTGTGTGTGTGTGTGTGTGTGTGTGCATGTCTGTGTGTGTGTGTTCCATGGAAGAAAACAACATTAGAATGTTTGGATAATTGATCACAGACGTTTTATTTTTAGGTGATCTTGTCTGGATTGATAAAGTGTCCAAAACCTTTTTGTGGCCTAAGCACAGTGTATTACAGCATGCAAAATACTTTTAATCCATCAGTGTTTTGGTGATAGTTTGTCCCTAATGTGACACATTAAAACATTTTAAATGCACTTAAGGTTTTTTTGGCCATTGCATATGTAATTTATGATTGTCAGAGACATATTATCTAAATAATATGTGTGTGACCTGATTGTATTGCACATATCTGCTAAAGTTTCTGAATAGATGCGTTTGTGTGCATCTACAGGTCGGTTGCCGTCTTAACAGAGTGCATGCGGAACAAAATGGTGGCAAAGTTTCTGCGAGAGCGCCAGGAAAGTCTTAAACACTCCCTTCCTCTCGGCTCCTACCTGCTTAAACCTGTCCAGAGGATCCTAAAGTACCATCTTCTACTGCATGTAAATACACACACACACACACACACACACACACACAGAATGACCTTCTTTTACACCTGCCGACCGTAGTACACCTGTCCATAAAGACGCACATATAGAGATGGTCACGCAATGATCTGAGGTCAGAGATAGATGTCTTGGTGTCTTGCAGGAGATCGCCACTCATCTGGAGAAGGATTCAGAGATGTATGACGTGATCCAGGAGGCAATCGACACCATGCAGAGAGTGGCCTGGCATATAAATGACATGAAGAGAAAACATGAACATGCCGTGAGGCTGCAGGTTTGTGTACCCTAAACACACTCACACACACCTTTCATGAGCCAATCGTTTTGGCCTGTGATGCATTTGGGAAACTAGAAGACCTAGAAACAAACAGAGTGTTGTGCAATTTTTTTAAACATGGTAGCTGTTTCTTGCGTGCACCAGCTGGTGTAGATGGTCTGCAACTGGGGTGTCCTGCTTTACTTCTGGAGGACAGTCTTCCTGAGGGCTCAACCTTCATCAAACACTCCTAAACCAGCTAAACAGGGTCTTCAGGATTACCAAACTTCCAGGTGTATGTGTTGGAGTAGGTTTGAAGTAAACCCTGGCCCTCCTGAAGCAAGATTGGACACCCCTAGTCTCCTATGTGAGCAATACACAAGTAGCAGAGCAGTTGATCAAACATTGAGACTAAAAAAAATGGCCATACATGTCCTGCCTGGATCAGTTAAAACCCACTCCCAGCTACTCCCAGCTAATTGCTTTTAGCTGCAGGTTGCACACTTTTTTATGGGTGTGTGGTAACAGATAATAGAACATTATGTTTGAGACTCATCAGGCATAAACGTCATTCCCTACTTGCCTTTCGGCTAAAGTCATGTATATGGAAAGTAACACTCCTCCTCTTCTGCTCATCCTTTCTCTCTCTCAGGAGATTCAGAGTTTGCTGACTAACTGGAAGGGACCTGATCTGATTGGCTATGGCGAGTTGGTTCTCGAGGGAACGTTCCGGATCCAGAGAGCGAAAAATGAGAGAACGCTCTTCCTGTTTGACAAACTCTTGCTGATCACCAAGAAACGCGAGGAGACTTACACCTACAAGGCCCACATCCTGGTGAGAGCCCAGAGTTTGAGAGTTTGTGGTGAGAGCTTCACCTGCAGAACGTCAATGTGGTTAAGCTGTTTTTCGGTTTACGGGTAAGCCTTGTCCTCACCTGCTAGGTTAGCCCTACTTGGACTAGCTAATGTCCTGAGGGCTCTTTCACAGTAGAAATGAGTTTGGTTGGTGTGAAAATGGTTTTCTTGGGTGTGAACTAACAAACTGCCCCTGAGTCTACTATAAAAGGTGGTGTTGGGAAATTGGGTTCAAATGAGCCCAGCATATGAACCCTTGCATCTTTCAGGATGGGTGCAAAAGTAATCCAAACTAAATCTCACAAGTGAACTGCGGAGAATGATGATCTTTGCATGCTCCCGGTCGAAATGTATTTCTCATTGTTACTTGTCTTCGAAATATGACCTTCAGAGAGTTCAGCTTGCATTCTTTGCGTCTCTTGCAGTGTGTCCGTGGCAAACACCAGTGACAGTCTGTGTGTGGAAAATTTGGGCACAAATAGGTCATTATGAAGCTACTACAGGAAACAGCTCTGGAGAGCACTCACAATGATGATCAGCTCCAAAAATAAACTGGTTTAACTTAACTTTCCAAGCTTGCCACTGGGGCAGTACCCTTAAAGTGACACCTTTTATCTTATTTAAAGGGCTCATAGTAGTACCATAAGAGTCCATTTTACTATCTTACTAGGAATATATCATTACTCCAAAGTATTAATTTAGACCATCTGAGAGTGAAGAAAGTACAAAGATATCGCTTTGAGTGTATTTGAGTGTATATAACCCCAGTCAGAAACCGTTGTACCTCTTAAGGTACCATTTTCCCAAATATTTCTGACTGTGTACAATATGAAATGTGTCTATAAAGTGACTATAATCTCCATTCTCTGTTTATTCTCTACAATTTTGCAGTGCTGCAACCTTATGTTGGTAGAAGTCATTCCTAAAGAACCTCTAAGTTTTAGTGTGTTTCACTACAAGAACCCCAAACTTCAACACACTGTTCAGGTAAAAAAATGTAACTTTCTCTCTCTCTCTCTCTCTCTCTCTCTCTCTCTCTCTCTCTCTCTCTCTCTCTCTCTCTCTCTCTCTCTCTCTCTCTGTCTCTCTCTCTCTCTCTCTCTCTCTCTCTGTCTCTCTCTCTCACACACACACACACACACACACACACACACACACACACACACACACACACACACACACACACACACACACCATGTAACTGAAGATCAGCAGGTTATGTTAAACACAGAGGAATGTGTTCAGCATGAGGCCAGACTTTTGGCAGGATAACCAATCACCTTGGACTGTACCCTGGTAAAACCACACCCACCTACCTACAGGCTTGAGCTTGTATGAATACACACATATAAGTGTGTGAGTGAGAGAGTGAGTGACAGTACGAGTCTCGCCTAAAGCCAGTGCTGCTACTTCTGACCTGTGTTGGACCTCAGCCGATAAGTCATAAAAACGATGCAGTGTGTCCCACAGAAACAACAGAACGGCCGTACATCACCAGCAACTAATATGTGTCCAGTCATATGTTTGCCTTTAACCCTGAGAGAACATCCATGACCCTTTGTCATTATAACATTGAGAAAACATTTTTTTCAACCACATTACCGTAATGAAATCAGAGTGTTTACTTTCCTTTGAGATGAACTGTGTACAAGTGCGTCACTGCTGATGGCGGTTCCAGTCGATCACATCTGTATGTTAGTTGCTGATTCTGCTGATGTTCACCCAGCTGATGAAAGGGTTTGTTTTGATTTTGATGGTTGGTGTTGATATTCTTTGACACCGTCACAGTAGCTTAATAGAGGTGTGTCAGTAAATTATCTTAAATTTGCAGATTGTGCTGATGTGTCTCTAATCTACTTTCAGGCGAAATCTCAACAGGACAAAAGAACGTGGGTCCTGCATCTAAAACGACTGATTCTTGAAAACCATCCCGCCAAAATACCAGCCAAGGTTAGTGATTAGGCATCCGTGGCTAGATCTGGCTATTTACACTCAACTGTGTCAAGATAAATTAGTTCACATCTCAAAGAGAATGAAAGAACTTCAAAGGTAAAGCAGAAGTTTCTGTACTTACAGAAGTGAAGGCATAGCGCCACCCTGAGGCCAAAAGTCTAGATGCGTATTTCTGTCTACTTATATTTAGGTATACTTAAAGATATACTGTAGACTCATAAAACTGATTTGACTAATGTCAAGGTCCATTAAATTTACCTTTAGTAGGGTAAATAACATTTAAATGTGTCTGAATTATATTTTGCCTCAAAAGAAAAAAAATGTTCAGATGTTTTGCTTTGTGACAGTTTTTCATTATTCACCCAAATTCTCATTACTTATAATAACTGTAACACTTTCAAGTTTAATGTTATTTTATTAGTTTAATTTTAAAAATATATAATTTATACTTATACTTACACAACCTATTTTATTTTATAAAAAATAACGATTGCTTTATATTGCAGTTTAATGAAAAATTATAATTAGCATAAATTCAAGGTGTTACATCAATAACCATCACACATACTACACATGAATAAAGAGGAAGTACTGGAAGAAGTCCATTTTCTTCTCCGTCTCTCCACAGGCTAAGCAGGCTATTCTGGACATGGACACCGCAAGTAAGTATTATTTAAACTTCAAACTTGAATGCCACACACCACTATATTGCTACTTTATGTGTGCTAGATTTCACACACTTTTTTAACTTTTTTCAGACCACCCAAGTTTTAATTACAACTCTGATGAGAAGAGAGTGAACACTAAAGAGGGTCCCTCGCCCCGGAGAGCACGCAGGAAGACAGGTGGGACCCACAGCACAAACATAACATTTCATTAATCATCATTTTACTTATTCTTTTTGATTCATGTCTTTCTGTCTCATCAGAACCCTTATCGAAGTTATTGAAAAACTCCAAACATATTAGTAAGTGTCATTTGTTTGAAACATTTGCCTGCAAATAATATTAATCATTTAGACTTTGTTTTGATATGATTATTTTTCTTGTTTCCTTCTTTGTTGTTGCTGTAGTATCCAGTCCAGATATTCAGAAGGTAAAGAACACCAGTGACATGCAAGCATCAATCCATCATACACATCTAATGAGAAATCTTAAACAAGTAATCAAAAATGTAAATGTATTTGCTCCTCACAGCGTTCTAGTTTTGGAGCCACTCTGCTGTCCCCTGTGGCTACTTTGGGGTCTATTGGCCGATCCCGTAGCCTTGTCAGCGAATCACAGGAATCACTGGACCCTGGTGACCACAGTGATGTAGACGAAGAGCCACATCCACAGGATGCTGATGATGAGGATGATACTGGCTTGGTTAGTCTGAATTGAAATGTGATGTTTTTACTTTCACCCGATTGATAAAGAGGTTAGTTAAAATAGCAGCAAACAAGAAGATGCTAGTAGGTCAAGGGTGTAGGATCTGAGCTGCTGGCATAATGATGAGAAACTACAGCCTCTTACATTATGTTTTCAGTCTTTCCCATCATGATTCATTGTGCACTTGACTCCAGATTAAGCTAACAAACTAGTCGTGACACATCCTAGCTTTTATCTTTTCTAAATCAGAAGTACAATTGTTTTTAAATTAATTA
This sequence comes from Rhodeus uyekii, assembly GCA_037043235.1. Lineage (NCBI taxonomy): Eukaryota > Metazoa > Chordata > Actinopteri > Cypriniformes > Acheilognathidae > Rhodeus > Rhodeus uyekii. The sequence goes on along the minus strand of JAWRVZ010000190.1, from coordinate 116,531 downwards.
GTGGTTCTTGCCACGAAAAACTGAACAAGAGACCAAAATATATCAAGAAAATACTCTAAAGAAACCAGTGTCATAGCAGTGTATAGCAGTATAGCAGTGTCCTGACAACACCTTAGCATTCTGCCTGCAGTCTTTGCATGGACACGCAACTCTCTTATTTTCCAATATAACAATGATTATGAAAATGAAATCTAAGAGAAAACTTTTGCACAACCAGAGCTCTGGAGGCAAGTTGAGAGTGCCTGGGAAGGGTAGCCGGAAAAGACTAAACCAGCAAGTGTCGGTGGACAGCATTGATCAGTGGAAAAACCACGACCTTACTCACACAGACCTCCAGGTAAGGACATGTTGACATGTGATGTGGTTGGAAAATAGTTCACATCACTAATTATTTTGTTGTATTTATTTGGGAACATGTCTGAAAGAATGGGGTTTGCTTGCATTAATGTGTAGTAAAGCAAACAGATCATTACACAAAGCAGCTCAGAATGCTCTCATGCTTTGAAAACTTGAAAAAAATGTCGTTATCAATATTTTATTTTAGCTCCAGCAGCACTAATCTAATGCCAGTATGTTCTTAATTAATTTTTCATTCAGACTGCTAAAGAGTCTCTGCAAAATAAAGTTATCACCCCCCCTATCCTACGGGTGACCGCACCTCCTGAAACAGATGGAAATGAATACAACACACGCAACATGCTGGCAACGGGAGAGCAACCTTCTTTCCGCAACATATGGACAGATCATCGAGTCCGGAGGGCTATGTTTCCCACCCGTCAAAAGAGTTTTCAAATTGATGATGATGAAGACATCTATCAGATGTTCCTGCCAGCGGAGAATGATACAAGTAGTCGTGATGCTGAGAGTGACCATGAGACTGCTGACCAACCAGAAAGACCCTGCAGCTGGCATGTTGAACAGACTAAAACATCATGCCTAGACCTTCCTGCAAGCAGGAGCAGAATACTTCGCAGGGCCAGCAGTGTTGGAGAAAACCAAAGTGAACAAGTGAGTCCTACCAAGCGAGCCCTACAAGAGGAAGACGACAACAACCAGACTGAGTCTTCAAGCAACGAAATCTCAGGGTCATCATCTGCCGAGCAGTTAACGATCGATGATATCGAGAATGTTTATGACAACATTAGCTACGAGGAGCTTCAGGCCATGGGGCTTATCCGCAAGGATCAAGTTAACCATGCACTCCCTGAGGTAGCAGAAGTCAAATCTAGGATAGCTCCTCAAGTTATCATAACTCCAACTGAAGCTGAGAGTTCATGTGAAACCAATAGATCTTCTGGTCAAGACGGAGAGTCATTTGAGAAATGTGAGCTCCAAATTGTGGAGGATGAGGAGAATGTCTATGACACCATTGTTTTTCAGGAGCCCCCAGTCCTTCCAGCTGAGATGGATGATGGAAAGCCAGACAGCTTGCAGACATCTGAGGTAGATCTCATGGCTAGCAAGATTTTACGAGGGTTTGTGTCTGAAGACAAAATCTGTTCTGCAAAAATGACAGAGGAAGATCAGCCCCACATTCCCTCTGCTGCAATTTCAGACAATGAAACGTCTCAGGTTTCTTCAGCTGATCATACATTGGAGAAAGTGGATGAGATCTGGACGGATTTGGAAAACTACATCCGGAACAATGAAAAAAAACCGGACAGACTTCCAGCTGCATTTCCTGTAACCAGAACAGACAACGCATGTAAAACACAGGACTCTCCCAAAAAAGCATGCGATTCCTCACGCAAGGCACAAGACTCTCCAAGAAAGACACAAAACTCCCCAAGTAAAGTGAACAGGTTGCAACAGAGAAGTAATGATCCCCAATGCAAAGCACAAGAATCTCCAAATAAGAAAGCTAATTCTGCACAAAAGTCAAGTGATTCTTCATGTAAATTACCCTTAAAAACAAACCCTGTTGCTTGTGTTGCATCTGGGTCAACCAATCCACCAGCTTCTAATCCCCCTCCATGTTTCCAGATCCCTATCCTCAACTCTCCAACACGTACGTTAAATGAGAAGGATGGAGCGTTGTCTTCTCCTGTTGCCCCTTCCATTCCTTTGCCCCCAACCCCTGAGCCTCAACCTGGCACAGTAAAGAGCATTCGCAATAAACTTGCAAGATTAAGCAGTGGAAGCTTCCGGATGGACGATGATGACATCTCTCCACCGAAGGACTCAGAACTTCATGCCCTGTTTAGTAGCTTGGACTCTGGCTCCTCTAGTCTGCTGCTGGGTGGGGAAGCTGGGGACCAGCTTCTTGATCTTGAGAAGGGCAAAAACAGAGTGTTTCTCATGGCTAGACAGTACAGTCAGAAGATCAAAAAAGCCAACCAGCTACTGAAGATGAAGAGCATGGACCACGAACCCAGTTGTGCTAAGCTAAGGCTAAGCAAACAGAAGGACCTGGCATCTATCCTGGAGGAGAAGAAACAAGGTGGAAGTGCAATAGGTAAGACACTTTTTGGCTAAAATGTTATTCTTTTTTTGTTCTACAGTGTGTTATAAAGATTGAACAATGTGGTCATTTGGTTTATGAATGCCTCTGTCTTCTTCTGCTTAGGTGCAAGAATAGCAGAGTACTCTCATTTGTATGAGCAGGTGGTTTTTAAGGGTTCTCCGACCACTCCTCCAGTGCTGAAGACATCTATCAGTCTTGGTGGGCCTCATCCACTTTTCCCCAGCTCCACTTCCTTCCCTTCTTTATCTGAGAGCTCAACACAAGAGTCTGACTGGTTGAACTGCACGTACAGTAATGGGGAACTTTCTGATTTTGTGTCCTGGCCGGCAGAAACCGCAGTATGCACTTCAACCCCACAGAGAGGGTTGAACCTTGCAAGTTCTACTCCTGCTTTGAAGAACCTCCCACCTACTCCTAGTACTCCACCCAATCAGCGTTGGAGTGCTTGTGTGACGCCAAGTAAAGATGACTCTGATCACATTTACACTTCAATTGGACCACGAAACCCAAAGGTGTCATCCTACAATCGCTGCCAGTCCTCATCTTCATTGATAGACCAGACTGGAAAAGAAAATGGCAGGGGGCTACATAATCAGGTCTGGGAAGTGAACGGAAAAGAATCAAGGACGCAAACGCCTCGACAGCACAGCCTCCCAGAATGCCCAGACCTCTCAATGCCATGTGATATGACTCTGCGGGACTCGCAGCAAATACTTGTGCTGAACAGAAATGTGCCACTTAATGCACAAAGTGCCACTGAGAATTATCTGGCCAACTTTAAAGACACTGGAGATGATGATGACGATTATGTAGAGATCCGTTCTGAAGATGAGGGTGAAGAACAGAAGCAAGAAATCACTAAGCCACACAATCTGACGGAAACCGCAGTAAAGTACTGCAGCCCACCTCAAGACAGCATGCAAACCCTCATAAAAGGACAGCAGGAGTCCACTGACCCTGACATGGCTCTGCAGGGATACTTGTGGAATGATCCAGACTGCAGCCACCAAGATGTAAATCAACCCACTATTGTCCAGTCTCTGAGGGAAAAGTTCCAGTGTCTGAGCTCAAGCAGTTTTGCATAGGAAGCAGGAATGATGGGAAACATGTCACATACAAGGAGGAAATGAGACGCAACTAACTTAAACGACCACATGGAACATGTTACAAAACTTAAAGACACAACACGAAGCACACGATACACAACATTTCAACTGTAATTCATTGTACATTCTTTACAGAGCTCAACAACACCATACAATTTGATGCATAATAAGTGATGCATTGCTCATCTTTACACTTCAACACAGTAAGATACACTGTACACAACACCTTTCAAATGATATCTTTCTTTTTCTTAATATTAAGACTGAAATTTATGTCACATTACTTAGAATAATGACCTGTACCATAACTTTAAGTTTTACAAAGATCAAAGGGAACTGTGATTCAGACAGGAATGAAAATGAAAGAAGACTGGCTACGTGAACTTGAATCATGGACACAATTTAAACAATTTTCACTCTTATAATGTTACAATATTCTCAAACTACTGGTTATAAGATTGTAGTACATGTATATAAATGTTTCCATACAAGCTTTAAGATAAGCCACATAAGGCACACATGCCTGGTGACGTTAATTTAATTATCTGCCATAATTTCTGTGTAAACATGTTGACAGGTCTTAAGCCGATAATTAAATATGTTCCTTTTAATGATGTAGATGTTAGTACATTTGGTTGTGTAGGTGGCTGTATACAGAAAACTATGCTAACATCCAATGACCATTCAGTGAGTAATTTGTAATATTTGCATGCCACAGTTTCTCCAGGTCAAGAATATATAGAATCCTTATATATTTTATTATGCTGTACATTAGATATAGATATAGTTTTATCGGTCTGGAAAGTCATAAGTATATTTAAAAGATGATAACATTTTGCTAAAGTCCTAGTTACAATCAACCATGACTCAGAAATTAGCATAGCACAGTAACTATGGAGTAAAATTACGATACTGTTTTTAGATTTAATTTAATTTAATTTAGCATCATGTCAGGACCTCCACTAGAAGATATAATCCGCAAAAAAATACAGCACAGTGTAATTTATAGTGTGTTAAATTTAGGTTAACTGTTCAGGGGACCATGTTGGAGAATGAGGAGTTTGAGGTGTCAGAAATGTACTGTAATTTGATGTAATTTGAGTTCAATACTATGTGTTTGATCATTTAATTGTGTTTAGTGTTTAAAATATTCAGCATTGGATTTGCACACCCTGTCTCCGCATTCAAACTACACACCGTCTGCCATCCCAACGATTTTTATCATTGATTTTCACAGTCTTATTTATTTCTCCCCCACACATTCATGTTCAGCTGGTATGGTTTTGGAAACAGGTGTATAATGTGTAGCTCTGTGGTTGCAAACGCATTGTTCAGTCATGTTACCTTACAAAATGTTTCAATGTTACATTGAAATGAGAAACCTGAAAGCAGGAGTAATGAAAAATGAAAAATACCAGTGTAAATAAACTGAATTTAAAAATAGATGGAAACTTTGAATGAAGTATGTTTATATAGTTTTTCTTTCTTTCTTTTGTTGTTGTTGTTGTTGTACATTTCGTTTCTTGTTTCTCTGGTGGGGATTTATCCATTGGAATTGTTACTTTTGCACTTTGCCTCATTTTAAACATTCTGTTTGTAAAGATGTACATATTTATGAATGTCGCCATTCACCTATTTTCATGATCTTAATTTAATTTTTTGACATTTGTTTTGTTTTTATAACTGCCTAGTAGTAACTAGTCCAAGATGTATTGTAGACAACAAATAAACCTTCAATTAAAATTGTTGCCATGGAAACTCATTTGCCCTCCTCATCAGTTCATTTCTCTGGATTATCATGTTTTCTTCTGTTCCATGCATAATTGTGCACTTTTTTAAGTGTACGGTACATTTTGTCTCAGTTTGTCCTGAAATCAGATATTTTCTTATTTTAAGAGCACAATGATTCTTGTCAAAAAGAATTTTGTATTTTACACTTATTTAAAACCATTTAACAAAAAAAGAAAAAAAAAATTTCATCGGTTTGTTGTGCTTGAATCTAGTTGTAATATCTTAATTTGCTGTGATATTTACATATTTTTTCTTGTTTTAAGAACTTTTTTCTCAAGCCATTGGCAGATAATTTTGCTTAATTTTTATCTTTGATGTTTTATCTTTCTTATTTTTGCACGTTTTCGTGATTTTTTTGGAGTGTGTCTCTCTGCACTGGCATCAGGCACTACCGGAAGCATCTCTGCACACACTAGCTAGACTGGAAATCCAACATGGCGGCCGTATGCAATCAGCCCATGTGACACTTGCAGACTGTTTGGAGGCAGTATGTGTGCACTTTGGCAGAGAGTGCAGATAAATCCTTCTAAATGATTTAAAATGGCTTGAATGTTTAAATTGGCAAGACTTAAAAAACATTCAAATTATAAAATTGAGAGAGAGAGTCACAGGAAACCATATAGATGGGCTTAAAACAGCACAGAAGAGTATCAGAAAGCAGTCAAAAATACAATTACTTTTGGATGACTTTGTGTGTATCACATATAGTCGACGACAACGTTGTCAAACTGATCCCCGATCACTTGGGCCCTCGAAAACAATTAAAATCGATGTATTATTCATGCCAAGCCAGTAGTTGACGATGTCAGTTTTTTTGTAAAGAAAAACTTGTCAACGTTTTCACAAAATCATGCTCTTAGAGCAGCCGAGCCCAGGACTCGTCACCATAGTGGGTGACTCTATTATCAGAAATATTAGCAGCAGGGATACAACTACATGCTGCCTACCACACGCAACAGTTTCCGATGTAAACAGGGAACTTAAGAGCATTCTGATTAAATATAAAACTGCAAACCGACTAATCATCCATGTGGGAAAGAATGATATTCGGAAGGAGCAGTCAGAACTCCTTAAAAGGGATTTCAATGAACTTTTTGAAATGCTCAGAAGTCTAAAAGTTCAGTCGTTCATCAGTGGACCACTCCCAGTAAGAGGAACAAATAGATTTACACGTTTGCTTGGGCTTAACACATGGCTGCAAAAAACCTGCAACTTAAAGGGACTGAATTTCATCGACAACTTCAATCTGTTCTGGAGTCAGAGACAGTTGTTCACACATGATGGCCTGCGCCCAAACAAACTGGGCTCAAGAGTGCTAAAGGACAATATCTACTTCTCCCTCCATCATCCTTCAGCAGTGTGTGCAAATCCACTTAATCTGAATGGCACAAACACACCTGGACAGAGTACAGCTGACCACAGGACTTCATTTCAGCACCTGAATGGACATGCGGCTGACACATCCCACAAGGACAGCGATAACAACACGCAGCCACAACAACCACTGTTCACGGGCACAATCCTGACTGAGCCCTGCCCAGAGAGCTCACCGATAGACAGTGACGTGTTAGAACTGCTCCAAGTTTCAGCAGCCAAGGACGACTTTCGGGAAAACCAGGACAACATATTACAGCCTCCAGTAACACCAGAGCAACAGCCTCTCTCACCGGATACGCTATCCCTCTCCCCAGCATCCCCTCTGCTGTGTTTCTCTGAGAAAATGGAGGAACTGGTGTATGCTGGAACCAAACTCGCCCACTCTTTTGCTGCGAGAGATCATTTCTGTATTTTCTTTGATATATTGATCTCTCCGACTGTTGAAGCTAGATCTATCTCGGTCAAAAAGCGATGCTTAAATGAGAATACTAGTGCTCTGTTTATGAAGGCTATATCTTTAACACCAAGCATATCTGCAGACTCTGCTGATTTTCTTCTTGATTCTTTTAACTCAAAAGTTCAGAATGTTATTGATAACATTGCTCCTGTGAAAGTCAGGAAGAAGAGTGGCAGACAAAAATCACCCTGGAGGAATTCAACAGCAGTGCAAAATATGAAAAGACAATGCAGAAAAGCTGAGCGCATGTGGCGAAAGACAAATCTTGAAATCCACTATAACATCTATAAAGATAACCTTCATGCTTTCAATGCGGAACTAGGCAAAGCTAGACAGACCTTCTTCTCAAATATTATAAACAGAAACTTAAACAACACACGCACTCTTTTTGCTACTCTAGAGAGACTAACAAATCCCCCAAGTCAGATTCCCAGCAAATGCTGTGAGTTTGCTTCCTTCTTCTCTGAGAAAATAAATAATATCAGAAAGGCGATCAGCACATCCTTGAGCTGCACTGGGGTAAAACAGATCAGACCACAACCTCAGAAAATAGCTATTATGTCTGTTTTCGAAGCAATTGAGGGTAAAATTTTGGAAGAAACAGTACAGCACCTTAAAACATCAACCTGCGCCCTTGACATACTTCCCACATCTTTTTTCAAAAGCGTGTTTAACTGTTTAGAAGCAGATATCCTAGAAGTGGTAAATGCCTCACTTCTTTCTGGGACTTTTCCAAAATCCCTAAAAACTGCAGTTGTTAAGCCCCTTCTGAAAAAGAGCAATCTGGACAACATCATATTGAGCAATTACAGACCAATCTCAAATCTACCTTTCATAGGCAAGATCATTGAAAAAGTTGTTTTCAATCAGCTGAACAAGTTCTTAAGCTTGAATGGATACTTTCAATCTGGATACTTTTCAATATGGATACTTTCAAATTTTCAATCTGGTTTCCGACCACATCACAGCACAGAGACAGCACTCATAAAGATAATAAATGATATTCGTCTTAACACAGATTCAGGTAAATTTTCAGTGCTGGTTTTACTCGACCTCAGTGCTGCGTTTGACACTATAGATCACAACATTCTCCTTGACAGGCTGGAAAACTGGGTTGGGCTTTCTGAGATGGTTAGAAGGGAGAGGTTATTATGTGAGTATCGGTGACCATAAGTCTGAGTGGACATCCATGACATGCGGAGTCCCTCAAGGTTCAATACTTGCACCCCTCCTGTTCAACTTATATATGCTGCCACTGAGCCAAATAATGAGAAAGAACCAAATTGCATATCACAGCTATGCAGATGACACCCAGATTTACCTCGCGTTATCACCTAATGATTACAGCCCCATTGACTCCCTGTATCAATGCATTGATGAAATTAAAAACTGGATGTGCCTAAACTTCCTTCAGTTAAACAAAGACAAAACTGAAGTCATTGCATTTGGAAACAAAGATGAAGTTCTCAAAGTGAACGCATACCTTCACTCTAGGGGTCAAACAACTAAAAATCAGGTCAGGAATCTTGGTGTGATTTTGGAGTCAGACCTGAGTTTCAGTAGCCATGTAAAAACAATAACTAAATCAGCATATTATCATCTCAAAAATATTGCAAGAATTAGATGCTTTGTCTCCAATCAAGACTTAGAGAAACTTGTTCATGCTTTCATCACCAGCAGGGTGCATTATTGTAATGGGCTCCTCACTGGCCTTCCCAAAAAGACCATAAGACAGCTGCAGCTCGTACAGAATGCTGCTGCCAGGATTCTGAGCAAAACCAGAAAATATGAACACATCACACCAGTCCTTAGGTCCTTGCACTGGCTTCCAGTTACATTTAGAATTAATTTTAAAGTACTGTTACTTGTTTATAAATCACTCAATGTTCTAGGACCTCAATACATTGCAGATATGCTCATAGAATATAAACCGCTCATAGAATAGAAACAGATCACTAAGATCATCAGGATCAAGTCACTTAGTAATACCCAGGGTTCACTCAAAGCAAGGAGAGTCTGCTTTTAGCTGTTACGCCAGCCGCAGCTGGAACCAGCTTCCAGAAGAGATCAGGTGTGCTCCAACAGTAGCCACATTCAAATCAAGACTCAAAACACATCTTATTACCAATGCATTTGCAGATTGAGCACTGTGCTATGTCCGAACTGTTTGCATTTTATTTTATACGTATTATCTTTTTATTCTTTTAATCATTTTTAATGTTTTATTTTTATCATTCTTCTTTATGTAAAGCACTTTGAATTACCATTGTGTATGAAATGTGCTATACAAATAAACTTGCCTTGCCTTGCCTTGCCTTGTGTAGTTAATACGGTAACGTGACATGGTATATGACAATGATATCGTTTTCAAAAACTTGTACTTTGAAGCCTGTATTCAAAAGTTTGCATTTTCAGGCCCCCAAAACAGCACTGTCATGTAACTGAATGGCCAAAACACAAACAACATTTTTAGTTTTAAAACTGCAAACTATCTTAATTAAATGTTCTTCTATTCACAGCACGTCTGGCTCTTGATCTTCATTCATCATGTCTGGTCCTCGAGTCTTTAACTTTAAATTCCTTATAGGTGTTTTTATCCACTTTTGGCCTTAGTTTGTGTTGCATTTACACTGCTTTGCCCAGCAGGGGCCACCAGTGTGTGGCGCTTCAAAACAGTAAATCTTTGAGCTTAGCTTCTCCCATCACTAGTGTGAACACAGGACAGGTCACAGGAAAACAATATAAACAAAGTTCCCTTTCAGGGAACTCGAGCTGCGTCCAAAGCGCTAGGGGAAATAGCCTTGCTTCAGTCACGTGAAGATCTGTGTGAATGCGTCACTGCCGGCACGTGCCGGTGACGTCATGAGGAAGAGCATAAAAGCGCGTCTGAAACCTGGACGCGTCAGCTCTGAATGTCTAAAGCGTGCTGTGTCTGTGTGAGAGTGATTTTGAGACTAAGATTAAAAATTGTGGCGAATGAACAGAGTTTCAGACCATGTGTTTATCCCTGCCCGCGTTTTATAACGGGCAAGGATACACATGTTATGTGTGTTATCTGTTTGGGAGTGGAGCATGCGCGGTCGGCGCTTGAGAATGCCGGCTGTAAGGACTGCGAGAAGTTCTCCTTGCATGCTCTCCGCTCCCGCCTGGCGGTCTGTAACGAGGCCGCTCAGGCTAATGTTCCCCACGGTTCGGGACCTGCAGCAGCCGAGGCTTTGCGGCGCTCTCAGTCCTGGGGATCACAAATGGATCTCGCTGAGGCAGCTGGGGTGGGTCCTCCCTTACCTCAGCCCTCACAAGATCAAGCGTGTCCCAGTCACGAGCACTCCCCGGGAGATGTCGAGATGTCCAACACTAGCTTTATCGAGTTCAGGAAGTGAGATGGATCTAGCTAGTGTTGACCTGGTCGAGGAGGATTCGCCACCCTCCTCGCCGGCGTTTGAGGAGTTAGTTGAGGTTGTGGCGCAAGCGGTCTCTCGTCTGGAGATTGATTGGCCGGCGGAGACCAGGAGCGCTTGTCCTAGAAAAAGTATTTTAGATGAGCGTTACCTGCCTGCTCGCGTCACTCGCCCGCGCCGAGCTATGCCCTTTCTACCCGATTTACATGCTGAGGTATCTAGATCTTGGAGAAAGCCAGCCTCCGAGAAGGTTCATACACCAAACAGTGCTATGTATACCAATCTTGTAGGGGCTCAAGGTCATTATTATGGGGGGATGCAGAAAGTGGACGAGGCTCTTGCGAGTTACCTCGTGCCCCAGTCTGCGTCCTCCATTAAAGCTCCGGCGCTCCCCTCCAAGCCGATGCGCGTCACGTCGTCTTTGGTGGGGAAAGCATACTCAGCTTCTAGTCAGGCCGCAGCGTGTCTACACACCACGACACTGCTGCAGGCTTATCAGGCTGAGTTGCTAGGGGACCTCAACGAGGGCGGCGGTATCGGTCCGGAGGCAGTGGCAGAGCTGCGCCGGACCATGGATTTGTCTCTTCGGGCCACTAGGGAGACGGCCTACTCTGTCGGTCGCTCCATGGCAGCTCTGGTGGCCACGGAGAGACACTTATGGCTTAATTTGTCAGCTATGAAGGATAGGAACAAATTTGTTTTGCTGAACACTCCTCTGTCCCCTTCGGGCTTGTTTGGCGATGCCGTAAAAAGCGTCGTCGACAAGTTCCAGGAGGCTGCACGACAGCAGGCGGCATTCAGTAAAGTTCTTCCCCGCCGCCTTCCACATGAGACCGCCGGTCAAGCGCGGTCTCAGAGCTCCTCACACAGGGCTGCTCAGAAACAAAGTGTCGCTACCCGCCTTCCTCCGGTAGACCCCGGAAGGTCGAGTCGACAAGTTCAAGTCTATGCCGCTGGTAGAAGGGGTGATTTGAGGGTTGTCCTGAATGCCAAGAAGGCCAAGACTAAGCGGCCCTGACGCCAAGCCGCAACAAGGTGGTGTCTCCCAGGAGCAGCTCCAGAGTCAGCCCGCCATGGGAAAACCACCCCCTCTAAGGAGGGTCCTAGAGCAGTCCACCCGGGTTTCCGGAATCAGCCCCGGCTCAGTGGTGGATATGTTCGTAGTACCAGAGACCAGCCCCGGGAGGCTGGTTCCCCTAGTAGAATTCCAGGCTGCATGGTCACAGCTACCCGGTATCTCTCAGTGGGTCCTGCGCACGGTAACCTTCGGGTATGCCTTTCAGTTCGGGGTTTCACCACCCCGGTTCTCGGTCAGTGGTAGGCCCTCAGCAGGCTCTGGTCATGGAACAAGGAGTAGACACTTTGCTGGCGAAAGGGGACCATCAAGTATGTACCCCTCGCGAACAGCAAGTCCGGGTTTTACAGCCGGTACTTCATAGTTCCAAGGGAGGATGGAGGGTTGCGGCTCATTCTGGATTTGCGTCTCTTAAGTCGCAGTGAGGCGTCTAAAATTCAAAATGAATGAGATATGAGACAGAGACGTATAATCCCTCGTCTCCATCCTTCCACAGTGGGAAGTTCCTGTGGTTCGCCTTCAGGGGGGAAGGCGTACCAGTATCGGTGCTTCCTTTTTGGTCTGGCGCTCTCGCCCCGCACGTTCACCTAGGAGGGGACGCTGCACTAAGCTCCGTTGCTCTAAGCTCCGCTGCACTTGCAAGGGACTATCGTGTCCGAAACTATGTTGACGACTATGGCTTACCCTGGCCGAGTCGCCGCAGTTAGCAGCACAACATCGAGATGCTGTGCCCGCACATGAAGGAGCTGGGGTTAAGGCTAAACACCAAGAAGAGTGTACTTTCTCCAACGCAGAGATCCACTTTCTTGGGAGTCATTTGGGACTCAGTTGTCATGTCTGCTCGGCTCTCCCCCGAGCGCATCCAGGCTGTTCGTTTAGCCGTTAAGAGCATCAAGCTGGGCCAGCCACTCATGGTGGTGGCTAAAGACCAGGGGTTCTCCCTGAGGGGTACCCGCTTCGCAATCAAGGTCACGGGGCGATGCCCACGCACCCTGAGCATGCGGAAGAACTCTTGGTTCTCGTCTCTCGACACTTAGGGCAAAACACCAAGAAGAGTGTACTTTCTCCCACGCAGAGAACCACTTTCTTGGGAGTCACTGGGACTCAGTGGCCATGTCTGCTCGGCTCTTCCCCGGGCACATTCAGGCCTTCGTTCAGCCGTCAAGAGTATCAAGGGGCAGCCACTCACATGGAAATTTTTTGGAGGGTGTTAGGGCTCATGCAGCAGCTCCAGCGTTACTCCACTGGGCCGTCGGTGCACGAGACCCCTGCAGTGGTGGCCGAAAACCAGGGGTTCTCCCCGAGGGCTAGAACTCTTGGTCCCCTTCTTATCTGGAGCAGATTGGGGACAGATATGGCAGGGCACAGGTTTACCTAATTTCTCTGCCCTCTGTGGCGTTCGTTTAAACATCCAGCGCCTCTGGGGCGGGATGCCATGGTACAGGTGTGACCGAGGCTACGCCTGTACACTTTTTCCCCGATCGCTCTGCTCCCGGGAGTTCTGGCTGGCCTCTGAGGGGGTCCAGCTCATAGAATCCGGTCTCTCAGCCGAGGTTGTGGAGACGATCCTTCAGTCCAGAGCTCCCTCCACGAGGAAACTCTACGCCTTAAAGTGGAAACATTTCACGTCTTGGTGTAGTGAAGGGCAGGTGAACCCAGTAACCTGTCGAGTCGGCAAAGTGCTGGAGTTCCTGCAATAAAGATTTGCGGCAGGGTTGTTCCCCTCCACCTTGAAGGTTTATGTGGCTGCCATATCAGCTTGCCATGTACCTTTGGGTGGGGTGTCCTTGGGCAGGGACCCCCTAGTCACTCGTTTCCTCCGTGGCACACTAAGGCTGAGACCCGCGGCACAGACTAGGGTGCCTGCTAGGACTGGTCTGTGGTACTCCAAGGCCTGTCCCAGGCACCCCTTTGAACCTTAGAGGAGCTTTCAGCTTCTCTCTCGTAACACCCTTCTTTTGCTGGCTATTGTCTCGCATAAGAGGGTCGGGGATCTTCAGACCCTCTCGGTGGCTCCCTCATGCCTCGAGTTCGGCCCGGGATTGAAAAACCTTTCTCCACCCGAGGTCAGGCTATGTCCCCAAGGTTCCCACTAATGTGGCTCGGTCTGTCAAGCTGCAGGCCTTCTGCCCTCCCCCCATTTGGCGATCATGAGTAGGAGCAAGAACAAGGTCTGTCCAGTGCGAGCATTGGACGCTTACGTCCCAAGACTGCCACTTGGCGTAGGTTGGACCAACTGTTCGTTTGCTTTGGGGCTCCTGAGGGGGCTCCAGCTTCTAAGCAAACCCTAAGCAGGTGGATAGTCGAGGTTATCTGTCTAGCTTACGAGTCGGCCGGACATGCTTCTCCTTTGAGGGTCCGGGCCCACTCCATTCGGAGCATGGCGGCATCCAAGGCTCTCCTCTCCGGAGTTCCCTTGTCTGATGTTTGTGCTGCAGCTGGCCCGTCCTCGCCGCACACTTTTAGGTGTGCCGAGGTTTTACCATTTGGACCTCAATGCCGCCCCAGGAACCAGGGTGCTCTCTCAGTGAGCTGGGACACACCCGGTTGCCGGCGTCGCTGAGGTGGCGTTGGTATAGCGTTCCCCTAGCGCTTTGGACGCAGCTCGAGTTCCCTGAAAGGGAACGTCTCGGGTTACAAATGTAACCCTGGTTCCCTGAGGGGAACGAGATGCTGCGTCTTTGCCTCAGCTCCTTGCGCCTCCGTGCCCGCTTCAGACATTCATGCTCCCCCGAGTCCGGGTTTCAGACATGCTTTTATGCTCTTCCTCATGACGTCACCGGCACATGCCGGCAGTGACGCATTCACACGCGTTCGTCTCTCATTGGTTGCACAGATCTTCACGTGACTGAAGCAAGGCTATTTCCCCTAGCGCTTTGGACGCAGCGTCTCGTTCCCCTCAGGGAACCAGGGTTACATTCGTAACCCGAGACGTTTGTTTTGGCTGAATAGCAGCTCTAGAAAAGCATTACCGTCAATGATATTCAAGAATATTAAGTGTTAAGTTTCCCCAACTAGTCAAGCCATAGGCGACAGCGGCAAGAACCTAAAACTCCAGCAGGAGACAGAATGAATGAATGAAAAACAGAATGGAGAAAAAACCTTGGGAGAAACCAGACTCAGTCGGGAACCAGTTCTCTGGCCAACAGCCAAACAGTGCATGATTATTATATTGACAACATTTCAAGTCCAATTTGGTCCGGTTAGAGATGGGTTCATGATCTACACAGGGGAGGGTTTAGTAGAGTCACGGTCTCCGCAGACACTTCAGGGCAGTGCTGTGCTCGTGTCCAGGTCCTTCATCTGATCTGGATACGGCCTGGATCCGGCTGACCACGGTAACCTCGGAATAAACAGAGAACAATATCAGCGTAGATGCCATTCTTCTTCTGATGTATCGAGTACATCAGATGTTATGGGAATGTTCCCGGTTCCGGCTGACCTAAATTATGCAGCCTAACAATCATTTTACATGATTTGGATTAAAAATGTATGTATCATGTGTTATGTGTATGCCAGGTTGAAGAGATGTGTTTTTAGTCTAGATTTAAACTGACAGTGTGTCTGCTTCCCGAACTGTAATAGGAAGACTGTTCCAGAGTTTAGGAGCTAAATAGGAAAAGGATCGACCGCCAGCAGTTGACTTTGATATTCTAGGTATTATAAGCTGGTCAGTATTTTGGGATCGCAATAGACGTGAAGGACTATAATGTGTTAATTTATACTGTACTGTATAACTTGAGATCGCTCAAGTACTGTGGAGCTAAACCATTTAATTCTTTGTAAGTAATTAGCAAGATTGTTTCACCTTCAGTTCAGATGCATTTCAAAAGTTTTTTTGAAGAGTGTGCAACTGATGTGTATTAAAATGAGACATTTCCTTAACGTTTTTTGTCACTTTTCTTTGTCAGAGGTCATTAAAAAAATATGACGAAAGGTTGACTGAGTTTGAGAAGGAGGAGTTAAGTAATTAAATAAGTTAACATTGTCCCAATTATTACAGACTCTGGGCACATTTGGACACAAATATAAAATATTGAAATGTTTTAGCATACTAAAGCTTCCACACACAAAAAACCTTCACCATTATTTAGCCAAACACAAACAGACTGGAGTGTAAGAGATAATAATGCAGACTACAGCAATCCCATGTCTTAGACCACTTCTCGCAAAACAAATAATTAATCGTAGACATGAAATATTGATTTGAAATTATTTGTACATTATTTTAAAGCATTGCGCAAAGTAAGAATGGAATTTGGCAACAAAACAGCATTACATTCATATCAGTGGCGTAGCCACTGGCCTGGGCCCCCTCATTTACATGTCCGGCCCCCTCAGATTTTCAATTGTTTAAAATCGCGACTGTGAAAGCGAAAGTGAAAGCACATATCACCCGCCACACAAGACGATCGCAACGCACCCCCAAATTCCACAATTGCGCACTGCGCGCTGCTCCACAACCAGTCGTTGCTGAGAGGTTAAGGCAATGGACTGTAAATCCATTGGGGTTTCCCCGCGCAGGTTCGAATCCTGCCGACTACGTTATGCTCAGACACCCACATGCTAGAAATTCTGAGATTCTGAGCACCAGCCCATTTCCCCCCCTGATTCATATTAAAACTGAAGTCCTGTTGCTTTTTCAATACATACAGTCGAAATGCCGTGAGCTTCTGGGTAATAAATGTTTGTATTGTGTTGTTTGAAGGTTGCTCAAGACCACATTGCCTATCGATATGAGATGCTTGAAGTGATGGGTCACGGCTCATTCAGTCAGGTGCTCAAATGTCGGGATCACAAGACCAGTGAGACGGTTGCAGTTAAAATACTGCGCAGAAGGTAAGAGTCTGTTACATTCTGTAATTTAAATGTGCAAACATGCTTATTACAGGGTTCGTAGCTGTCATTGAAAACTGGAAAAGTCAGGGAATTTTTTAGTGTCTTGAAAAATCATTGAAATGTCATGGAAAATTGTAATTTGTCAAGAAAGTCATTGAAATGTCATTAAATTTGTCTTTTGTCTCTATTTATTTTTTCACTTCGTCCTTTTTTCTTTTTTTCTTTACTTAAATCCATCCTCCGAAATCGTTTTATCAATTTGGAGACGCACCTTCCCATGACCCAAGTAGAAACCCAGATACTTGACCTCCACACGCCCAACTGCACACTTCCTCGGGTTGGCCATCAGTCCAGCCACTCTCAGCGCCCTCAGGTGCTCCGTGTGTCGCTGCCAGCCATTACTGTAGATGAGGATGTCTTCCAGATTGGCAGTGGCATGTGTGGCTCTCATCCAATGCCTCTGGTTGAATCAGGCTTTGATGAATCGAATTTTGGTTGCATACCGAATCCACCAAAGCCTGATACGTACCCCTGGTTCAACCCTGCTTGATCAGGGGTGGCCTGCGGTGGATCCAGGACCCAGATCAGGGACCTTGTGCCATGAGATTATACTCAATGGAAAGGGAACATGCCGAAGAAATGAAAGACCGGCTGTGAAAGACCAAAGAGGAACCATTAAGAAACAGATGTGAAATAAAGTTGTGTTTTGGGAAAGGGTTGATTGTCTTTAGAAAGATTATTTGAGCACCTAAAAAGGATTAATTGTCAACAGGCAGGATTCCACAGTTAAAGAGATTGATGAGAATAAGATTTAATTGTGAAAAACAGGTCGAGTGAATCTTCCAAAAACTTAAATTGCATGGCAATAAAAAAGTAAATTAAAGTTTAAAGTTGGCTTTAGAAAGCCTACCCTGAAAATTTGAAGTAGTGTATAAATGCTTCAAGCTTGAAAAGTTTGTTATCATAAATTAGTATGTTCTTAGTATGTTCTAACATGCCGGTAGCAACCATTACCATGTTATTTGCATAAATTAACATGACACTAACACGTGATTTAGCACGTTTTTAGCATGAATTGACATTGCTATCAAGAATTAGCATGTTGTGAACATATTGCTAACATTAACTAAAATGTCGCCAGGATGATTTAACATTAAACAGCATTTTACTTGCATGAATTAACATGTCGCTGGCATGGCTTAACATGAATTAGCACGATGTAACCATAATTTAACAGAAGTTAACATGCTGCTAGCATAACATGCCGTTAAAATGATTTAACAGAAATTAGCATATTGCTAGCTTGATTTAACGTTGTTGCTAACATGATTTAACATTGACTAGCATGTCGCTAACATGATTTAACATTAATTAGGATGTCACTTGCATGATTTAAAATTAATTTGCATAGTGCTTGCATGATTTAACATTAATTAAAATGTTGTTAGCATTATTTATAATTAATTAGCCTGTCGCTAACTTGATTTAACATGTTGCTAACATGTCTTAGGTTAGTTGCTAGGCTTTGTTAGTTATACAAAGTGGATGAAGCTTAAATACCCAATTAGAGTTCATGTAAAAGATATAACAACCCGAGACACAAGAGGCTTAAGGTTTAGGAAATGATGGGATAATGTATGGGTGAACAAACCATTTAATACATACTCTTTCTCTTTACTTTTCTTTTTTGTAATGCATTTCTTTTTTGTATTTCAGTTATTTGCCAAGGCAACATTTTACAATGTAATCTAATATATACGCTAATATGATTTTACGTCACTGACAAACAAAAATTAATTTAAAGTTTTAGTTTAACAATACTGTTTATGACAGGAATTTAGTGGGAATGAAAAAAGGTCCTAATGAACATTCTTGCAGAATTGTATTACCTTTACAAAGCATAGTAGATATTATGTGACACCAAACAAAACTCTACTCCATTTTAAACAGGATCATCATCAGCTGTAAGAGTATTAATAACCTTTCTCTTAATATCATACAAAGACATTTTATTCTGTCGATAATCATATTAGTGTGGTTTTAATCACTTTCCGAATCTGTTTCGGTGTGAGTCGAGTGTTTGAAGAGGGGAAGCGGAAGTAACGCTGCTCATCGCGACTGATCTGGAACTTTCCCCGAACGCCCCTCCCGAGCGCGCGCCTACCCATAACCCATCGCGCGCTCCCCTCCCGTGTACGCGCCTACCCATAACGCACCGCGCGCGCACTTCCATTCTCTTCTCCCGTCCAACATGTCGATGACAGAGGGTCCGTTAACCGTGCTCGGCCACAGGACCAGCGGCGAGTCCGTCCGGGCTCAGAACGGTGAGTCGCGATCAAACGCGCACGCGGTGTAGCAACGCGACGCGGGTTCAGCGGGACAGGCCGGTGTCGCTCCGCACGTGCGGCTCTGAGGAAGCGGCGCATGCGAGACAAGAGAAGTGTGTGTGTGTGTGTGTGTGTGTGTGTGTGTGTGTGTGTGTGTGTGTGTGTGTGTGTGTGTGTGTGTGTGTGTGTGTGTGTGTGTGTGTGTGTGTGTGTGTGTGTGTGTGTGTGTGTGTGTGTGTGTGTGTGTGTGTGTGTGTGTGTGTGTGTGTGTGTGTGTGTGTGTGTGTGTGTGTGTGTGTGTGTGTGTGTGTGTGTCTGTGTCTGTGGAGCCGGTAGAGGATGCGGTGCTGATAACGGACTTTATCTGGCCATATGATGGGATGCTGGGCTTTTGTGTGACGCTGCGTCCCGTTTAGTGTCTGTTATTAAAGGGACCGTCCCTAAAATCTCCATTCTGTAATTAAGTACTCGCTCTCATGAAGCTCCAAACTGGTGAGACTCTCGTTTTTCTTCTGAACACAAATGAGGATATTTTTCTGTTCCTCATTGACCGTCTACGCAACTACCACTTCATAAAGAGATCATGAATCTAACCCAAACTTCCTAAACTAAGTCTGATCATCGTATGAAGTGATCAAGTCTCTTCAGGGAGTTTGGATTAAACTGCTCAGTCAGTTCATATGAATTAGTTTCATGATCTCTTTATGAAGTGGAAGTTGCGTAAACTGTCAATGGAGGGACGGAAACTTCTCAGGTTTCATTAAAAAGTCAAGTCAAGTCAAAGTCAAAGTCAGCTTTATTGTCAATTCTGCAATATATACAGTGCATACATATAGAGAATTGAAATTCCGTTACTCTCAGACCCTAGGCGAATACAGTTAAAAATATCCTCATTTGTGTTAAGAAGATGAACGAGAGTCTCACCAGTTGAGAAATACATGAAGGTGGGTTAATTAATGATCATTTATTTTTGGGAGACTGTCCCTTTAAATTCATAGTGTATATTCTGTCATATAAACCCACTTGGTGTAAACAAACACCTGTTACTGGGTTACATTTCCCTGCCTTTTGTTTTTGTGTCATGACTATTCAGTCTTGTAGTGAGCAGCACTGAACTGTGTGTGTGTCATAACCTGAGTAATCTTGTGTTGTGTGTGTGTGTGTGTGTGTGTTTGCAGTCATGGCCGCTGCGTCCATCGCTAACATCGTCAAGAGTTCCCTCGGTCCCGTCGGGCTGGACAAGATGTTGGTGGACGACATCGGAGTGAGTTTAAACCCGTTTCCCGCTTCCCGCTCTCATCCCTCTCTTTTCCTGACATTTACGAACATAAATAATTACAAATCATAAGGTTGAGCGATGAATAATCCTCAAGAGAATAAGTTTTTATTATTATCTTTTGTATTTTCCTGTAACTGTATGATACAGCAGATTGTACTGCATATTTGTGGATTTCTCTCTGCAATTTAACATGTAACCCGTTAATAATTCACTGGAAAAGAAGAATGAATCTCCCATTTTCTCCCCAAATCCTTGCGTCTCTTTCCAGGTTTATTTTCACGCAAATGTTTTAAAATGTACTTGTTCCCCCTTTTCACTTCTAATCCGTTAGTGTTTACTGGATTGTTTCTAATGCAGGTAAATACAATCAAAATGACAGAAATCATCCAGTTAATGAACACATTTGATTAAGACAATTTGTTACATGTGTGTATATATTTGTTTTAGTTATTTATATATATATATATGTATATGTATGTGTGTGTATGTATTGTTACAGCAACAAGCCCATTTAGTACGTCAGAAATAAGTCCAAAAGCATGAAATAAAACGGTAAAAACAGAATTTCAGAAGAAAACTCAATCTAATTTCATTGGTCTCTATGAACAGCATAGTCTAAAATGATTTAATTCATCAAAATGAAGTCTAGTTGTCCCTTCAGCGCTAGATTCAGTGGGATGACCGGTTGTGTTTGCTGATGCTGATGGATGTGTGTTTCAGGACGTGACCATCACCAACGACGGCGCCACCATCCTGAAGCTGCTGGAGGTGGAGCACCCGGCCGCTAAAGTGCTGTGTGAGCTGGCAGAGCTGCAGGACCAGGAGGTTGGAGACGGCACGACGTCAGTGGTGAGACACCGGGTTATTACCTCAAACCTATTCCATCTGTCTGGCCGTGGCGACGCTAGCAGGACTCGTAAACCGATCTTCTGCTGCTGCCGCATGTGTGACGGGTCATTACGCCGCGCTGATTGAATCTCACAGGGGGTTGTGCAGTGGAAATCACTCGTGTGTGTGTGTGTGTGTGTGTGCAGGTGATCATCGCCGCTGAACTGCTGAAGAGCGCAGACGAGCTTGTCAAGCAGAAGATTCACCCCACCTCCATCATCAGTGGATACAGACTGGCCTGCAAGTGAGTCGCGTCCCGTGGTTTCAGTGTCCAGGCGTGATCAGCAGGACGTCTGCAGTAACCGGTGTGTGATGTGTTGTGCTTCACAGGGAGGCGGTCCGATACATCAATGAGAATCTGACCATCGCCACAGATGACCTGGGCAGAGAGTGTCTCATCAATGCCGCCAAGACATCCATGTCCTCCAAGATCATCGGGATGTATCCTGCTCTCTGCGTTTCATAGTTCTTTTGTTAATCATTTGTGAAAAATAGTTATTGTAATTAATGCATCATCCGCCCCCCCCGTAATCCTTTGGATAGTGTTAGGTTACATGATCGTGCTCTTCAAACAATCTAGTCTTGAGTGAGTTGAATGAAGATGTGAGTCAGATCTGTGTGTTCGGCTCTTAAAGGGACAGTAGCCTCATAAACCTGCTGCTGTCTGTCATTAATGATCATCAGTCAAGAGGAGAAAATCACTCGCTGCTCTTGACTGAGCAACTTTTGCAGCTTTAATACGGATTATATTTAGTGTATAATTTATGAAGACATAAGTGTTTTGATAACTTTATTCAATGTCTATTTATATCCTGTCAGACCTGTCTGAAAATCCTAAATCCCTGTTTTCAAGCTTACATGGGTCAAAAACAACGACATTTACATTCATGCGTTTATCGTTTTTGCATTGCATTCAAGAAACACATTGACATTTTAATCAGTTCTTGCTTTCCCTGGGAGTCGAACCCATGACCTTGATGTTGCAAGCGCTGCTCTCTACTGTCTGAACAACAAGAAAGTTAACAGAGTAAACAATGTAACAAAGAAAACAAATTTTTGTCCATTTTGACAGTAAAAATCTGAGGCGTTCTGACGGACCCAATAGAAACAGCTGAGCCCTGATTTACTGAAGGCCGAGGAAATGTGACTTACTGTAATCGGTTTAACGATTGTTTTAAGTTGAAATTAGAACTTGTTAAATATTATTTAAAGTCTAATGTATAGTTTACACTGTAATGCTGAATGCTTATAATTGAGACATCAGTATATAATAGTTTCATAGAGACATCGGTATTAAAAGCAGTGAAGCTGGCCTTCAGTCATTCAAAAACAATGAGCTAGTTTGGAGCTTTAATGTGAAATGATCACTATATAAAAACTAATGTTAGACAGTCCTGCTAACTTTAATTCTGTGAGTGAGGAGAGTCTGCGCTTCCCTTCAGAGTTTAGTCAGATTGACACGCATGAACTGATCCCTCCAGATGAAGAAGTTGCTCCTTGACGTTGTTAGCGATGCTGATTTCTTTGCTAATATGGTGGTGGACGCTGCCTTGGCTGTGAAGTTTGTGGATGGTAAAGGTGTGGCTCGCTATCCCATCAACTCTGTGAACGTGCTGAAGGCTCATGGACGCAGCCAGAAGGAGAGTTTCCTGGTCAACGGATACGCTCTCAACTGCACCGTCGGATCGCAAGGTGTGTAGCTGCGCTGCTCGCTCTACTGCCGTCTGCACAGGATGTGCTCGCGTGACTGGTGACGTGTGTGTGTGTGTTTAGGAATGGTGAAGCGCGTGTCCAATGCCAAGATAGCCTGTCTGGACTTCAGCCTGCAGAAAACCAAGATGAAGATGGGCGTTCAGGTGGTCATCAATGATCCCGAGAAACTTGACCAAATCAGACAGAGGTGAGATCACGTTATGAAAATGACACTGGTGAGAGCGACTCGTGTCAACATTTAAAAAATCACAATGACTACATTCTTTTGAGCTAGTTTATCAGTTCATGTAAGTTCACAGCCTTTTCCACGTGATGTTTCAGAGTAAATTAGCATTTAAGCTATGAATGCTTTGTCACTTTCTCTTTTGCGCCTATATTTAGCTCTGATCTTAAAACCAAGTGTAAGTGATGTCCTCGTTACATGTGAGCTTCATATGAGGCTGTCCCTAATAGCCACTAAATGTTAAGCCACCAAAGAAAAGTCTGTTAGTCACAGAAGAAGTGGCAGATCGTTATTGTGGGAATCAGTTTATTTACATTTCTTCATTTATCTGACGCTTTTATCCAAAGTAACTTGCATTGCATTGAAGAAACACATTGACACTCCAATCAGTTTCCCTGGGAATCGAACCCATGACCTTGGTGTTGCAAGCGCCACTCTTGAGCTATATAGGAAAGCAAGCAGGAAATTGGACATGGAGGCGTCCCAATAACAGCAGAAACTACTTAAAATACTCTCATTTTGGTCATACAGATGAGAGCAATGCGTCATTCCAAATTAAAGGTTTATTTGTTTTTATAAAGGTTTACTTTGTGTAAACTCACAATAACACAGAATGTGTTTTCTACTGTCTCGGTGTCCCTGAACTGCAGCGCGTCACAAAATGAAGGGAAATACTGATTGTGAGACCCATATCACGGGTAAAGCACGTTCACTGCGGAGAAGAGTCGCATCGTCAACTTCCTCTGTGCAGCGACACTGACTCAGAAAACACTAGTTTCTTAATAAACTATCACAATGTCTCCTTGCTACTTTTTTTCGGACATATTCATAATCATTACAATCCACAATAATTTTGGAAAGTATGGATTCATAACCGGCTCACATGGCGTTCCCAAATGCATGTTATACTCGTAGAAGAGGGAGTTCTCTGCATTCATTTACCGAGACGAGGGTCAAGCAGCACAACCAACTGCACAATCATAGCGTTCTGATGAGAGTACAAAGCCTTATCACGCTTTTCGTTTGTAGTGTGTTTGACAGATATAGTAATACCTCGGTTAACAAGTTTAATTCGTTCCAAGAGCTCGTAACTCAAAATGCTCGTACACCAAAACAATTTTCCCCATAAGAATGCATTAAAAATCACTCGATTCGTTCCACACGACCATGGTTTTACCCTATTACAGTTAAAATTATAACCATTTAGATCTCATATAAATACTAATTAACAATTGACAATTAAACTCTAAAAATACTTGACAATCTACTGTAACGCACTTCAGCTTTGAGTAGCGTCGCTGCTGGCGTGAAGGAGACGAGAGGAGGGTTTTACTGCTTACAGGGAGAATTTCATCCCTTCCTCATCTTGAGGTCATTGTCTATATGCTGTACTGTACGTATATATTTCACTACGTGAACAATAGCGATAACTGTTTACAACACGAGGTAAAACCGCAGTAAATCACTTATAAAAGTATCACTGTGGTGAATAATGAACCAAACCGAGTGACGCTGAGAGAATGAACGAGTTAAGGGGTGATAAAGGGCTTTATGAGAGGCTGTGTTTAGGATATTTCCAGTAAAAATGCACGTGAAGATGCTGAGCGTTAGGACTTTTACACACAAAAGTGCGTGTGGGCGAGGAAAACATTTTCTCGCACTATGATACAATGCTCGACCACCGATTTGCTCGTATACCAAGTCACTTGTAAACCGAGGCGTTACTGTACTGATGTTTTTGGGTTGTTGAAGGGGAAAGGCTGCTGGCATCATTTGAGCTCTTTAGCGGTCACTGCATAAACTGACCATTAATGTTCTTCCCGTTTCTCAGGGAATCCGACATCACGAAGGAGCGCATTCAGAAGATCCTGGCGTCCGGGGCGAACGTGGTTCTGGCCACAGGAGGCATTGATGACATGTGTCTGAAGTACTTTGTAGACGTGGGAGCCATGGCTGTGAGGAGAGTGCTGAAGAAGGACCTCAAACGCATCGCCAAAGCCACCGGCGGTCAGCAGAATGCACTTCACACACGCTTGAGATGAGCTTCAGGCCGTCTGTTATTCTCAACGCCAGTGTTTCCTCTTTCCCTGCAGCCACCGTTTGCTCGTCTCTGTCTAACCTGGAGGGGGAGGAGACGTTTGAGGCGACCATGCTGGGGCAGGCGGAGGAGGTGGTGCAGGAGAGGGTGTGTGACGACGAGCTCATCCTGGTCAAAAAGTGAGATCTTCTTCCTTTTCCATCATCTGAACCTGAAGTTCTGCTTCAGACTGTCAGTGCAAATCTGATCAAATTTAGCAAGTGTGAACGGACAAAAATCACCTGAAAATCAGTTTCGATCTACGTTTATGTGTGGTTGAAATGCTACTTGTATTGCATTTCTATAAATCCGCTTTAGGTTTGACTGTCTGATGGGATTTTGCGCGGTCTGTGACACTCAGGTGTTCATCATATAGGAAACAAGGTTGTGCCCGACAAACATTACATGACGATATAATGTGTCAATCATTTTAGCTCAGATTCTAATCAGATTTGGGCTTCTGATCACTCTACTTTGTACAGTTTTTTTCGGATAAAAAGATTTTGTGATCATGAATACGATTCATCTCAAGTTAGAGAGATGCCATTAAACACATTTTCCAAATAACACAGATCTGTAGCAGTAAATAAAATGTTTACAATGTATATTCAGCCATTCATTGTAATTATTCAAATAAACATGCTGTATCTTCACATTTAACTTTTACAGCTCTTAATGTTCAATTAAATGTGAGGAGAGTTGATCAAATATCCGTCAAGTCAATATTTTTTAAGTCTTGCTGAATTTGAAAAGCAAAGACAATGATTTATTAGGTAAAATGTATATCTGATTTTCCGCTTTTAAAACAGTTAACTTTTTTTAATGATGTAAGTAGAGCTATTAGAAGTGGGAAATAAACAGGTTGTAGATCAGGGTTGAGCCGTGACCCGCGTGTGCTTCAGTGCAAAGCCCAGGCGCCGGACGCTCATGCTAAACACGGTGAAGCCGTGGAAGTTTAAAATGTTAATTTACAGGCCTGGAAAAGTTTCGGAGGAATAAACTAACCGAGAAAGTAAATTTGTTTCACAAATATCAGTTTAATAAAATGTTTAACGGATAATATTGATGTCTTGGCTTACTTTTTACTTGGCAGTCGGCTGGCGTTTTGTTCTGCGTGAAGTGACCCGCACTGAAAACACTAGTCAACCACTCGATTAAACTAAATATACAAGATTTATAGTTCAAATGACTCTTACATTTAAAAATTTTGAAAAATATGAGCGTAAACTAAGACTTCATCTCAGATCTAACATGCGTTTTCTCTGTCAGGTTTAAAAATGACCGCTGAAAGACGAGTGAGGTGTGTGAGTGTTATAGTAGGAAGAGGAAAAGTGTTTCATAAACGGTCATATAATAATTCAATATGAGATTTGAACTTGATTCATAGATTCAATATTTTAAATGTATTGAAATGCGTTTGTGACTTTCTTCTGAGGTTATCTTACTTTTAGACTAGCCAGTTACAAAACGACTAATAAATGAGTCGAAACGCACATCCCTAATGTACACACACACTTGCACGGAACATTAGGTTATGAAGATTTGCCAAAAGGTATAAATGTGCATGAAACGCATCCAGCACAAGTGCGAATGTTTCCATATTTTATCTGCTAAACTCTTATATAAACATGAGTTTGTACGTCTGTCTCGGTGTTCAGACATAAACCTGTGCTAAACTGCAACACAGTTACACTGCAGCTGTAACGATAGCTTTTAGTTTTAATGATGAAATGCCTGTAGTTTCAAGTCAGAAATCTTAGAACTGAAATGCTTGTGTATATTTGTGTGTGTTTGTAAATGTGACCTGTATTCAGCACTTCTCGCACCTTGTAAGGAAGGCATGAAAAGTTACTAAAACAAGAGTTGTTTTCAATGCGGTTTCAGCACAAAGGCTCGCACGTGCGCCTCTCTGATCCTGCGCGGGGCGAACGACTTCATGTGCGACGAGATGGAGCGCTCTCTGCATGACGCGCTGTGTGTGGTGAAGAGGGTGCTGGAGTCCAAGTCCGTGGTGCCAGGAGGGGGCGCTGTGGAGGCGGCGCTCTCCATCTATCTGGAGAATTACGCAACGAGCATGGTAAGGACTTGTGCACGTCACGTCATGACCTTGTTACAGGCTTTCCTGTCGCTCAATCAGTAGAGCATGGCGCTTGCAACATCAAGGTCATGGGTTCGATTCTCAGGGAAAGCAACTACTGATTAGAATGTCGATGTGTTTCTTGAGTCACTTTGGATAAAAGCCTCTGATAAATGCAGAAATGTTAATAAACTAACATGGGTACATAATAGTTGATGAAGTAAAGACCAGTTACTTGAGTTTTACTGTATTGTATGTGCTTGTGTTTGCATTATAATTGCTGCCGTGTCTGTTGAAAGTCTTGTGCGCTTGCATGAGTCGGGAAAGGGACGGATGAACAGCTGCATCCATCCTGCTTGACACTAATTTATCATTGAGACTCATTAACCCTCAGTAGGCCTGGATGTGATCCGTTACAGACATTAACAGATTCATTCACTGAGAAAAAGATGTGTAGAGATTTACCTGTAAAACCTCCTTAAATAAATAAATCTATACATCAGTGAGCCTTTTTTTTTTTTTTCCTCCGGTAAAATTCTGAAAAGATGATTCAATGTCACAATGGAAAAAATAATTGTAGCAGAATATGTGAAAATATATATTGTGTAGTTGTTCTTATGAATATAACTATTGTGTGTGTGTGTGTGTGTGTGTGTGTAGGGTTCCCGTGAGCAGCTGGCTATTGCTGAATTTGCTCGCTCTCTGCTCGTCATTCCTAAAACTCTGGCAGTCAACGCCGCACAAGACTCCACCGACCTGGTGGCCAAACTCAGAGCCTTCCACAACGAGGCTCAGGTCAACCCCGAACGCAAGAACCTCAAATGGTTAGTGTCGCTCTCTTCATCACACAGGGAACCTGTTCAGCTCGTAGAAATACGACTGCACCGTTAGACTGCAGACAAACATGCAATCAGGAACAACAATTGTGGAGTTTAGAAGTGAGGTTTTGATTTACTTGCCTGAAATGGCTTTCAAATGGCGACTCAACTGGTTTTATAGATTTAGGGGATTTGTTCAGACAATATTCTGGAAGAAACGTGGCCTATTATGGATTAAACTGAGAGCCAATACAGTTTTAAAATAGATTACTGTGTTTAACCTTGTGTGTGTGTGTGTCTGCTCTCAGGATCGGGTTGGATCTGGTCAATGGAAAGCCCAGAGACAACAAGCAGGCGGGAGTGTATGAACCCACAATGGTCAAAACCAAGAGTCTGAAGTTCGCCACAGAGGCGGCCATCACTATCCTTCGAATCGACGACCTCATCAAGCTCTACCCTGACCAGAAAGAGGGCGGGCCCTCCTACCAGGATGCTGTCCAATCAGGCTCTCTGGAGGATTAGCGTCTAGCTGCATCCAATCATCAGTTGGCTGCTTCTGGTGTCACTCCGCTCGGCTCTGTATTTATATGTGGATCCAACAGATGAGCTGTTAGTGTAGAACGTGCACTTAGTTTGCGTTACTTATTTTTTGCTTTTAACATGGCTTGTTTGTCATGTGTGATGTAACAAATGTTCCTTTTTGTGCCGTTTAAAAAATAAAGCAGAATGGCGTGAAAGGGAAAATTGTCTGACATTTTGTTGTGAAAGATATTAAAACCATGGTTTGTGAATTGAAACTGCAGAAGCTGGTTTTACAGTAATGCTATCAATTAGTACTTTCATAAATATTTTATCTGAATGGACTTTATTAGGCATTTAATATTAAATAAATACAATAAGACCAAAACAATCACCCAATTTATGAATTCCCTCCAACTTTTTTCTAATTATAAATGTGAGCTACATCTTTCCATTCAGCAAAACTGGATGGTGAGAAATGCTGTCAGGCTCCATAAAAAGCTTGATAGCCCATATTTACATAACTTTATTCTCAAACATTTAAGCTATTTTTTTTAAAACGATCTCCCCCTCACTTTAATGTCTTTCTCAGAGG
The DNA here is from genome assembly GCA_037043235.1 of Rhodeus uyekii. NCBI lineage: Eukaryota > Metazoa > Chordata > Actinopteri > Cypriniformes > Acheilognathidae > Rhodeus > Rhodeus uyekii. The sequence goes on along the minus strand of JAWRVZ010000190.1, from coordinate 87,508 downwards.
CAGCATGAATCACCATCCACTTTTCTTGTATGGGAAACAGACTCTTCTCCCTCTCACTGGTGACATTTCTCATATTTGGCTGAACTCTTCAAGAACTTAAACTAGAATCATGCTGAATGTCAAGTTGTTTTGCTTTTCAGTAGTTTACACTACTGTAACTACTTGGCTGCAGCTGGTGAGGTTGGCTTTTTAACATAAACATGACCTGACATTACAAGGACTACAGTCTCAGTTTTTGGCAATTAAAACAGGAATAAATATACAACAAATTTCATCTTGTGGGATAAAAAGAAAAGGCATTTCCTGTATAGATTGTGCTCGCAACTATTCACCATGGGCTTTCGACTGGGTCTCAAAGATGACCAGTTGTGAAGTTTGCATCTAGACCGTCCCAGCAGTCCTGAGGACTTGCTGACAAGATGTAAAGAAGATAAAGTCACTTCCACAAAGAAAGAAAAAAATCAACCAGCTTTAACCACCTTTTTCAGGTCAGTTTACACTGATTCGCGTCTCCGTGGATCCAGTGGCATATCTGGGCGTATTTAGCAGGAGTTATTCTGACTGCCACGTTATAGTCCTTCTGTATCCCATCGACATCCACCCACTGGTGCCCAGAGAACACACCGATTACTTTCCTCTTCCACTTCCCTTTTCCCACCTGATCTCGTAGCCTCACGTACACCCCGGCTCCACTCGATCCCTTCTGCGCATCGCAGTACTGGTACATCAGGTCGTTTGACTCCTCTAAGACCGAACAGAAGCGGTAGACCATTTTCCCGAGTTGATCATTATCAAAACCAGAGAAATGGATTCTCCCAGCTGGGATGTCTTTGACCACCGGGACAATGCCTAACTCCATGAACTTCATCTTGTGGGGTCGTTTGAGCTCCAGAAGGGCGTAATCGTAGTCAGCTGAGATCTCCTTACTTGCTCTCCTCGTCCACCCCGTTGGAAGTTGAGTTAGCTTAACACGAGTCCACCTGAACACCGGTTGTCTGGACTGGTCTAAATCTCGCCTAATGCGGTTTGTTCTTTTCCTCTTGTGTTCTCTAACTTTTTGAAGTAGTTCTCCTTCAGTGGCTGCATCTCCTTCACTTTCTCCTCTCTTCCTGCCTCCACGTCGGCGCCCTCCCTTGCGTTTGGAGCGAAGCTTCATGATACCCACTCGCAGCCTCTTGGACCCTTTCAAATAGTCTTGGCCATCATGGACACAGTGTGCAGAAGTCAGCACATGTCTCGGAGAAACCAAGATGCCAGAGCAACCCGTAGAGAGCTTCACCGAGGCAGAAAAGGGGTAATTGGTGGTGAAGTGTTTATCTGTGATCACAAAGCGCCCGTCCATGCCGTAAACCTGCCGTTTTCTGCGTTTAAGGTGTCCTGTCTTGCAGACAACAGAAGAGGACGAGGACGTGTTTCTTAAGTCAGTGACCCCTTCCAGTTTTATTTTGGTGAAGATGCGCGTTCCATTCTCGTAGATTGTTTCATAAGACAGTAGTTGTTCCAGCTCAGCAGGCCCCGGTTCTGGCAGCTTCTGTTGGCACTCAATCCCACACATCACTCCTGGCTCACGCAAGTCATCAGCGGTGAATTCTGGGCTTTGAAGCCTCACTGTGCTTTCCTCCAGGATCACTGGGACTTTAATCTGCGTCAAGTGGCAATCCTCTTCATAGTTTGGGATCGAAGCCCCAGTAGAGACCAAAGACACAGCCAATGCAGTCAGACTGAGCAGTAGGGATGGAGGGCCTGTCATTTTGCTCTACCTGAAGGTAAAGAGACAAGAGTTCAGGGGCCAATTGGACAAAAATAGCCATTATGTTAAGATTGTGTCTGAAGGACTACTATGACCAACTCGCAGTTAGTCGGGTAATCAGTCTTACTGTTCGGTACTGAGTTAGATCAATCTACGTTTTACTGTAACTATAACTTGAAAAGTAATGAACGGTCTCAAAGAAAGCAAAATGAATAACTAACTTGTAAGACTAGTCTTCGTAGTTTATTCCACAAGCGCCAGGATTGAGGCTAAAACTGATCAAAACACCCAAGATAAGAGTCCAGGCCAGAGCAGAGTGTTATCATCTACTCTGATGAAGGGGGCACTTCATGAGATCCGATTGAATTTGTGCATTACATTTACACTAATATACTCGTATTTTAAATTTAACCGGAGTTCACTTTCGGTAGTGATGATGCTGGGTTAAGTTTTTTTGGTGCACTTGATGTAGCTAATCAAAATTTTAGATTAGATTAGATTAGATTCAACTTTATTGTCATTACACAAGTTCAGGTACAAGGCAAAGAAATGCAGATTAGGTCTAACCAGAAGTTAGATTAAAATTAAAAACAGAATTTGGTTACTTCGAGAATCGGAGTATACTTGCAATACATGTCTGCTTTGCTGAAGAGAGAGTCTCCATTCACTGCTCTCAGGAGCTGCACGTTGTTCAGTTTTGCGGGGAGTAAATTCACATATGTGGCTTGAACAATCAACAATCACCACCCAAATGTGTAAATGAGGATAAACCTATTAGCTAGTTGAACTGCACTTTAACTAACTGCAATGCAAATTATCTGATCTCCCTCTAAGACTAAGAGTATTAAGATAAGTGAAGGTGAAGTGTGCGAGGCAAATACTGCAAATGGAGCTTTAACAAGGATGTTTTTGATGCTCTACAAGGGTCGCTGTACCCTTAAAAGGACAAGAGATTGCAGTTGCAAGGGAAAGCTAATGTTAAAAGCTATAGGTAAAGGCTTGGTACTTGCCTGAATGTTGATAATGACTGTTGAGCGTTCAAGAAAAGAGGTAAAACCGATGAAAACAGTAAATTACTTGAGCTATTTATTGAGTAATTGAGTAATGCATTACACAGAAAAGAAAGGGAATTTCCCATGTCTGTATCTAATATGCAAGTAGAGGAAGTTCAGTTCTGGTCATAGTTATTTTTACACTTGAAAGTACAGAGTTTGGAGTATCTTCAGAAGTGAGTGGAAATTAAGCAATTCTTGTATAATCTAAATATTTGAATGACTTTCATATTGTGACATTAAAAATACAGACAAAGAAAGTATGCTGGACACAACTGGCCTCATTCATGAAACACGAGCGGGATGGATTTTTGTGTTAATGTTGCTAAAGCCATTCTGATGTACATTTTTGGATTAATGGAAATGTTTGTATTTTCAAAATGTTAGTTGGTATGAAATAAATGAACCTACATTCTTCAAAATTAGATACTAGTAACACGTCACCTTGCATTGGTGCAATACAGTAATACCTCGGTGTACGAGCAAATTAAGTAATGCATTAACAGAATATATTAATCAGTAATGCATTCACAGTAACAGAAATATAGCCTCCTAGTTCTACCTGTGTGTGTGTGTGTGTGTGTGTGTGTGTGTGTGTGTGTGTGTGTAAGGGGCCGTGGTCACTGAGCACTGACACACCTGATTCTCATATCATCTGCCTATCTCCCCGCCTATCTCCCGTGCTTCCGTTTGCGGCCGCGGCTCCCGTCCGTCCGTCCGTTCGTTCGTGGCTCCCTGTCTCCCATGTTCCATGACCTTCACTCTGGATTATCACTTTGTTTGTTTTCTGCACTATTATAATAAATTCACTCATTTGCACTTTAATCCTTGGTTTCCCCGCTCCCCCCTCCTCTCTCTCCTCCACACACGCTGCTCAAAGGTGAAGTGCATTACAGTAAATTGTCAAGTATTTTTAGAGTTTAATTGTAAATTATTAATGAGTATTTATATGAGATCTTAATGGTTATAATTTTAACTGCAATTAATAGGGTACAACCAAAAAAAATATTTTAAATGGGCATTTATGGTCGTGTGGATGAATCGAGTGATTTTTAGTGCATTCTTATGGGGGAATTTGTTTTGGTGTACGAGCATTTTGGTTTACGAGCTCTTGGAACGAATTAAACTCGTAAACCGAGGTATTACTGTATACTGGTGGCAGACCTGAGAAGAGCCTCCAGATGATTCCACAGTGTTCTGGACACACCATTTCTGTGATCGTAATTCATTGCTGGAGATTATGCTAACTGTAAATGATCATGCACCCCATTTATGAATGATTGGAATTCATTAACATACGTATTTGTTTGTGTGTTTATTCACCAATTTAATGTTTATCTGATGTTTTTGTGAATCTGGAGGAGAGTTTTCCCAGAAGGTCTGTTTTACCTGTAAATTATTCTTGATTTACTCATATATTTACCATGTTTCATGAATGAGGCCCACCCTTAACTAATATTTGGTCGCAGATCCTTGACCGCCTGCAATGACTATATGTTTCTTGTAGCCATACAGAAGCTGCTTGCACATGTCTGCTGGTATTTTCTGCCACTCTTCCATTGCCATGCATTACAAGTTTGCAGGAGTCCTTTGCAAAAGCAGTGGATATGCCATTTGTGCAACCTTTGTCCAAAAGGTTTCCATTGAATTTAGGCCTGGCCAGTTTAAAACACTCCATCTTTTTCTTTTTATGTGTGCTTCGGGTCAATGTTCTGCTGAAAGATCCTAAAACCTATTTTTGTTTTGTCAGTAGGTAACATTTCACTTTAAAACACTTTGGTATCCCACAGCATGACAGTTTAATGTGTTTCTGCACTGGCTTCGTTTTGCCCTCTGTAAACAAACTAATGCATTGCACATCCGAAGAGCTCTACATCTGTGCATTATCACATTATCCCAGATGAACTGGCTTATCTATGAAATATTTTGCAAACATTGTTTTTTTCCTGCTCTAGCAACACTGGTGTCCTCCTTGGCCTTGGCTCAGTGTGTGGCGTATGGGACTGGCTGAACCCAGCAATCCCAATTACTCCAGGTCAGCCTGAAGTGTTTTAGATGAAATGTCTTGATAACATTATGAACTGTTGAAACATGGATGTCAAAATCTTTGCCAATTGCCTTGTAGCCTCTGGATTTGTTACGCTTCTAAGTAATTGTAAAGCATTTATGATGCTTTCAGGCAGCTCTCTCATCTCCACCATTATGAAGGTCAAAAAAACTAGAAACAATCAGCCCATTTTTTTGCAGTAAATCCATCATTCATTGGTTAAATGTGAACTTTTTTTAGATATTCTAAATTCTGTGCTTAGAATACCTTTCATAGAAGGTAGCATGAGTACAGAAACCAAATATTTCATAATGTTTAATTAACTATTTTTTTAGTGCAGTGGGGAACTTTAAATGTTTAAAAGTGTGTTATGTCTCACATGCTGATAACTTATAAGAACAGAGAATTAGTTGAATGAATGCTGTATTAAACATGAATAGTGGAGAGTCGACTCTCTGTGGAGAGACTAGTGCTATTTTTGTATTTAAAGAATAGCCTGATTCACTGATATTTCTACATTTGATGGATAATCTAGTGAGTAAACACTATTGTGAAAGATGTGGATTCCTTGTGTTATTAGTCCATTGCTTTGAACCCTTTCACCTAAATGGCACTTTTTTCACTGCATGTTTCTAGTTTACATAAATATTTTGAAAAAAAAAGTGTGATGAAAAGTACAAACTCACCCTCAAACTTGAAGAGAGACGATAACGGAGGACGAAAACTGGGGACTCTTCTGTAACTGCATGTATCCAAGTGTTTAATGAGGAGCAGATGGGATGGATGTGTTGAGGAGCAGAGTGCGCTGACTGTGCTCTGATGCACGAGACCATTCAGAGAGAGGCGGGAACCACTGATTTGTGGCAAGCACACCCAAGCCCTTTAAACGAGGCTACGGCCAGCTTTATTTATATATGTGTATGTATAAATAACAGCCCGATATCCCCTTGAGTGGACGGTATGCATTTATCCTTTTAAAGATACTGTCAAACACAGAAATATTGCGCATTTGAAAAAAAAAATTTGTGTGCAATATTTTTTGTATAGGTTTAATAGTCAAGCGCAAAAATGCAATTTGAACTTTGTATATCTTTGATGAAAAGAACATGAGGCCATGGTTCCATCTGCGGAAACCCAACTAAGATTGTGTAGAAAACACTCACACTCCTGCCAGTCTGCCAGAATATGTCAGTTTATCTAATTATCTGATCATTCTGATGGACATCTCTACCATCGCTCTCCTCTGAGTAAACCTAGCGATCTCATCTGAAATGAGCAGTGCTGATGGTAACACATTACAGGTCAGGTGCATCATGTGCATCAGATCACTTTTTTGATGTTGCAAGCAAAGCATTACAAGTGATATGCATTACATAATCAGCTTACTTTCTGAAGTTATGATTAAAACAATGTGTTACAAGTAACGTTCATTAGGTAAAATGTACTTTTTTGACGCAAGTAATGCATTAATTAAGTTAAGTAATGCATTACATAAGTCATTTTTTGTTGGTAATGTAATGACATACTAATTCTTCATACATTCTAATGAAATAAATACAATTATATGCAGCCAAACAAGTTGTTGCAGATTAAGTATTTTCAAAAATAAGTCACAGTAACAGAATGAATTGTAGCTGAAATATAGCGACTGATGCATGATGTCTGATTTAGTGGACAGGTGATTAATCAGAATTTCCTCCCAATCTGAAAATCATGCATTGAAACTTTTAACGTGATATGACTTATTACCTATTGCTTGATGCTACTACATTTTGGTTTGTAGGTGGGAAACGGTAACCGACAACTGGCTTGCCGTTTGATATCAATGCACAGGATGATGCACAAGGTCCACTGTAGTGGTTGATGTGCAACTATGCCATCAAAAGCCATGCAAGAAACGGCTTTTTGAATAGCGGTCCACTGTAGTGAATTCTATGCATGAAAGGGTTAAGATATAATCCCATAATAGCTACAATTTGAATGGAAATCGAATGATTTAACTCAATGAAACTCGTAATGAAAGTGAAGAACGACTACAGATATTCAGTCATGGTGACTGAAGCGCAGTTATGTTTGCTCTCTGTCCACTGTTTTTCTCTCCTTTTCATCTCACCATAATTTGCTAAATCAGGTATGTCTGCGGTCATAAAGCATGAAGATGCCGAAAAACTAATGCAGTGGTGTCCGGTTGTTGTCCTGACCACTAAACTCACCCTTGTGAGAGCCAGGGCCTGACCACTGCTTGTTTTCATCTGTGGACCATGGAGGAATGCAGCTATCAGGAATCTGGCACTTCTGACCACTTCTACTGCTTGCAAATTATCCAACCTATTGCCACCTCTTTGTGCAAACCATTCTCAGGTTAACTGATTCGTGTACTGCAGCTCTGATTAAAGCTCACAACCATACAAGCCACTTCCAAACATACTATTAAACACAGAACCTACAGCATATATGCTCATAAATCTGACTGTATTTAGCATGCACTTTAGACATGTCCCACAAGCTGTTCTACACTACATATTAAACCATCAACTAAATGTGATCCTGAGGCTTCAACACACACCCATGAACATAAAGAGGCACATCTACTTCTGAACTGAGAGTAGAATATTTGCCATTGTTGAGAGTCAAAATATGTAAATTATGTTTGCATCAACAACAAAAGCATAGTTTAATTATTTGGGAGACCAGACAATAAAATATAATTAACTTAATTAATGCATCTCTCCCTCTCTTTGCTGCAGAAGACGTCAGTTGTTCAGTTTAATTAGAATGTGGGCAGGTTGTTTTTCAGCCATGAAAGTTCAATGGCTAATATTTTTGAGTGATTTAAAATGACAGCACTGGGGAGAAGCACAGAATCATTGTGCAAAAACACCATAAAACCTTCAAAGACAAAGCAGAAAGTCACATCTGTGTGTTTTGGGTTTTTTACAGAGTTTGCTATGAGATTTGGGAGTTGTTATGAGGCTGCCATTTAAAACTCAGGAAAAATCTCAGAAGGACGAGACAGGGGAACCTTGCCATCTCTCGTTTTATTGACATCTCAATTTTATTTTCTAGATATTAAACAGGTAGTAAAAGGGATTTTTAGTGCATAATCCATTTCGAAGCGAGAGAGAGAGAGAGAGAGAGAGAGAGAGAGAGAAAAAATCAAGTCAAAAGAAAATAAATGCTGTAATCTATGTGTTGTAAATACTTTGGCCCAAAGAAACATGTTTCAAATTGAAAATATATTTCAGTTAAACCTTGAAATTACTAAATATATTAAAAATATTCTTCAAGGTATATATATATATATATATATATATCAGGTATCAGGCACAAGTTGATCAGTTCGTGTTGCATCTGCAGCCAATGCGCTTGCTACTCAACATTTCAACTGCTTTTTTCCAGTACACTTTCAGAGTTCCTCAGAAACCCTCCACCTTCCCCAGCTTTACCTGCATAGATCTCTTATGGGTAACTAATATATGCCATTTGTGCAGCAGCAGCATACCTCACATGCTCACAGCAGTGTACTTGGCATATGTAGTAAGTTCCCACACTTGCTCTGCAGCAGCAGCAATAATGTACAACTACTGAAACTGTAAGGGGAATTACAGTTAAGATCGAGGACTTTGACTAATTTATTTAAAAAACGAAATCCTAAGAATCATATGCTTACAAATCACTTCTCATGTGTATGTTAATTAGTTTTTTAAGGTGACTCATATAGACAAACACTACTGGAATCAGCAGTGTGGGTCTGTTAGAGCGTTTTATGATGTTTTGTCCACACAGACAGACTTTATTAATGTAACCAAGATTCATGAAAATCCTTCAGTTCACACATTTTTCTCAGTTCTCTCCTAACCATGGCTCATGCTGAATTACTTACTTTAGCAGACATAAACAGGTTCACCAGAGGCTAGAAAAACAGCACACACACAGATGCATTTACGCATACATATTCCTTTTCATCCGTTTATGTGAATATTTGCAACTGAAGCCTCAAGCTACAGCATAAATAGTGATGTTTCTGTCTGCAACTGATTAGGTCTTATGAGCCTGTGAATTGTCATACAACTTTGCAGGTTCTTTCAATCTGTTTCGAATTTAGATTTAAACAGCCAGTTCATAAAAGAAGGAAAATTACTCCAATAATCAGAACCAGGAACAAGTGTGACTTGTTTATGAAAAAACTTTTGTGGTTTTCTCATGCCTGATTCTCTTGATTAGAATAATAGCTAAAACGGCTATTTCTCAGAAAGATTTCTTTGATCTGAAAGATTAGACATTGCATCAGTTGATTGTACATCGACACACACACTCGGTTTCTGAGGGGACTCTCCATAGCCGTAATGACTTTGAAATTGTACAAACTGTATATTCTGTCCCCGAAACCTAAACCGACCCATCACACAAGACTTTCTGCTATCTTAGATAAAAAAAAAAAAGAGGACCTGTATGATTTATAAGCTTGTTTCTACATGGGGACCAAACCACAAATGTCCCCACAAGGTCAAAATGTACTGCACTTGTGGGGACATTTGGTCCCCGTAATGTAGGGAATACCAGGACCACACACACACACACACACACACACTTCAAAAGTTAATGAACCCCTAAATCACATTTTTGAGATCTGCTTGATATGGGAGCATGCAAGCGCAGCATTCACAGAACAGACATAAGAGTGGTGTCTTTGATTTGATCTGTTCATGATATAAGTGTTTGTGTTCTTTATTATTTATGACATTTTCCAGAATATATGCTAAACGTAACCTTTTCAAATTTTGGGTGGCACTGCTGCTTCACTCTGAGTCTGTTCTCACTTAATGATTTGCAAAATCATCTTGTGACTATTACTGTGCATAATTATTAGGCAACTTAACAAAAAACAAATTTATACCCATTTCAATTATTTATTTTTACCAGTGAAACCAATATAACATCTCAACATTCACAAATATACATTTCTGACATTCAAAAACCAAACAAAAACAAATCAGTGACCAATATAGCCACCTTTCTTTGCAAGGACACTCAAAAGCCTGCCATCCATGGATTCTGTCAGTGTTTTGATCTGTTCACCATCAACATTGCGTGCAGCAGCAACCACAGCCTCCCAGACACTGTTCAGAGAGGTGTACTGTTTTCCCTCCTTGTAAATCGCACATTTGATGATGGACCACAGGTTCTCAATGGGGTTCAGATCAGGTGAACAAGGAGGCCATATCATTAGATTTTCTTCTTTTATACCCTTTCTTGCCAGCCACGCTGTGGAGTACTTGGACGCGTGTGATGGAGCATTGTCCTGCATGAAAATCATGTTTTTCTTGAAGGATGCAGACTTCTTCCTGTACCACTGCTTGAAGAATGTGTCTTTCAGAAACTGGCAGTAGGACTGGGAGTTGAGCTTGACTCCATCCTCAACCCGAAAAGGCCCCACAAGCTCATCTTTGATGATACCAGCCCAAACCAGTACTCCACCTCCACCTTGCTGGCGTCTGAGTCGGACTGGAGCTCTCTGCCCTTTACCAATCCAGCCACGGGCCCATCAAGACTCACTCTCATTTCATCAGTCCATAAAACCTTAGAAAAATCAGTCTTGAGATATTTCTTGGCCCAGTCTTGACGTTTCAGCTTGTGTGTCTTGTTCAGTGGTGGTCGACTTTCTGCCTTTCTTACCTTGGCCATGTCTCTGAGTATTGCACACCTTGTGCTTTTGGGCACTCCAGTGATGTTGCAGCTCTGAAATATGGCCAAACTGGTGGCAAGTGGCATCTTGGCAGCTGCACGCTTGACTTTTCTCAGTTCACGGGCAGTTATTTTGCACCTTGGTGTTTCCGCACGCTTCATGCGACCCTGTTGACTATTTTGAATGAAACGCTTGATTGTTCGATGATCACGCTTCAGAAGCTTGGCTATTTTAAGACTGCTGCATCCCTCTGCAATATATCTCACTATTTTTGACTTTTCTGAGCCTATCAAGTCCTTCTTTTGACCCATTTTGCCAAAGGAAAGGAAGTTGCCTAATAATTATGCACACCTGATATAGGGTGTTGATGTCATTAGACCACACCCCTTCTCATTACAGAGATGCACATCACCTAATATGCTTAATTGGTAGTAGGCTTTCCATACAGCTTAAGCCTATACAGCTTTCCATAAGCCTATACAGCTTGGAGTAAGACAACATGCATAACGAGGATGATGTGGTCAAAATACTCATTTGCCTAATAATTCTGCACTCCCTGTAGTAGCAGCCACATACCATGCCCAATACAGTACAGCAACATACGTACACCACTCGATCTCACATTCCACTGGTGTCATCTCCAATAGTATTGATCATGAAAACACTGCCGTGACCTCAATCGAGATTGGTGAAATTAAGACATGCAATATCTATAAACAGCCGAAAATTCGATGGCCAAACTCCGCACTTCCGGAGCTCCAACATCATAGAGGGGGCGGACAAAACAAACGCATTTCTTGTCCATGACAATAAAACCAAGGGCTCTTTCAAATCTGCTCGATGGGGCCAAAATTACAACCCCGACCTAGTATTCATCTCCCGGGACCAAGATGGTCTCCCAGTTCCTGTAAAGAAGCATATACTTTGTGATTTCCCGAACAGCCAGCACCAAATTATCCAGCTGGAAATTGGATTAAAAATTCCTTTGGTCCAATCCTACCCAGGCCCACGATGGAATTTCCAAAAAGCCAATTGGAAACAATATGGAGAAAAACTGGACAAAAGAATCAGATGGATCGAACCTTTGGGTAAAAATTACGATCGATTTAGGAAGCTGATTATCTCGACAGCAAAACAATATATTCCACGAGGCTACAGGAAACAGTATATCCCAAGTTAGAGCAGCGAGACCGAGGAGCTTTGGGAGAAGTTCCAGGAAACGGCTGATAGAAATACAGCCCACCAACTTATAAGATCCCTGGACGAAGCCCGAAAGGAAAAATGGGAACAGACAGTTGGAAAGATGAACTTTATGTATTTACAAGTCGTAAAGCATGGCACCTTCTGAGAAGATTAACATCTGGCCAACTGTCCAAAGGCCGTCAACCGAATGTTAACCCAAATCAACCTCTATATCCACGACCTACCTACCACGATTTCAAGAAAGTTTGGCTATGCTGATGACCTGGCACTAGTAACTCAGAATAAACACATGGAAACAACGGAAGCCATTTTGGAGAGAGACCTAAAGTCAATGGAAGAGTATTTCTAACACTGGCATCTATGCCTAAATGCGGACAAAACTGAGGTTTGCTGTTTCCACCTTTCAAACAGATTAGCGAGCAAACAATTGAAGGTGAGGTTTAGAGGTACGGAATTACAACATCATTCCTGCCCGAAACACCTTGGTGTGATACTTGACACTAGTTTGTTTAAGAATCATCTTGACAAGTTGATAGCGCACACGTGGCCAGAGTGGACGTTGAACTCAACCACACCATGAGGATCATCTAAGGCTGCATCATGCCAACGCCTACTCACTGGTTACCAGCCCTCAGTAACATTGGACCACCAATGAAATCCACAGACAAAAATGACTAGCACAGGAGATCACCAAAATGTCATAAAACTCCCTGCTTCCCATCCATGAAGATCTGAATAACCTGAGCAACACCCGACTTAAAAGCCGAAACCTGCCAGCTAAAACCTTCCATACATATGATCCAGCATGGAAGGACAGCGAAGCGTGGTTGAAAGAATGGGAAGCCCAGCAGCATAATGCAAGAAACATCATCTTTGAGCTTAACACCCAGAAGCGGCCCATTGGGTTTAACGAAGGTGAAAAATATGGTGCAGACTGAATCGCCTGAGGACTGTTGTTGGAAACTGCGCATACCTCTGGCATAAGTGGGGATGGAGCGAATCGGTGGCGTGCGAGTGTGGAGACCCGAAACAAACTATACACCACATAGTATTCCTATGTGTCCCATGACCAGATATAATGGACCAGCTGAGGACAAACATTGACTCGTAACATTAATGGGGGCTTGTCCAGGATCATAATTTGTCCTGGAAATTAATTAACTGCAAATTGTTGATTATTTTAGTAGGCAAGGCAAGGCAAGTTTATTTGTATAGCACATTTCATACACAATGGTAATTCAAAGTGCTTTACATAAAGAAGAATGATAAAAATAAAACATTAAAAATGATTAAAAGAATAAAAAGATAATACGTATAAAATAAAATGCAAACAGTTCGGACATAGCACAGTGCTCAATCTGCAAATGCATAGGTAAAAAGATGTGTTTTGAGTCTTGATTTGAATGTGGCTACTGTTGGAGCACACCTGATCTCTTCTGGAAGCTGGTTCCAGCTGCGGCTGGCGTAACAGCTAAAAGCAGACTCTCCTTGCTTTGAGTGAACCCTGGGTATTACTAAGTGACTTGATCCTGATGATCTTAGTGATCTGTTAGGTTTATATTCTATGAGCATATCTGCAATGTAGTAAAAATTATTTGTTATTGTCCTTAATTTGTTGCAACTATTTATTAATTCAGTGGCATTCTTTTATGTCACCTGAGATGCGGTGCTAGAAAAAAAGAAATTAAAATACACAAAAACATGTGTATGTGTCTTGATTCAGTAATGTAACTGGTCACACCAATCCTGCATTCTTGGGACAAACCCGTGCATAACAGTGCAGAGCGAGTATGAGGTCTGAAAGCACATAACACAGAACTCCACAGGCATAAACAAAACAGTGCATTGTTGACGATAGTTTACTAACAATTGTTAAATGATAAAATATATCTGGTGTTTGTCTTGTTAAACAGCTAACATTAGGCGGCTTAAACTGCTGTCATCCACGTGTCTTGTTTACAGCAGTGAGATGCCAAAAGTTTGCAATGGTTGCCTCTGTTACACGTTCAGGAGTACTTCATGCTTTTCATACATTCAGTCTTACAAATCCAGGGGTCCTTCACCCAGACACCTCAAGAGGGGCCTAATATTTCAAGGAACTAGATTTTCTCAGAAAAACATTACTGCAACTGTTTTCTGCAGTCCATGCTTATACTGACCATTGGTCATTATTAAACAGAAATGTCAGTTTTATTGTATGTCTTTTCTACATACCCTCTCGCATAATTCCAAGGGGATTCACTCACAAAGTTTGTGTACGTGGCCCAAAAGCCCAAAACCAAGACCAGGCAGAAAACTCACCAAGATCTGTAATTTGTCTCTCTTTCTCACGCTTACGTTCTCGCTTTATTTCCACTCCAGCATGATCATCACAAGATAGCAACACGTGTACTCAATCATGGTTTAGACGACTGTCAGTGATGAAAGAGAGGAAGATTATTTAAATGAGTACTGAGGAGAATGTTCTTTATGATTCATACTAATGGCAGCGACCCCAAGCACTGCGTCACTATTGACATACAAACATTCATTCTCACATGTGTATAGTGCTTGATGCAAGAAATAAACTAGCCCATTTTCTTCCAAGTATTGACATTCATTTTTGCAAACATTGACATGACTGATATTGCTCTGTCAGTAGAAACTGTAAGAACTTCATAGCGTGTGCATCTAACAAATCCCTCACCCCAGGGAGAAAACCGGAGCATCAACTCTCCAAGAAAAGGTTGAAAAACTCAAATACACTAACTGTACATTGAAGGACCCAAGCAACAGCATGGAGACTTGAGGTGGGAGAATACACCCTAGTAACTGCCTAGCATCAAATCTTGCACAGGAGAGCACTCTGAAAATTACACACACATGTTGGCAGAATCTCCCCATTTATCAAGTTCAAACACAAACACCCAAATGAGTGCTTATTTCAGGACACAGTATCATTTCACATAATCACAGTTTCTTCATTTAACTCTCACCTCAGCTGAGAAAATATGAGCATATTTGAAAACGCACACACACCTCTCAAATTAAACTTGAGAACAACTGGTTTCCCATAAAGACACATTTAACATGATTTGTGTATCAGCACAGTTAAAAATAAAAGAAAAAGAAAGAAGATACGCAAACATGAAATGTCCTTAAAATCAAACATTTAATTTAAAAAACAATTTATCAGGAACTGCATAGCTCAAACAATATGCAAAATTATAAACATGACAATATGAGTATTAAAATAGATAACAAGCTAATATATACAGTAATCCCTTGCCACTTCGCGGTTCAAGTTTCGCGGCCTCAGTGCATTGCGGATTTAAAAAAAATATTCATCAAAAAATAAAAATTCAAAAACACCGCTACATCGGCAGTCGTATTGCGGAAAGCAGCGTTGCTTCATTGTGATGCGAGAGAAACGGTTTCCCAGGATTCCAGACAAAGATAGAAACTCTCTCAGATGTTTTGTACATGCCCACGGCACTCAGACAAGCACGTGATTGGCTCCTGGCGCGAGATCGACCAATGAGAGGACGAGTGGAGTGGGAGCCTCTTCTCCTCTATCAGAAGCAAATGTTGACGATCCAGCGCCGATATCTGACGATGAAGCACTTCCCGAACTGATTTAAAGACCTCATTATACCAGTGCAATAACACAATCATCATCATCACATTCATGAACCGCACAGGTCCGTCATCGTTGTCATTACTGGAGTCTCAAGATACTACTGTCATTGATGAGTGTAGAGCACCAAAATATGTATTGTATGAGAGAGAGAGAGTGAATGTATAAAATTAAATAGATTTAATTAAAATATATTTAAAGTATAAAAACATTCTGGTACCTACACACACATATATGGAAATTCCTAGCGGGGGCCAATCCTACTTCACGGATTTTCACCTATCGCGGAGGGTTCTGGTCCACATTAACCACGATAAACGAGGGATCACTGTACATATGTGTTGATGGACTTCAACAAGGTTTAATTTTAATCCAACAATAGCAATACACAGGTGCTGCAACCACTCAAACAAGATCATACAAAGATATTAAAGAACACAGGGCTTATAAATGCTAGAGGAACACAGGCAAACTGAAACAGAGCAAACAAAGCCAAAACAGAACGAAACCGTCTATATTATTATCATAGCACAGTTTGCTTCTCTGTCGTCCAATCAGAACAGTCACAGTTTTATGGTCACAACTTATTCAACACTCGACTGTCTCTGCAGACTCATATTCCTTTACTTAAATCCTCAGGGCATGAGAGAGTGTTTCTGTGAGCACACATGCACTTTCTTATAGTGTCGTTCTTATATCACAGACCACTGGTTGGGAACTGGTGTGATTGCAAACCAAAAATGGGTTGTCAGGTTTGTTCTGATAAGGTTGCAGACAGCTGGGGAAAACAATGCGAAATGCAAATAACACAAGCCGTATAATCATGAATCATTAGGATAACAAAATAAATACAACCCAGGCTACATTAAAACGGTTTTCACTTTTGGGATAAACAAGATTGGTTGACCACAATGTTTTTTTGTACAGTGGCTGGATAGAGAATAAAAGAAACCAATGTTTACTTTGGTTCAGTGTTATGAGCCCCTTTTAAGTCTAGGAGTAGAAGGAGGAATGAAACCGATACTGCCGAGAGAGAAGGATAAACTGCTGTCTCCGGGTCCCAGGGCAGGTACACAAAGGCACAGTGACACCAGATTCAAACTAAACCAGAGGTTTTATTACATAAACCGTGGGATATAAACAAACCAAGGCTTCAGGAGGAGACAGGCCAACACAAACCAAAGAGCTTTCTTAGGTTCTGGAGGGATTGCTTACACCAAAAAAAAGGAGAGAAAATGACTCTAACTCTCGCTCTGATCAAACTCAACAGAAAGCATGGCTCTAAATAAGGCATCCAACTCCCTACAACATGGTTCCACATAAATGATTCTTCACAGTGATAAACTAAGGCAACACATCATATCTGAGATTCACACAAAAAGGTAAAGAGGAGTCGAGTCAAGTCAAGTCACATTTACTTATATAGCGCTTTTTACAATACAGATTGTTTCAAAGCAGCTTTACATTGGTCACATGAAAACATTATGAACAAAGTTTGTTTGGCTGAACAGCAGCCTTAAAAGAGCAGGCAAATTAATACAATAGATGAATATTAAGTGTTAAGTTTTGATTATTGATCGATTTGATTGATTGATGGTTTGATTATTATATTGATAATTCAAGTCTAATATTAAGTCTAATTTGGTACGATTAGAGATGGGTCCATGATCTACACAGGGGAGGGTTAGTAGTGTTTAGTAGAGTCACGGTCTCCGCAGAAACTTCAGGGCAGTGCTGTGCTCGTGTCCAGGTGCAGGTCCTTCATCTGATCTGGATACGGCCCGGATCCGGCTGACCACGGTAACCTCGGAATAAACAGAGACCAATATCAGCGTAGATGCCATTCTTCTTCTGATGTATCGAGTACATCAGGTGTTATGGGAATGTTCCCGGTTCCGGCTGACCTAAATTTTGCAGCCTAACAATCATTTTACATGATTTGGATTAAAAATGTATGTATAATGTGTTATGTGTATGCCAGGTTGAAAAGATGTGTTTTTAGTCTACATTTAAACTGACAGAGTGTGTCTGCTTCCCGAATTGTATAAGGAAGACTGTTCCAGAGTTTAGGAGCTAAATAGGAAAAAGATCGACCGCCAGCAGTTGACATTGATATTCTAGGTATTATAAGCTGGTCAGTATTTTGGGATCGCAACAGTCGTGAAGGACTATAATGTGTTAAGAGATCGCTCAAGTACTGTGGAGCTAAACCATTTAATGCTTTGTAAGTCATTAGCAAGATTTTAAAATGTATTTGTTGATTAAAAGGAAGCCAGTGCAGGTTTGACAGAACTCGGGTAATATGCTCAAACTTCCTAGTAAGAACTCGAGCTGCTGCATTTTGGACCAGCTAGAATTTGTTTATTAAGCGTGCAGGGCAACCACCTAGTAAAGCATTACAATAATCTAGCCTTGAACTCATGAACGCATGAACTAACTTTTCCGCATTTGTCTTAGAGAGCATGTCGCAATTTAGATATATATTTTTAAGATGGAAGAATGCCGTTTTACAGATGCTAGAAATGTGACTTTCAAATGAAAGATTGCTATCAAAGAGCACACCCAGGTTTCTAACTGACGACGAAGACTTGACAGAACAGCCATCGAGTGTTAGGCAGTAGTCTAGATTATTATGTGTAGAACTTTTTGGTTTAATAATTAGAATCTCTGTTTTTTCAGAATTAAGCAGTAGAAAGTTATTAGTAATCCAATTTTGTATATCAGTTATGCATTCTGTTAATTTAGTGAATTGGTACGTTTCATCAGGATGAGAAGAAACATAGAGCTGAGTATCATCAGCGTAACAGTGAAAGCTAATGCCATGCTTCCTAATAATTGCACCCAAAGGAAGCATGCACAGGGTGAAAAGCAATGGTCCTAGTACTGAACCTTGAGGAACTCCATACTGAACCCGTGATCGATATGACATCTCCTCATTTACTGCTACAAACTGATAATGGTCAGATAAATATGATTTGAACCAGGCTAATGCAATTCCACTAATGCCAACATAGTTTTCAAGTCTATTTAGAAGGATTTTGTGGTCGATTGTATCAAATGCAGCACTAAGGTCCAGTAACACTAACAGAGAGATACAACCACGATCGGATGATAAAAGCAAATCATTTGTAACTCTAATGAGAGCAGTCTCAGTACTATGATATGGTCTAAATCCTGACTGGAAATCCTCGTAGATCCTGTTTCTTTCTAGAAAGGAACATAGTTGTGAAGATATTGCCTTGTCTAGAATTTTTGACAAAAAAGGTAGATTTGATATCGGCCTGTAATTAACTAAGTCTGTAGGATCAAGTAGTGTTTTTTTAATAAGCGGTTTAATTACGGCTAGTTTAAAGGTTTTTGGTACGTATCCTAATTACAAAGATGAATTACCAATATTAAGAAGAGGATCTATGATCTCTGGAAGCATCTCTTTCAGTAGCTTAGTTGGTATTGGGTCTAGCATACATGTTGTTGATTTTGATGATTTAACGAGTTTAGATAATTCTTCCCCCCCAATAGCAATGAAGGAGTGGAATTTTCCTTCAGGATCACTAAAATGTACTGTATTTTGTGATATTGTAGTGGACGGATGCATGGTTATAATTTTCTCTCTAATATTATGAATTTTGCAAGTAAAGAAGTCCATGAAGTCATTACTGCTCTGCTGTTTTAAAGCATCTGGGGTTAAGACTTTATTTCTTGTTAGTTTAGTCACTGTATCAAATAAATACCTAGGGTTGTATTTGTTTTCTTCTAAGAGGGTAGAAAAGTAAGCAGATCTAGCTGATTTTAAGGCCTTTCTGAATGCAATAGAGCTGTCTTTCCAAGAAATGCGAAAAACCTCTAGCTTAGTTTTTTTCCAGCTCCGCTCCATTTTTCTGGCTGCTCTCTTGAGGGCCCGTGTGTGTTCGTTGTACCACGGTGTTGGACTATTTTCTTTAATCTTCTTTAAGCGCAACGGAGCAACAGTGTCTAAAGTGCTGGAAAAGAGAGAGTTAATAGTTTTTGTTGCAACATCCAGTTCTTCTAGGCTATCTGGGATGTTAAGTTCTGGGATGGTACGGCTGATTGTTTCAGAAGGACCATTTTGACTGCTGCACTGCTGCTGCTGTTTCCTGTTTGCTCGAGTGGATTGCTTTTGTTTGTGTCGTATAAACTTGTTTTTATTTTAGATTTTAAACACGACGTTCGTTCTTATTGCCAAATACAATACAAAACTAGGTTATTTAATAAACTGTAATCGTTATCTTTAATCTTAGTCGCTAAACGCGTTAGCATTGTGCTATCGCGCTAACGCGTTAACATTGTACATACAGCGTTTTCTCGCTCGCGCCTTTTTTCCCGAGTTCATCAAACATCAAACAACTGGTGATATGGATCAACACACACGGTGAGTCATGTCATCTCCTATAATCCTTACATGCACTTCCTGCTTCATGCATACTATTTCTGTCTCTGTCAGCTGTGAAGGCTTCACATGTCATAAATGTAGGAAAAATATATAGGCTGACGGAGAAGATTTCAGAATTAGAGACACGCATCCAAACTTTAATCGAGGATAGTAAGAATGCAAGGGCTTTAGATACTGCTTTGGATGCGACTAGCTTAGCAAACCCTGTACATTGTTCGGTTCCGGCTGTAGAGCCCGTGCAGCAGGGCAACTGGGTGACTGTGAGACGGCATAATCGTGGGTCAAAAAACCACTGTTCCATTCCGATCAGAACAACAGGTTCTCCCCACTCAGTGACGCACCCACTGAGAAACCTGTTGAAAGTGCCCTTGTGATTGGCGATTATATTACTCAGAATGTGAAAATAGAGACTCCAGCCACCATAGTCACATGTTTGCCGGGAGCCAGAGCGCCTGACGTCAAAGCAAATTTAAAGGTGTGTGAACTCGCAAGTACGATGTCAGGCACTGTAATTTGCTCTGGCCCTCTTCCTATGCGCAGGAGTGATGAGATGCTGCAGATTATCCTCACTCAATGGCTGGATGTCTAAGTGGTGCCCGCAGAATAACATAGGGTTCATAGACAATTGGAAAAGTTTTTGGGGCAGACCTGACCTGTTGAAAAGAGATGGTATTCATCCCACCTGGGATGGTGCGCTCTTCTCTCTAGTAATTTGGCACATAGTCTTAGAGCTAAACCTTGACTAACTGGGGTCCAGGTCAGGAAGCAGACAAACTGGCTAAACCGACCGTCTGCTAGCTGTCTCACATCACAGAGGTCAGATAAATTACAACACATAGAGACTCTTTCACCTAGATATCATCCTATAGAGACTGTGTCTGTTCTCCGAATTGGCAAATACAAAAAAATCTCAAAACCGTTTAAGGGTAAAAATGTAATTGATTTACAAACAAATAAGAACGGATATAACACAAATGAACAAATGATAAAGCTTGGGTTACTGAATATACGATCCCTTTCCTCAAAAGCACTTATTGTAAATGATATGATTACAGATCATAAACTAGATGTGCTGTGTTTGACAGAAACCTGGCTAAAACCAGACGATTACATTACTTTAAATGAGTCCACCCCTCAAGATTACTGTTATAAACATGAGCCTCGTCTGAAAGGTAAAGGAGGAGGTGTTGCTGTAATTTATAGTAACCCGATCAGTACTGCTCAAAGATCTAATTTTAAATATATATTCTTTTGAAGTGATGATCCTTAATGTAAAATTATCTAGTGCAAGTAATAATTTCTGTTTAACTTTTGTGTTGGTTATTCTATACAGGCCACCAGGGCACCATACAGACTTTATCAAAGAATTTGCTGATTTTCTCTCAAACTTAGTAATGTCTGCAGATAAAGTCATAATTTTCGGTGATTTTAATATCCATGTAGATAATGAAAAAGACGCATTGGGATTGGCATTTAGAGACATCTTAAACTCTATTGGAGTTACACAACATGTATCAGGACCCACTCATTCTCATAATCATACTTTAGATCTAATATTGTCGCATGGGATCAATGTTGACACTGTTCAAATTCTGCAGCAGAGCGATGACATCTCAGATCATTACTTAGTTGCGTGTAGATTACTGTGGCGAGCAGGGCGGGGTCGAGGGACCGTGAGAGCGTCACGAGAGCCGGTGGCGTGATTGGTAATGAGCGCCACCTGCGAAGCCACCGGTGTCTCGTCTCACGGAGGAGCGGAGACTTAAAAGGAGGAGTGACGACAGTGAAGAGGAGAGAGGACCAGGCCTGGATTTTATGTTGTGTTTTGTGTGGGCGGCAGTCGACCGCCAGGGGCTGCCGCCATTACTTTCGTTTTTTATTTATGGTTTATTTTGGAATTAAAGTCTGTTAAATGTCTGCCGGTTCCCGCCTCCTTCCTCCCTGAACGTTCAACATTGTTACAATTACCATTAGCCAAAGTCGAAAAACTAACTCCCTGTTATAAATATAGTAGAACTATCACTCCTAACACAAAAGATAGCTTTATAAATAATCTTCCTGATCAGTTTCATCTACTTAACATCCCAGATAGCCTAGAAGAACTTGATGTTGCAACAGAAACTATTAACTCTCTCTTTTCCAGCACTTTAGACACTGTAGCTCCGTTGCGCTTAAAGAAGATTAAACAAAATAGTCCAACACCGTGGTACAACGAACACACACGGGCCCTCAAGAGAGCAGCCAGAAAAATGGAGCGGAGCTGGAAAAAAACTAAGCTTGAGGTTTTTCGCATTTCTTGGAAAGACAGCTCTATTGCATTCAGAAAGGCCTTAAAATCAGCTAGATCTGCTCACTTTTCTACCCTCTTAGAAGAAAACAAATACAACCCTAGGTATTTATTTGATACAGTGACTAAACTAACAAGAAATAAAGCCTCAACCCCAGATGCTTTAAAACAGCACAGCAGTAATGACTTCATGGACTTCTTTAATTGCAAAATTCATAAAATTAGAGAGAAAATTATAACCATGCAACCGTCTACTACAATATCACAAAATACAGTAAATTTTAGTGTCCCTGAAGAAAAACTCCACTCCTTCATTGCTATTGGGGAGGAAGAATTATCTAAACTAGTTAAATCATCAAAATCAACAACATGTATGCTAGACCCAATACCAACTAAGCTACTGAAAGAGATGCTTCCAGAGATCATAGATCCTCTTCTTAATATTGTTAATTCATCTTTGTCATTAGGATACGTACCAAAAACCTTTAAGCTAGCCGTAATTAAACCGCTTATTAAAAAAACACAACTTGATCCTACAGAATTAGTTAATTACAGGCCGACATCAAATCTACCTTTTTTGTCAAAAATTCTAGAAAAGGCAATATCTTCACAACTATGTTCCATTCTAGAAAGAAACAGCATCTACGAGGATTTCCAGTCAGGATTTAGACCATATCATAGTACTGAGACTGCTCTCATTAGAGTTACAAATGATTTGCTTTTATCATCCGATCGTGGTTGTATCTCTCTGTTAGTGTTACTGGACCTTAGTGCTGCATTTGATACAATTGACCACAAAATCCTTCTAAATAGACTTGAAAACTATGTTGGCATTAGTGTAGTTGCATTAGCCTGGTTCAAATCGTACTTATCTTACCGTTATCAGTTTGTAGCAGTAAATGAGGAGATGTCATATCGATCACGGGTTCAGTATGGAGTTCCTCAAGGTTCAGTACTAGGACCATTGCTTTTCACCCTATACATGCTTCCTTTGGGTGCAATTATTAGGAAGCATGGCATTAGCTTTCACTGTTACGCTGATGATACTCAGCTCTATATTTCTTCTCATCCTGATGAAACGTACCAATTCACTAAATTAACAGAATGCATAACTGATATAAAAAATTGGATGACTAATAACTTTCTACTGCTTAATTCTGAAAAAACAGAGATTCTAATTATTAAACCAAAAAGTTCTGCACGTAATAATCTAGACTACTGCCTAACACTTGATGGCTCTTCTGTCAAGTCTTCGTCGTCAGTTAAAAACCTGGGTGTGCTCTTTGATAGCAATCTTTCATTTGAAAGCCATGTTTCTAGCATCTGTAAAACGGCATTCTTCCATCTTAAAAATATATCTAAATTGCGACATATGCTCTCAAAGACAAATGCGGAAAAGTTAGTTCATGCGTTCATGAGTTCAAGGCTAGATTATTGTAATGCTTTACTAGGTGGTTGCCCTGCACGCTTAATACACAAATTCCAGCTGGTCAAAAATGCAGCAGCTCGAGTTCTTACTAGAACCAGGAAGTATGAGCATATTAGCCCAGTTCTGTCAAACCTGCACTGGCTTCCTATTAAACACCGAATACATTTTAAAATCTTGCTAATGACTTACAAAGCATTAAATGATTTAGCTCCACAGTACTTGAGCGATCTCTTAACACATTATAGTCCTTCACGCCTATTGCGATCCCAAAATACTGACCAGCTTATAATACCTAGAATATCAAAGTCAACTGCTGGCGGGCGATCCTTTTCCTATTTAGCTCCTAAACTCTGGAACAGTCTTCCTATTACAGTTCGGGAAGCAGACACACTCTGTCAGTTTAAATCTAGACTAAAAACACATCTCTTCAACCTGGCATACACATAACACATTATACATACATTTTTAATCCAAATCATGTAAAATGATTGTTAGGCTGCATAATTTAGGTCAGCCGGAACCGGGAACATTCTCATAACATCTGATGTACTCGATACATCAGAAGAAGAATGGCATCTACGCTGATATTATTCTCTGTTTATTCCGAGGTTATCATGGTCAGCCGGATCCACGCCGTATCCAGATCAGATGAAGGACCTGCACCTGGACACGAGCACAGCACTGCCCTGAAGTGTCTGTGGAGACCGTGACTCTACTAAACCCTCCCCGGTGTAGATTATGAAGCCATCTCCAATCGGACCAAATTAGACTTAATATTAGACTTTAATTATCAATATAATAATCAAACTATCAATCAATCAAATCTATCAATAATCATAAATTAGCACTTAATATTCATCAATTGTATTAATTCGCCTGCTCTTGTAAGGCTGCCGTTAAGCCAAACAAACTTTGTTTATAATGTTTTCATGTGACCAATGTAAAGCTGCTTTGAAACAATCTGTATTGTAAAAAGCGTTATATAAGTAAAGGTGACTTGACTTGACTTGACTGAAGTAGATGAAACTGATCAGGATGATTATTTATAAAGCTATCTTTTGTGTTAGGAGTGATAGTTCTACTATATTTATAACCGGGAGTTAGTTTTTCGACTTTGGCTAATGGTAATCTACACGCAACTAAGTAATGATCTGAGATGTCATCGCTCTGCTGCAGAATTTGAACAGTATCAACATTGATCCCATGCGACAATATTAGATCTAAAGTATGATTACGAGAATGAGTGGGTCCTGATACATGTTGTGTAACTCCAATAGACTTTAAGATGTCTCTAAATGCCAATCCCAATGCGTCTTTTTCATTATCTACATAGATATTAAAATCACAGACAATTATGACTTTATCTGCAGACATTACTAATTCTGAGAGAAAATCAGCAAATTATTTGATAAAGTCTGTATGGTGCCCTGGTGGCCTGTATAGAATAGCCAACACAAAAGATAAACAGGAATTATTACTTACACTAGAAAATTGTACATTAAGGAGGAGAAATTGGAAACACCTCAACCCTCATCAGACTGATCTAAAGTCTCAGGAACACAACACAAGATGAGTCACATGTCTCCGGTACAGCTGAAACACTAATCTTTACCTGAACACACAGCACATTAAGACCAGAGGATAGTCATCTCTCATAGAGAAACACAGCAGTCCATCTCTCTGGGTTCCTTATACTTCGGAGCTGGAACAGACATCAGGTGCCACTCAGGAACCTTTACGGAGATTAGCAAGAACCTAGAACACAGAAAAGCAGGATCCACTTCATAAACTGATTCCCTCATGTTTCCCTCTGTCTTTATCCGTCATCGTTTCTGCACTAGAAGTAATTTTAATTCCAACTACTGTAATTTACAACTAATTCCAAATAAAATGCATTCTCATGTCCCTATGGACAATAGAGCGTTATTATTAATGTTGTTGTTCCTGTTGTGTTAAAATGCCAGTGGATGTCCTGTGTAAAATCTGAATCATAATGCAAAACCATCGATAACCGCTGTCATGGTTGGTCTGGCACCCCTGAAGCAGCTAATTTCCCAAATTTGCAGGTAAACTCTGAGTGTCAAAAAGTTCACCACTACAGCTGGACAGTATTTGACACATGTTTGTGTTTGTGGATGCTTGTGTGTATCTCTTTGTCTTGTGATTGCAATTGTTTGAATGCATTGTTTTAATTAGTTAGAGTTTTATTTATATCTATTCTATTTGTTTATCTTGACTGTGGGGGAAATGCTAGAAGAGTCTATCCTAAAAATGATTTTATACATTGATTACATCCTCTCAATGATTGAATAAGTGCTCTAAATATGAAAAGGACACTGAACTTTCTGCATTGTTTGTTGATTACTAAACGTTAGCTTTCTCCTCTGGAACTAACTAAACTGAAGGAAATGGAATAGCTGATTGCAGAATGTTCATTTTGGGTAAACTATTACATTTTCAGGATGATTTTTTGAGCAGACAGTGTTCCAATGACTGAATGATTGGCAATCCAATGCATGCTTGCCATCTGTTGATCACAATACTTTAATAAGTGTTAAAGCAGTTTTGTGAGTGTCTCTGGGTAACAGCAAATGACTTAAATATATAAACACTCAATTATATATTCAGTCTTCTGATTCCTGGTATATTTCTCAAGAGCGGTACTAACGACCTTCCACCATATTCAGTCAATCAGCAAATTTATACATACAATTCAGTTAAAAGTTAGAATTTTTTTATTATAATTCTCAGATGACATGCATTTTCTGATAATTGATATGTTTCTGATGATTGTTGAACATTGATAATTTTCTTGAATAGAGTTTCCCAGCCATGGTGATGTTGCAGCAAGAGAAATTCACATATGGGACTGATCAAGACTTCAGCCTAATAAACAAATGCAACACGCGCCAACTAACACACACACACACACTCACACTCACTTATATCTATCTATTTCACATGTTTTACAGAGCACTATAAATCTGGCAGGAAGACCGTATTGTAAATACAGCCATTATAAATACCAACATTTCTCTCGACGTTACCAGTGCATCTATTTATTTCCCTCATTAAAAAAGGCAAGATGCTTCCCACAAATTCCTAGTTTCTCAGTGCACACCCTTTTTTGGAGTGTCAACCACAGACTTTAATCAGTATAATGATTTTGTTTGGTATTTTTACAAGCTTAAATGCATTTTAAATATGCTGGAAGAAAGACAAGAAGCAAAGTGTCATGGGTTAAACAGCTTTAAGACTGTTGATGGTATTCACACACACACACACACACACACACACTCCTGTATACACACAACATGAGGAATACTCTACTGTTGATCATATAGGATTAACAGAGCATAAAAGATTTAAACTTTGACATGTTTTTCATCCACACCATTTAGCTCAAATATTCCCTACTATACAGTACTGGAGTGTCCTGCTGTTTCTCAACAACTCGCCTCAACACATCTGCCTGAAGCTTCTAGCATGCATAGTAAGACCTTGATCAGCTGATTCAGGTGTGTTTCATTTGGGCTGGAGCTGAACTCTGAACTCTGCAGGACGGTGGCCCTCCAGGAGCAGGATTAGACACCCCTGATATAGTATACAAAAAACAGTAAGCCATAAGAATAGTATGTCTGAATACATAGTGTTCATCGAACAGTGGGTGAAGAGTCTCCAGAAGACCAATTTCTCATGACGCCACAGGAGAGAATTTATGAACGACAGTGAAGCAACAGAACTGAAGCTAAATGTTACATGACAGAAACAATGTGGAGACTGTAGTAAGTCAAGTCGTCACGTCACCTTCCTTTATATAGTCCCCACACTCATAATAAATAAAAAGTTTTTAGTTTTTTTTTTTACAGTTTTTTTGTATATCAGTTTTTGTAAATGTAATGGTTGCATCTGGTTCTGTTTTCCTCCTGGTTTTGTTCCTTCCGTTCTTTGTTATCTGTTCACTGTGACTTCACTTTATTAAAGCACTTGCATTTATATCCTCACTTTTGCCTGCTTTTTCTGTCTCATTCCATTATAAAATCTAGTTGTGTAGTTTTTACTGGTTCATGTAGATCAGGGGTTTTCAAAGTGTGGGGCGCGCCTCCCCTGGGGGGCGCCAGAGCATGCCAGGGGAGGCGCGGAGAGATGTAAAAAATGATAGTCTAATAACTAGAGTTGAGCCGGATACTCGGCTGAAACGAGAATCCGGTACGGATAATGCACTTTTCCCGAGTACGAGTATCATACGAGTAATTATCTGTGCTCGGATTACATAAAAATCCTCATTGGGTATCTGACTGTGTCTGCGTTCTGCGATAGGCGCGCCTCCCCTACACATGCAGATTTAATTCGTCGCGCGCGCGCGCGCGCGGCTCAGAACGCGGAAACGAGAACAGGTGTCTTTCCCTCTCAGTCACTCAGGTTCGCGGGTCTTCCGTTAACGTTTAGGGTTTCTTCAGCTTCAGGTTTGTTTTTTATTTCGGTTTGTTTGTAGTACTTATTAACCAGTATAGTTCTGGTAAACGTGGGGTTTGTTCAGACGTGGTGCTTGATAGAGTGCGACTAGCGTTGCGCCTGCTTGTCAGAGATTTTTTTTAACCGTCTCCTGCTCTATTCAGTTGTTTAACTTCGCAGATCTTAAAAACAGCGTCAGACTATGTGATCCGTAAAACACACAGTCCCCCCTCTCTCTCTCTGTCTCTCCCTCACTCACACACGTGTGGAAATAAATAAAAAAAATTACACTGATCATAAAAAAATTAAAAGTAAAAAAAAAGAGTTATGTTTAAATGAAAACTCTTGTTCATTACAGTTTTCTTCATAATTGCAACCGCAATTTGGATTAATTGTTGCAAAACTTGTTCTCTATATAGTTAGTTTGTGATCAAAACCATTGATCTGAAGCTCAATGCTGATGTTGTCATGTAAATAGTTTTCTAATCAGCAATAAATATAACAATTTCTGATCAACCCATATCAACTGCATGATATGGTCAACACTCGTTTTTTTTCTTTTTTGGGGGGGGGGGGGGGGGCGGTATTGGGTGGGTTGTGTCAAAGGGGAGGCCCACTGTCTCAGACTTTGAAAACCTCTGATGTAGATAATTCAATAATAGGAGGCATGTTAGAAATTTACTCTAAATTAAAAGATGATTTTCTTTCTCTGCTGTGAATTAAATTACAGTACAATGTGATATTACAGTACCTGTTCACAGTGCTGTTCATAATGGTCACCATGATAAAATAAGCTTCTCTAGCCACATGGACAAACACAGACTCACAGTGTGACAATCACCGCATGAAAAAGAGTAGGCATCAAGTTCACAGTTCAAAGAGTACTCATATTTTTCATTTTAAGGGTGAAATGCTCTCTTTATGAGAGAGTGGTCAAAGTTACAAACTGAAGACTATTGAAATGCAGAGGCAGGAATCAAGTAGGATGAGTATAAAAACAGAATATAATATTATTATAAGCTTAGGAATATTTTCCTACTGTCACAGCCACAGAACACAACTACAGAGTTCACTTATCTCGACCTCGGTTAACTCGCCAACCCTATTATGTAGACATTTTTGAAGTGGAACCGCCAAACTCCCTATTTGTCTTAGCATTTTCTTATCGGTTATGTCGATTCTTTTATGTCACCAAACACTAATATCTCGAGCACAAAAGAGGGACAAATTTGCCACTTCATGGTTATCTCGTGACTGATGATCTTACCTAGTTCACACGTACAGTGCCGTGCAGCCGCAGAAGAACTTGCGGACAGTGTTGCCAACTTAGCGCCTTTGTCGCTATATTTAGCGAGTTTTCAGACCACTCTAGGGACACATTTTCAAAAAAGCGACAAGCGACAAATCTAACGACTTTATCTGGAGTTATTGGAGACTTTTGGAGACTCTGACATAAAAGCACATATCGTTCTTACGCTACTCAAGGAGCAGCGAGTGCTGCTGTGGGTCCCACCCCCATCCCAAAGCACTCACAGCTGTGTGCACATAAAGCCCGCCTTCTCTGATTTGATTGGTTTTCTCAAATATTTTGACATTGACGAGCGGTTACCGACCAATGAGTATGAGGCTTAGATGAACACACACACACACACACACACACACACACACACACACACAAACACAACCTGCTTCTGTTGTGACGTGCGTTCTACTCAGCACCGCTGCGGATTGAAGAACGCTGTTATTAAAAGACGGGATGAAGCCGAATTTGTTGAGAAAGCACATAGAATGCAAGAAAGTATGCAATCTAGTACATCATGATGACCTTACGAATATGTTATGAGCGAATGTGTTTACACGTGTGTTGTGACTGTTTTTACGCTGTGAGCGACCATTGCATTGGCAATGTTGGAGAATAGAAGGTGTTTTTATTGTATACTGGTAAATCTCTGCTGTTAGTTGCTGCACATATGCCTTTTGTTGTTAGCAAACATATACAGTGTGTGTACATTTTAGCATATAGCTTACCAATCACTTCATAAAATAAATCGCCACATTGGCTGTTGGTTATCTCGATCATCGGTTATCTCGATGCTTTTTTGCAACCCCGTCGACATAACCGGATTCCACTTGTGACGTGTTACAGGTAAGGCTCCCTCTCCTCTTCCTCCGGATCACCAGAGGGAGCCCTCACCAGAATATTGACTCTCATTCAGACTACAATTCCCACTGACACTCATACCTGAGACTGATTACTTACACACCAGCATCTCATCACATACACTATATTAACACACCAAATACGCACCACCAGTGCGCAGTCTTGATTTGCTATGGTAAGCATCTCGGATCATTTATTCCTGGGTTGCTATTCTGTTTCTGACCCTGGACTGTTTATCACTACTTTGACCCTTTTGCTGCCTGCCCTGACCTTGCCTGTTTATCTGGATCTGTGTATCCAAGCCTGATCCAAGCCTGTCCCTGTTCACGATTCTGTTTTGCCACTTATCTGTACTCTGGTTACCCATTGAAATGAAGCTGCAGATGGATTCTCAATCGGCTGACTCCTTGTTACAGAAGACTTCGCCAAACACCGATCCAGCATCTATTATGCAACTATCTTCTGAACTGTCAGCACAAGGCCACCAGCTCACTGTACATCAGCAACAGCTCAATCACCTAACCCTCTTGACGGAGGAGCTCATCAAAACTCTGCAAAATCTACGCATTACATCCTCTGAGGCCGTGCACCGCTTCCCGCTGATGCTCCAATGCATCCTCTCCCCAGCGCAAAACCGTGTTTAGCGTTCCCTGAAAATGTTTACTGTGAACCGACAAAATGCAAGGGATTCTTATTTGCACGGATTCAAGCAGGATATCTCTTGTCTGCTCACTTCTGACTGGAAAGGCTTTAGAGTGGACCACCGTGGTGTGGAGAGATGACGGTACTATGCTCCCTTCTTTCAGTGTATTCCTGCAACGCTTCAAAGAAGTATTCGATCATCCAGCCGGAGGGAGAAGTGTGGGAGACGTTGAATTCATACTAAAACATTACGCATGGACAAAGCTGTGAATGTGCTAACGCACCAAAAAATCCAGATGTATCAATCTCTGCGTTCGAAGGATCCCACGCATATTCTCTTTGTACATCCCGATTAATGTAAAATTGAGCGCACATGCACGAGCACAACACTCCACCCAGTCTCCTCCCTTAATTAAACTTATTTAAATATGGTAATGAGTCCACTTGGGCAAAAGAAAGCAGTAAGAAAATGGCTAAAGCAAGCGGCACAAAAACGAAACTTTACAGAAAGTGAATTGGAGGTGCTACTGTCGGAGGAAATTAGGAAAAAAAAATTATTTGGAAATTTTTCCTCCAGAAGTATTAAAAACAAAAGGAAAAAATTAGTGTGAGTGGGGGAGTTTGGCTGATGCCGTCAATGCATTTGGATCTGAAAGCCGCACTGTAAATGATCTTAAAAATAAATGGTCTTATAATTGTCTTTAGTGGATAACCGCGGTCACCTGAAGGGTTGCTGTATAATTAAATGCAAATAACTAAAAATAAAAAGTACTGTTAGATAGAACCATAACTTTAAATGCATCACTCACAAAGAAGCCATCCATCTGTCAGCTACCAGCTGCCACCCAACCATGCTGTTTGATCTTGCTACAATATTTGTTAGGCGTATTTGCGCATCACATACCGGTATAATCTGCACATTTATTGAATGGAAATGTTTCCGATTCACATATGCAAATTCATCTTCAGATGGTGCCTTAAATGTGTGTGCAGTCGCTCGCTCTGTTTACATTATGGAAACCGGCTATCGCTGCAAATTGCATTTTAATGTTTGGCTGGTCAACTGCATCATATGGGAACAATCATATGGGCATTGCGCGGCTCAAATACGACTCCTTATTCCTGAGCTGTCAGCCAGTTCCCTTTGGAAAGAATCAGTTGCCAGGAAACCAAGTGTTGTCAGCACCTGTAATTGAACGGGTATTGCGTGTTTCCTCGCTGTCTCTCTCTCTCTAGATTCTCGGAGAATAGCCCTTGAAAATCTGAAACGGCTGATAAGCCAGTCATCATCCTGGGCCAGAAAATCATTGTGGTCCCTTAAAACTCGTTCTCTTCGGATTCTGCCATTAGCAATGTACTCTAATAAGGCCAAAGTTGCCGTAGCCATAGACTAAAGGTTGTGTCAATTTGCACATGCTTTTATTTGTTCTTACTTAATTGTTTACTTAATAATAATTACTTAAAAATTTATAGAATATTCCCATAAGGCTTGTTTTACAATACATATAAATTATTTTATACAGTGCAAATTAATAGCAATGCTTCCCACAGACTTGTAGAACAATTTGTTGTGTCATGTTTGCAGGTTCACTTCATTGCCTGTAGGAGTCGCCAACAGACGAAACAATGAGAAATGTACTTACGCCAGACATGAACTTGCCGTGGAGAAATGCACATTGTCACGTTAATTTCATTGTTAGTACATCCGACCGTGAGCATGAAAGCTGGCGAATGCACTGTTTTTGTGTGTAAGCAATGTTGATACATGAGGCCCCTAATGCTCGCGCTGAACCAAGGGAGATGAACGGCAGCGGAATATGCATTATCTTTTCACACTCTCGCGGCTCAAACCAACTGGGTGGAGGACACTTTAAAGCTGTTATTCAGAAGCGGATTAAATCAGGATCTCCAAGCTGAGCTGGCGTGTCACGATGAGGGAAAATCATTTTGTGAGTTTATTGAACTTTCAATTCAGATTGACAACCTAATTCACTCACGGCGTCTATGTTCGCCGACACTCAAACCCCACCTGCTGAACCAATGCAGCTTGGCCACACACACCTAATCCTGGAGGAACACGAACAACGCATCTAGTATCACCTGTCCATGTACTGCGGCCAAGCAGGACACCTGAAAACGTCATGCCCTGTCCGTCCCACGGCATCTAATCCCAAAGCGGTGAGTCTAAACCTGAAATCAAACTATGCCTCATGTCTCAAGATACCAGTGAAGATAACCATTCACAATCACAACTTTTCCACATCAGCTTTGTTAGTCTCTGGAGCAGCGGGTAATTTTATATCACATGAGTTCTCCAAACAGCATAATCTTTCTCTAACACTATGCAACTCCTCTCTGGCAATGGAGGCGTTAAATGGTCGTCCCATTGGAAGGGGGAGGATCACACACATCTCCGAAAAGGTTACTATGCAGGTTGGAGTACTATACACCGAAACCATTTACTTCTACATGATTCATGTTCCACACAATTCCATCATTCTTGGTCTGCCTTGGCTACAGAGACACAACCCTCAAAAACCCATGCAGGCTGTTAATAATAATGAACACAACCCTGCATTCCCTAAGTTACCCACCGAGTATTCTGATTTAACAGAGGCATTTAATAAAACTAAGGCATCTCAACTACCACCTCATCGCCCAAGTGACTGTGCCATGGAATTACTACCTGACGCCACACCCCCTAGGGGGAGAATATTTCTGTTGTCACATCCTGAATCAGAAGCCATGAAGTCTTACATCAAGGAGGAACTGGCAAAAGGCTTCATTAGACCATCTACATCGCCAGCATCAATTGGGTTCTTCTTCGTCAAGAAAAAAGATTGCGGCTTGAGACCCTGCATTGATTATTGTGGTCTTAATGACATTACCATTAAATTCAGATACCCTTTACTCTTGGTCCCATTTGTACTTGAACCACTCCTACAAGCTAGATACTTCACCAAGCTCGTACAATCTAATCCGAATCAGAGAAGGTGATGAGTGGAAAACTGCTTTCTCTACCTCTTTGGGGCTCTACGAATATCTGGTCATGCCATTCGGCCTGGCAAACAGTCCATCTGTATTCCAATCTTTCATCAACGATGTCTTCCGAGACATGCTGGACAGATGGGTAATAGTGCATATAGATGACATCTTGGTCTACTACAATTCCCTTAAAGCAGTGGTCCCCAACCTTTTTTGTGCCGCGGACCAGTGCCCGCTCGAGATTGTTGACGGGGGGGAGATGGATAATGGGTCCGCGCGAGATTGTTGACGGGGGGGGGGGGGGGGGGGGGGGTGCGCGAGTGACGATTGTTGACGCCGGGATGGTTGCGGAGACTGTTCAAACGTCTCCATAGTCACATCGCCACAGCCCGGTACCATTTCATCGACTGACAGCCCGGTACCATTTCATCGACTGACCGTTCCGCGAAATCGCTCCGCGGACAGGGGCTTGGGGACCACTGCCTTAAAGAACACGTCCAGCATGTTAGAGCAGTACTCGAATGCCTGATCCAGTACCAACTTTATGCCAAGACAGAGAAATGTGAGTTCCACCAGACATCCACTACCTACACTACCTGTCATCAGTCAAGAGGGGGTGGCCATGGACGAGAAAAAAGTAAAGGCTGTGCTCGACTGGCCCCAACCACGTACAGTGAAGGAACTACAGAGATTCCTGGGGTTCGCTAACTTTTATCGTCGCTTCATAAGGGGTTTTAGCACAGTAGCTACACCGATCACGACCATGACCAAACGCTCCCCCTCAAGTCTCTTCTGGTCACATGACGCCCAACAAGCATTCAAAGACCTCAAGACGCATTCAATTCTCCATCATCCCGATCCAGATCTGTCTTTTATTGTGGAGGTAGATGCTTCCAACACTGGCATAGGAGCTATTCTCTCGCAGCGTCACGGATCCCCAGCAAAGATGTTCCCATGCGCCTTCTTCTCTAGAAAGCTATGCTCTGCAGAAAGAAACTATGATGCTGGTAACGCAAGCTTTTAGCCATGAAAGCCGCTCTAGAAGAATGGCGTTGAATGGCACTGGTTGGACGGAGCCCAACACAAATTCACAGTCATTACAGACCATAAGAAGCTAGAATATCTACGCTCAGCAAAGCGGTTAAATCCTCGTCAGGCAAGATGGGCCATGTTCTTCACTCGGTTCAACAGAAATTACCCAATCCAATATCCAGAACACCCCCCCCCCCCCCCCCCCCCCCCCCCCCATCAGATTGCCCACCCAATCTCACTTTTGTTCCTGAAACCCTGCGAGAAAGACTCTGCATCAGGTACACACAACTCCTAGCTCAGGGCACCCTGGAGTCACTGCAACTCACCATCTCCTCACCAATCGATTCTGGTGGTCCACAATGCTCGCAGATACCACAAAGTTCGTAAAGAGCTGCATCAAATGCAACACCTCCAAAACTCCCCAACCTGTTCCTGCTGGTCTACTACAACCTCTGCCTGTCCCTCAGTGCCCTTGGTCTCATATAGCCACTGATTTCGTTACGGACCTCCCTAATTCCCAAGGCAACACCACTGTACTGACCATTATCAACCGTTCCTCCTTGGCCTGTTGTCTCATTCCCCTACCTAAACTCCCCACCTTATTCCAGACAGCTGAAGAATTATGCAACTTTGTTTTTCGCTTCTATGAACTGCCCGAAGATATCATTTTTGACAGAGGCCCCCATTCACATCTAGAGTGTGGTCAGCCTTCTTTCAACAGCTCAGCTCATCATTCTCACCTCCGGCTACCACCCACAATCCAACGGTCAAACTGAACGTCTCAACCAGGAACTCGTTTTCTCAACCAGGAACTCACGTTTTCTCAGAAACTACGGCCAACATAATCAATCTGACTGGAGTAGATATCTCATGTGGGCAGAATATGCTCAGAACTCACTTCTGAAACCTGCCACTGGCTTGAGCCCTTTCAAGTGTATCTTAGGCTATCAGCCACCTTTGTGGCTTAACCTCTGTTACAGGTTGGGTTACAGGCAAGGTCAGGGCAGACAGCAAAAGGGTCAAAGCAGTGAGGGCTCCCTCTGGTGATCCGGAGGAAGAGGAGAGGGAGCCCTCACTGCTTTGACCCTTTTGCTGTCTGCCCTGACCTTGCCTGTTTATCTGGATTTATGTATATTTGCCGCCTGCCTCGACCCAAGCTTGTCCCTGTTCACAATTCTCTGGTTACCCATTACAATTGTTTTATAGAAATCTTTAAATACATACACATTTTTATATGTAATATTTACTGGCATTTGTCATTATTTGGATTCATTGTTTGTTAAACATTTGGAGATACAGGTCCTCTGGAGATGTTGTTTTAGATTAAAGCTTTAAATCTAATTAAATTTTTTTGAACAGAAACTTGACTGGGTGTTTACTGATAGTCATAACACAATGCTAATCAAAGATAGGACAAGCCACAGTCAGATTTCTACGTATATCAGCTGTCTCAGCCCGTTATGACCATGTGGTTGTGTAACTGTGACTGAGTGAATGAATACAGTCATTGCTCACAACAGTGTATATACCCAGTGAAATTGGACAGGGTCAATGTTTATTTTAAAATGATATTTGTGTGAATCAGAGAAACATAATATTCAGTCAGAAATAAATATATGATGGATTTTGATGGATTTTGCAAAGCCTTTATTCACTGAGAACAATACCATGTCCACTACAGGGATGAAAAACAGCCTCAGAATAAAAAAAGACCCTTGTGACAAAAATAGTCAAACTCTGCTCTTTCAAAGTTCTGCAACACTGAAGGAAACTCAACCTCTATATAGTGTACAGTCTCTCACAAGCCATTTTCAACCTTATTTTTAAGGCTTGTGAGAGTGGTTTCCACGGCAGATCATATCCACAATGGTCTATCTGAATCATCAAACAAAGCCTTTGCCGCCCTTTAGTGGCCCAGTTAGTGTATTCATACAGTTATTCTAACAATTATCTGTTCAACCTCCACATCATCTTGCCACTTGTCTTTTGAACAAATGCTTTGATATATTCAAGCAATTGATAATGTACTATTGTCTGCTGTTTCACACATTATCAATTGCTTATGTCATGTTGATAAAATCCATTAAAGTGATTATCTGTGGTATAATCTTACCTTGCAAAATATCTAAGCATAGATCGTTGTATAAATCATTAAATATAAAATAGTTGTACAGTGTCAGAACAAAATGTATGTATGCATTGAATAAAATAATATAATTGTCATAATCTGACAAGGTCAATTTTAAATTTCCCTAATGAAGTGGAATGGAAAGCAGTTGATCATCCAATGATCAAAGTAACTTCTTTACTTCCGAGATTGACAATATTAGAGAGAAAATTATAACCATGCAACAGTTACTAAAGTATCTCATTGTACAGTGAATTGAATTGTCCCTGATGAAAAATGCCATTCGTTCATTG
Organism: Rhodeus uyekii; assembly: GCA_037043235.1. Classification (NCBI taxonomy): domain Eukaryota; kingdom Metazoa; phylum Chordata; class Actinopteri; order Cypriniformes; family Acheilognathidae; genus Rhodeus; species Rhodeus uyekii. Next base: position 50,331 of record JAWRVZ010000190.1, on the reverse strand, counting down.
CTATAAGAACAAAGAATTGTCTAAAGTTGTTAAATCATCAACAATATGTACACTAGACCCAATACCAGCCAAGCTACTGAAAGAGATGATTCCAGAGGTCATAGATCCTCTTCTTAATAAAATTAATTCATCTTTGTCATTAGGATATATACCAAAAATTTTAAGCTGGCTATTATTAAACCGCTCATTGAGAAATCAATCTTACAGAATTAGTTGGTTACAGGCCAATCTAGATTGTACCGTTTCTGTCAAAGATATAATATATCCTCACAATTATGTCTCTTGTTAAAATAAAAACCTCTGGACATAAAAATCTAGACTACTGCCTAATACTCGATGGCTGCTCTGTCAAGTCTTCGTCGTCAGTTAGAAACCTTGGCGTGCTCTTTGATACCAATCTTTCATTTGAAAGCCACATATCTGGCATATGAAAAACTGAATTCTTCAATCTTAAAAAATATATCTACATTACGAAAAATGTGGAAAAGTTAGTTAATGCGTTCGTGACCTCAAGGCTGGATTATTGTAATGCTCTACTGGGTGGTTGCCCTGCATGCTTAGTAAAAAAACTAAAAAACGCAGAATCTAAAGTTATTTAAGTGGTCAAAAACGCAGAATCTAAAGTTATTATTAAAACCAGGAAGTATGAGCATAGCCCAGTTCTGTCTACACTGCATTGGCTCCCCGGTAAACATTTAAAATCTTGCGAATTACAGAGTGCACTTACGTACGAATGAAATCACATTGTCATCGAACAGTTGCTATTAACTAGTTTTGACTTTGTTTAACATTTATATAATACATATTGCAATACCATACCGTGACACCATAGCAATGCTCTCCCACATATTTTGCTATTGTAACTGTGCTTATTTCTGTTGTTATAAGTTGGAGTGAGTACCTACCATCTTATTGATAACGTTTCTTAGGTCAGTCGCCAATTCTGCAGCTGAACTAGTGTTTATCACCTAAAATCTGGAACGGTCTACCTAGCATTGTTCGGGAAGTAGACACACTCTGTCAGTTCAAATCTAGACTAAAAACACATCTCTTCAACCTTGTATAAATGTTATACATTATCAATTTCTATAGTTCAAACCATGTAAAGTGATTGTTAGGCTGCATACTTTAGGTCAGCTGGAACCGGGAACATTCCCATAACATCTGATGTACTCGATACATCAGAAGAATGGCATTTACGCTGATATTAGTCTCTGTTTATCCCGAGGTTATCATGGTCAGCCGGATCCATGACTCTAGTAGACCCTTTGGTTCTTTGAAGGCCTCATAAACAGCCATTGGCACAGATCCTCACCAAAACCTGTTTCCATACCGGTGTGATGATTTCGAACTTCAACCAGATGGAACTGGATTAAATATTTTGTGTGTCCCAATCCTAATCTGACTTCTGACCTGAAATGTTGTCTATATCATGATCATGCACTGTTTGTGTGTTAGCCAGAGGAAAACCCGACTGAGCCTGGTTTCTCCCAAGTTTTTTTTTTCTTTCTTCATTCTGTCACCTTGCTTGGTTGGGGAAACTTAATATTCATAAATATTATTTATTGGCCTGCTTTTCTAGAGCTGCTGTACTGCCAAAACAAACTTTGTTGCATTATTTTCCTTTTATGTCTGTGAAGCTGCTTTGAAACAATCTGTATTGTAAAAAGCTCTACATAAATAAAGGTGACTTGCCTTGACTATGCTGAGAGTACAGGGACATTGTAAATTGAAGTATGAATACTGTGCATTACATCGTACATCGTACTTACATCATATGCTTATAAGAAAACTGACTTTGTTTAATTTATAATTTTTATAAATGTGTTATTAATTTTACTTTAAAATGTAGTTTCTTACTCATAAGTGTCACTCCAGCCCTACATAATGGCACACCCTTGCTACCTTATATCATTCAGTATGTCCCGCCCCCGGGATAGATGATAATCCCTGCAACTAGTTGTCGAACTGGAAAGTTGAGATTCCATCTCCAGATCATTCTGTGCTTTTTTAAAAGTAGAACAAACCACTCTTTAGCAACCACTCTTGTGAGATGATGATCAGCTTCCAAGTCCCGATGTGAAAAACACTGTCAGAACAGAATGTAAGTATGTATGCGTGGTATAATAGAATATAATTGTTAAACTTTTCAGGTTAATCTTCAACCATTTACCGATCAACCAAGGAATTTGAAGTGACACTATGGTTTTAGTACTTCGACAACAACACATTCTACAGTGATTAACGCTGTGACTCTCTATCTGCATGTACTTTTTAGAAAGAGCAACAATATGGCTGGCAAAATAAGTCTTTTTGGAGTACATGACACGCCTCCTGTCAAGAGGTGAGAGAATTCACTTTTACAGTTCAAATGTTTTTAACTTCCAAAACTTTTTAAATGAAGAGGAAAAAAAATACTGTTTCTTACTATTAATGAACATATTGAGGTTTTTAACATTGCTAAGATTAACACTCAAATGCTTTTGTCCAAAATTACTTTCCCATGCAATGGGTTATAAATCATTTAGTGGAATTCGGTTATGTCGACGGCCTCGGGGGTGGCAAAAAAGCATTGAGATAACCGAGGATCAAGATAATCGCCATATTGCCTTTTGGTTTATTTGATGAAGTGATCAGCATGCTATAAAAATGTACATACACTGTATATGTTTGCTAACAACAAAAGGCATATGTGAACCAACTAACAGCAGAGATTTACCAGTACACAATAAAAAGCACCTTTGATTCTCCATCCAAACCTTTAATTATATTCTCCAACGTTCCAAACACAATGATCACTCAGCGTAAACACAGTCACAACACACGTGTAAACACATTTGCTCATAACATATTCGTGAGGTCATCGCGCTGTACTAGATTACATACTTTTTTGCGTTCTTACTGCCTAATGTGCTTTCTCAACAAATTCAGCTTCGTCCCGTCTTTTAATAACCGGGTTCTTCAATCCGCAGCGGTAGAAGCAGGTGTGTGTGTGTGTGTGTGTGTGTGTGTGTTCATCTAAGCCTCATATTCATTGGTCGATTACCGCTCGTCAATGTCAAAATATTTGAGAAAACCAATCAAATCAGAGAAGGCGGGCTTTATGTGCACACAGCTGTGAGTGCTTTGGGATGGGGGTGGGACCCACGGCGGCACTTGCTGCTCGTTGAGAAGAACGATATGTGCTTTCACTTCAGAGAGTCTCCAAAAGTCTCCAATAATTCCAGATAAAGTCGTAAGATTTGTCGCTTGTCGCTTTTAAAAAAAATTGACGCTAGAGTGGTCTGAAAACTCGCTAAATATAGCGACAAAGGCGCTAAGTGGGCAACACTGTCCGCAAGTTCTTCTGCGGCTGCACGGCACTGTACGTGCAACGCAAACTAGGTAAGATCACTAGTGACGAGATAACCATGTGAAGTGGCGAATTTGTCCCTCTTTTGTGCTTGAGATATTAGGGTTCGGCGACATAAAAGAATCGACATAACCGATAAGAAAATGCTAAGACAAATAGGGATTTTGGCAGTTCCACTTCAAAAAGATCGACATAATAGGGTTGGCGAGTTGACCGAGGTGGAGATAAGGGAACTCCACTGTATTTAGTTCTGTTTACCTAATAAAACTGACTCAGTTGATTAAATCTCTGTTAAATTGCCAAGCCAAACCAAGACTCTAGTAAAAAAAAACAATTGTGGGAGTCAATTCAAGCAGAATACTGTAATCAACACTTTTTTGCGATTCGTTGATCGTGGCAGTTGTAATTATATACATTATCCTCAACACCCTCACCATGTGGGTGCCTTGATTTTTTTATATAGAAAGTCAGACACATGTCCTAATTTTCCAGAGTTAGACGTATTCTGTTAATCCTAGAACAACATAACTGTAAAAAAAATATTCTCACCATATGCTTACCTCTAAACCTAACCATAGCATAAGTTATTTCTAAAATCAGAGGGAAATTACAGTTGAACAACACTGATGTAGAAGCATCTAATCATGGTTTTAAGCCTAAACTTGATATGAACTGTCAATTTATCCCTCAAATCTGATTGGAGTGTTATTCTGGGATCAACAAAGATGATGATCCTGGAATATTTAGCATTTGGTGAAATCAGCTTTTGTCTCATTTCTACTTTGCTTTAGTCCAATTCAGGGAGAATGTCCTGAACCCAGCTGTGTGTCCATGAAAAGCACTGAATCAATGGATAAACCAGTTAACTTCAGGGAAACTTTTGCTGATGTGAGGTGAGGACAATCTCATGGTTTAGGGAAAATTTTTTAAACATATTTTCAATAAAAGTTAAGAACCTGGCAGGTGTGCTACATTTAATCTTTTCTTTATTACTGACTTGGCAGCAGAATAAAGCATTTTTAGTCGTTTTCACAGGATCATTTTAGTCTGTAACATTGTAGTCTGTATATTAAACATTACTCCACCAAAAATTTTTTTTAGTAAACTGGCAACTCCAGTACTGATGACAAGATTTATCTTGAACTCTGGCATGGAAACTACCATGCATAAATCTCAATGAAACGTACTAATTTATTAATCAAAAATGTATTGAATTAATCAATTAATCATTCAAAAATGCATACCTGTATGATATTAGTCATATTAGACCAGCGGTTTAATACATATGTATTTGTATTAAAAAATACACATCCATAGATGTTGTGTCCATTAAATGCATGAATAAATATTTAAATGTTCTGATCAGCAACAAAAAGGATGGATCAAACTCTTTTGAAAAGAAGCAGTTGGACTCTATTTTTAAGGTAAGGGTGTTTTTTTTTTCTCACTCTGGGTGGGACATGTAAAAAAAGTGTTTGTGGTGATTTCATAACACAATGATTGCACATATAACCATTTGATTATGCTTGATGTAGACCTCCCATTCACTCCCATTGTTCTTAAATTAAGAAGACCATGTAATTGTATTATGTCTCTCTTTTTATGTAATCAGAAAAATTATATACTGTATATAGATATTTAAACATGACAGTCAAGCTTGGATACGCAACAAAATAATCCAGAATGTCAGTATTTATCTCCCAAAGTTTTCTTTAGGTAAAAATTACTTATTACTTATACTGAATTACTTATACATTTAATTTATTTTTTGATAAACACAAAGGTCGAGTGATAGTTTAATTGCCTGTAACAGCAGGGACTCACGGGCAGGGATCCAATCGCTTTGTCTTTATTAAGAGTAGTCGCAAAACAGGCAGGGTTCACAAAGGCGGGCAGACAGGATCAGAATCGTGGTACAGGCGGAGGTCAAGACAGGCAGCTATCAATCATAAACGTTATTCCAGGCACAGGTCAGGGCAGGTAGAACAGGATCAAACAGGCAGAAACAGCAACAGTATAATCAGACAGGAATAATAACGCTTAGAACTGATAACCACGGCTAATCAAGACTTCACGGTGAACTGTGGGGAAACCGGGTTAAAATAGTCTTTGTGAATGTGAAACAGGTGGAATGACAAACAGTCCTGATGGGGCTCAGCTGGTGTGTGATCAGTCATGTGTACTGCATGATGGGAAATGTAGTGTGTAGTGTAGTGTCAGTTTATGTGTGAGCTCCCTCTGGTGGCCAGGGAGGGGAGCACAGAGCTCATAGTCATAAGAGAGCCATCTGAATCCATATCTCTAAGTTTACAAGCAATCTGGTGAAAAATGTACTCTTAAATGCTTTTTTAAATCCCACTGCCAAGCACTAAAGCATAACTGTACTGACACTGTACTGAAATGAGCGCCGTCATTCGGATGAGACGATAAACCGAGGTCCTGACTCTCTGTGGTCATTAAAAATCCCAGGATGTCTTTCGCAAGAGTAGGGGTGTAACCCCGGCATTCTGGCCAAATATGTCCATCATGGCTTCCTAACCATCCCCTTTCTCTGATTGGCTGCATCATCACTCTGTCTCCTCTCCACCAATAAAGCTAGTGTGTGGTGAGCGTTCTGGCGCAATATGGCTGCCGTCGCATCATCCAGGTGGATGCTGCACTCTAGTGGCGGTTGAGGAGATTCCCCCTTCCATGTAAAGCGACTTTGAGAGACTTTGATAAAGCGCTATATAAATGTAATGAATTATTATTATTATTTATTTTATTATTAACTGTTGTGCTTCGCTGTAATTTGCATTTTATAGATGAAAGAAAAGCATGTTCATGTTATTGTTGATGCACGCATTCAACACAATTTTGTTACGTCCCATACTTTGTCTAGGAATTTAAGGGACATAACATGGCAACACTTGGTGTAGTTAAGGCTGGCTCTGCCAAAATATAACCAGCACAAGCTCAATTAACGAAGGTAGTTTATTAACAAATTCAAAAGTAACCACAAAAATAGAACTTAGGAGGAACACTCTTTTCAGAAGGGGGTAAAGGCTAAAACCATAAACAATACAGGTCATCGCCCTGGAGTTATACCTCTTAATAATTCTATAAAGGAAAGAAAACAAAAAAGACATGTACACTAACTCCCTAGCTACTTCAAGCAAACAAAACAAAATGGCACCCACCTTCCTACAGTTCCCGTAAACAAAAGAAATGATACCCAAATGGTAAAACTTGTGATAAACAATAAACAAAGATAAAGCAACACCAAGCCAAACACAGTACAACAAACACACATTCAACAAGCAAAAAGATAGTATTACACAATCTCAATATGTGCAAGTCAAACCACAGCAACAAAACAGTACAAACGCACACAGCCAGTCTGGGGAAAGTGATCTCTCAAGCAAGCTTCTATATCTTCCCTCTCTCTCAGCGTACTGCGATGTTTTATAGCAGCTTCCCTCCTGGATAATCAAGTTCAGTTGGTAATCAGGCTTCCTGTGATTAGAAAAAGGGTGAGGAGCAAGGGAACACAGCAAAACTGCACACAGACAGACAACAGAGAAACAATACGTCTCTGGACGTAACAATTATTATTTTTTTTATTATTGTCAAATATAAACCAAATTGCTAATGTATATAAGAGGCTGCATTAAATAATATTCACATTTTTTAAATGACTTATATAATTTTGAGATAATCTGCAAGACCAAAACCATTTCAGCTGTAGTCTATCTAATTGTAAAAAGGAAATTTAAATAATCAAATAATTAAAGAAGATATAATTATTAAATATGAAATTAAGTCTAATTCCAACTGTCACGGTCATGTCATGTCTCTTTGCACAAGTGTGCTGCTTTTGTTTTCTGTTTAAAAGTATGTTCTTTTGAGTTGGGTAATAAAATGAAAACCACAGGCATTCCTTCTCCTCGTCTCCTTCGTCCACTCCTAACACCAAGCATATGACACTTTATTTGCACCAGACAATTATGCAACTGAATAAGTGAACAGAACATTCTCTGATTTTTAGGATTAAAAAATCGTGCTTTTTCACCATGAATAAATCGCCATCTGAATGTATGACTTTTAATCACTGAATCGCCATGCAAATGTATCCATGAGAAATAATTACCATCCAATCCAAATAGGTCTTTAGACTAGAATCACTATGCGAAGCTAAATCCATCTATGTAGAACAAATTGCTTTATGTGAGAAAAATTGTTTGATTGCTTTTTTTTGACATATGAAGCTGTAACAAGTGACTCACAGGCAGAAATCCAATCGTGTGTCTTTATTAAGAGTAGTCGTACAGGTAGATGGTCAGGACAAACAGAGAGCATACGTAAACGGTAATTCAGGAGGGGAGCATAATAGAATCGTAGTTCAGGCAGGTAGTCAAGACAGGCAGATAACAATCACGAGCAATAATCCAAACAAGGGTCGGGGGCCGGCAGACAGAATCAGAAACGGGTAACGGCAGAATCAGGAACAGATAAACAAGACAGGACTATCAACACTCAATGATCGCACAGCAAATCGAGACTTCGCAATAATACTGAAAGTTTGTGAGTCTTTTATAGTTCATGTAATGCGTCGCAGCTGTTGCGATAATCAGTCCACTGCACGGGCTTGTGGGAAATGTAGTGTGTGTGTGTGTCAGTATAAGTGTGGTAGCTCCCTCCGGTGGCCAGAGGGGGGAAGCACGGAGCTTGTCATCATAACTGAAGCCTCACAGTACCTTGTGTGAAACCATTCGTTTAAACACAAATGAACTTATACTTGTGTTCACTGATGATTTTATTGAGCCTATATGTTACTGAATGGAGATTAATTTTTGGAATATGCACTGTGATTACACATTGATTTCAGGAGCTTAAGCCCAAAATCATCTCTCTGATGAATAAAGAGCTGAAAAGGTTTAAGAGATTGCTGAACACAGATAACCCAGCATGCTCCCAGAGAGAGCAAGAAGATGATGGTGAAGTTCAGGACAAAGTCAAAGAAGAGATTCTGAGAATCATACTGCACTTGTTGAGAGAGATGAACCAGACAGACCTCGCAAACAGATTGCAAACCAGTAAGTGTTGTGTCTATTTCACATTCACATTTGAAAATGCATATTATATTTAATGGTCATTTGAGAAAGAAAAGTGTAATATTAAAGTGTAATATGTGTTTCATGACAATAGTTATAACTGAGATTAAGGATTTGCGCAGAGGATTTTCCATGTTTATCAGTGACTTTGACTTGGTCATTTTCTCTTTCAGAATGTGCCCCTGTATGTCAACAAAAACTTAAAAACAGACTTAAAGAGACATTTCAAAGAATTAATGAAGGAATCTCCTATCAATCAAGCTCAACACTTCTTGATGAGATCTACACAGAGCTCTACATCACAGAGGGAGGGAGTGGAGAAGTCAACAATGAGCATGAGGTGAGACAGATTGAAAAAAAATCCAGGAGACCAGAGACACAGGAAACACCAATAAATTGCAATGACATCTTTAAAGTCTTACCTGGGAAAGACAAACCCATCAGAACTGTGCTGACTAAAGGAGTGGCTGGAATTGGAAAAACAGTCTCTGTGCAGAAGTTTGTTCTGGACTGGGCGGAAGGAAAAGCCAATCAAGATGTTCATTTCATATTTCCACTTCCTTTCAGAGAGCTCAATTTGATGAAGGAGAAAAACCTCAGTCTCATAGAGCTTCTTCATCTTTTTTTCAAAGATACGAAAGAAATGAGACCAACAGACTATGAGGATTACAAGATTTTGTTCATATTTGATGGAATGGATGAATGTCGACTTCCTTTAGATTTCACAAAAAATCAGAACTTATCCGATGCAACAGAATCCGCCTCAGTGGATGTGCTGCTGACCAACCTCATCAAGGGGAATCTGCTTCCCTCCGCTCTCCTCTGGATCACCTCTCGACCCGCAGCAACCAGTCAGATCCCTCCTGACTGTGTCGACCAGGTCACAGAAGTACGAGGGTTCAATGACCCTCAGAAGGTCGAGTATTTCAAGAAGAAGATACCTGATCAGAGTCTGGCTGACAGAATCATCACACACATCAAATCATCAAGAAGTCTGTACATCATGTGTCACATCCCAGTGTTCTGCTGGATTTCAGCCACTGTTCTGCAGAGAATGTTTTGTGAAGCAGAGAGTGCAGAGATTCCCAAGACTCTCACGCAAATGTTCACTTACTTCCTGATCTACCAGACCAAACTAAAGAATGCAAAGTATGATGGAAAATTTGAAGTAGATCTTCAGCTGACACAGAATAATATTCTGTCACTAGGAAAGCTAGCTTTTGAGCAACTCGAAAAAGGGAACCTGATCTTCTATGAGGAGGATTTGAGAGAGAGTGGCATTGATGTCAGAGAAGCATCAGTGTACTCAGGAATTTGCACTCAGCTCTCCAGAGAGGAGATTGAATTCTGCCTGGGCAAAGTGTTCAGCTTTGTGCACTTGAGCATCCAAGAGTTTCTTGCAGCCCTATTCAAGCTCATTTCCTTTTTAGGGAACAAAGACCACAACTCAAACATAACTGAGTTTCTAAAGAGTGAAGTAAACCGTGCCATACAGAGTGAGAGTGGACATCTGGATCTTTTCCTCCGATTCCTTCTGGGTCTCTCGTCGGTGTCCAGTCAGGCTCTTCTACGAGGCCTGATGCCACAGACAGAAAGCATCTCCTCCAGCCAGGAGGAAATAGTTGAGTACATTAAGATGAAGATCAGGGAGAATTCCTCTCCAGAGAAATCAATAAATCTGTTCCACTGTCTGAATGAACTGAATGACCATTCACTAGTACAGGAAGTCCAGACATACCTGAGCAAAACAGGTGCAAGCCGACTGTCTGGAGCCCTACTCTCTCCTTGTCAGTGGTCAGCTCTGGTGTTTGTGCTGCTAAACTCAGACGAAGAGCTGGAGGAGTTTAACCTAAGGAAATATGATCAATCAGAGGAATGTCTTCTGAGGCTGCTGCCAGTACTGAAAACATCTAGAAAAGCAGAGTCAGTATATTACTTTTGTGTTATAAAAGTAGAATAGACAAACATGGTAGAGTATGAATTAAATCTAAATGAAAATCTACAATCTAAATGTAGAAATATCAAAAATATGCACTGCGGGTATATAAACATTGTGTACATCTGTAATGAACACAATAGCACACTATCCACTAAACAGATAAAAGTGTGTATTGCATAACTGAAAGCTGATGAATGCATGTCACAGACGAATGCATTTCATGAAGAGTTTCTTGATTGAACAGATAGTATAGTATCACGTGGCCACAAAACCTGTGGTGGATGATTTGTTACAGTTTATTTGAAAAAATATACATACATAATTTTGTGTTGCTTACATATTTAATTTGAATTAATAATTTAATTATTTCTTCCCTAGTCTGAGTGAATGTGGTCTCACAGAAAAAAGTTGTTTGGCACTAGCCTCAGCTCTCAGCTCAAACTCTACAAATCTGAGAGAGCTGAACCTGAGTAACAACAGCCTAGAAGAATCGGGACAGAAGCTCCTCTTTGCTGGACTGAAGAATCCTCAATGTAAACTGGAGACATTAAAGTAAGATTTTTCAGAGCAGTTTTTTTTAAGTCTCAGTTAACAAACATAACACTGTTGGATTTATGGCCTAATTTAGAGATGAATATGAAGGTTTTAAAAAATAATTTGATTTAAGAAAGAATTGTTTCACATTATTCATAAGAATTCATCAACTCTCAAACAAAAGCAGTGTTGACTAGAGGTTGACAAAAATGTTAACTATTAATGCGAAACTTGAATTATTGCACTGTACAGATAATAATTTTTTTGAATACCATTTCACTGAAATGGTATTACTCATTAGTTAGTCAAAGGGATCTAGGTGTCAAAACAGAAGTTCAATCTCAAACCTAAATTAAAGTCCTCTTCCTGCCTAAGTTATATAAAAACTCCACATTACCTTTCAACACCAGTACTTGGTAATGTTATTATTTTTTGAAATATGTTTTGCTCAATTAGAACCATTACAGTTAGCTGTCAAGTATAAAAAAAGGAGGAAACAATTGTGAGGATTTCTCAGGCAATGAAAAGAAAAAAACCCTGAAAGGGTGCAGTGAGAACAACAGCTAAATCCAGGGAGAGCAAGGTAAGCTGCAGAACTAGTCACACTAGTTACACAATGGTGTCTGTTTAGCAAATCACAAATAATATTAAACTTAGAAGTCCACCCAAGTCCCAACGGTGAAAGATTGCTTACGCACTCGTCAAGCTCTATTTAAAATAAGTTAGGAGTAATTATGTAACTGGTGGAGAATTATTTTGAACCATTTAAGGCCAAAACGAAGTTTGTGTATGTTTTTTTGTTTTGTTTTTTTGTTTCTGGGGTTCAAAGTAACTTGCCAAAGCAACCTATTTAAAAATTTGCTCTGGCTAGTAAACACCTTCAAACTACCTCTGGTCTGTTCTAATTATATATAGTTAACAGCACATTCCAAGGCTTAGATTTATGGCATGAACCCTCTCTGACTTCAACTGTGGAGAAAGGTTTGCTACATTTCGATTGGATCAGGACTAGCACACACAAATGTCCAGCACCATCAGATGAGGATGCTAGGACAATTTACAGACACCTCTTAAAGGGCAAGAAGACCCCCATTACTAAGCCTTGTCACTGAATCACTAGTATAGTGTAGCCCTGGTGAAAATATAGTTATATTTTATTTTATTTTTTACTTTTCAGTCAGTGCTTAGTTTTGTTTTATTGTTTTGTTATATGTGTTATGCATATAGTAAACAGTTTGATTGCATTATAAATTGTTTTGACTTTAAGTGTGTAAAGTTTATTTATTTTCTGATTGGGTGTGTTGCATGTCAGTTTGGGTTGGAGAAAGAGGTCATTGGGTAGTGGGAGGAGTTAGAGGGGGGAGAGAGTAAGAAGGGAAGAAGAAGAAACGTGACGGGGATGTGACGCAGTTAAAATTTAGTGTCAATAACAAAGTAGTGAGTCTCCTCAATTTCGTAAAGAAGTTACTGTCACGGAATACTTAAGTGAGGACTCAGAGATGCAGGGAAAGGATTTATTTATAACAAACATAAATAAAACTCACAAAAGAAAAGAACCCACGAGGGGGAAAACATAACAAACTATGGAACAGAGCATATAAACGAACAAACCGGATGGAACGGGGAGAATCAGGAACAGGGAACCAGTACACAGGATCAGACATCAAATGACAACGACACGACACAGGACAGCAAACACACTGGGATTAAATAGGGAACACATGAGGAGAGGTAACGAGTTGAGAACATCTGACAACACTCAAGGGAAACAGGGTAACAAGATGGGCAGGGTTTACAATCACAACACACAACAAAGGGGCAGTGTCAGAGCTCTGTCAAGCAACACACTAGAAACCCAACTTAAGTGACAGAACCCTGACAGTTACAGCGATGATGCTCCTGCTTTAGTTATTAGTGTATGTGTGAGTTGCATACTCAAAAAAGTGAGACACTTGTTGGTTAGTACAGTGGATTAACCGGAGACTGAGCTCCTCCGGCCTCGTTGGATTCCCTAACCAGGTAGTGCTCCAGGTACCCTGGTCTTCCTGAAAGCTCCCCTGGCAACGCTGGATTCCCTGATCGGCACTGAATGGCGGGTGCGCGCGCACTGATATTTCCACACGGTACAGTGCGATTGATCTTTTCCATCTGACTCCTTGAGTGTTCGCGATTTCACGGTGAACTGACCAGCAACCTGCCCAATCGTGAGTAGTGTTCCACAGTTGTTTGCTCTATTAAGAGTGAAGAGGCAATATTTTTTTTCAGCCCCAACGCACCCTAGCATCGTTTCAGGCCTGCGTCATATTTTATTTGTTTACTTTTGTTTGGGACTAAAGTGACAGTTTCAGTTTTCAAAGAGTCTGGGCCCAGTGAATGTGAACGTTGTGGAAAACAAAACTTGCATTTACGCACACAGATGTTTTATGTTTGAGTTTTGCTGTAAATTTGATTTATACACTGTTTAAAGTAAAAGAGTAACAATCGAGTATTTGGTAATTTGATTCTTTATTATTCCATCCAAATTAGTATTCTTCAAATTTACTGTGTATTTACTTTCCCTTAAAAAAGCTAAGTAGTAAATCTGTAAACGAACCCAGAGCATTTTATATAAAAGGACTTATAGAGTTCTACAATAATATACATCTTGTGGTATTAATTCAGTAGTTGTGTTTGTAGTAGCTGTAATAAAAATTACACCTTCTGTTGATAATACAGTTAGAGGCTCTACTAGTTATCCAATATCTCACATATCGTACAGATTAGTTGGCTAACACTTCATTCAATTTACATAATCATTATTTGTTCAAATATCTTGTCATCCTTTACGGTCAAGGTGAAACTCTTAGCTTGTGGAAAATTAAAGAAGATAGGAGTCCTCTGAAACTTACTTTAAATAAATGGTTCCTAACCCTGGTCCTGGAGTAGCCCCAACAGAAAACACATTGAATGTCTCTCTAATCTAAACTATTTCAGGTCTTGAAGTCTCTACTAATGAGCTAATGAGGTAAATTAGGGGTTTTGTGATTAGAGAAACATGGAGAATGTGCAGATTTGAGGGTACACCATGACCAAGGTTGGGAACCACTGCCTTAGCACCGCTGTCTTAGGTGCCATGTGAGAATCCCTATACAAATCTCCCAAAAGAGGTTTTTGCTGGTGTTTGTATGCAAGCCATTTTGTTTTCAACAGACTTTTTGTAAGCAAGCTAGGTAAGAACTACTACTATTTTTCTCTGCAGGCTGTCTGGGTGCCTAATTAGAGAGGAAGGTTGTTCTGCTCTGGCTTCAGCTCTGAAATCAAACCCCTCACACCTGAGAGAACTAGATCTGCACTGCAACAAACCAGGAGACACAGGACTGAAGCTTCTTTCTCTTGTACTGAAGGATCCACAATGTAAACTGGAGAAACTGCTGTGAGTTATTTTTTTTATTATGCTATCGAATAACAGAAACAAAGATTACACAATTCTGTCACACAAATGCATAAATGAGATGCTAAAGTAACATATTCTTAGCACATATCAAGCAGCTGATATTTTGGGGTTTCATAGACAAAAATGTGTGTGTTGTTAGAAAAACTGAGTACACAAAATTCAAGTTTCCTGAGGAATGCAAAACCATTGAAATTTATTATTTCCTCCCATCTACTTTTTTCATCACCAAGTATCTTCAGGGGCTCTATAATATCCTGTTCTGTGTCTGAGTCTTTGCTGCTCTAATTGGATAATTTTGTTCTGCCAGTCAACTTTGGGAAGGTTCACCGCTGTTCCATGCTTTCACCATTCGTAGATGATGGCTCTCACTGTGATTGGCTAGAGTAATTAAGTGTTTACTTGTGTTATCTTTGACTAATAGTAAAACATTTTTGATTATTTGAAACATTTAAGTTTGACAAACATGCAAATAAATAAGAAATCAGGAAGGGGGCAAACTCTTTTTCATTGTATATGTAGTAGTTAACTACTTCCCAGGCTCTGATTACTGAGAAATGCACATAGTCGGTTATGCGGCTTTTTGATTTTTCATGGGATTCATTCATGAAGTTTACACTTATTCATTTCACACACTCATTATTGTGTAGTGCTTTTAAAAGTTTTGTATACTTTTGTGCTATCCCCAGGATTGCCTGTTATCCAGCAAACACAAAGGGTCACTGTGTCAGCTGAATACTATTTATAGTATTTAGTAGATTTATTAATTTTTCATTATTCTTTTCAGATCCATTATCCATGCCATTTGGGCATATCCATAACATTTATAGACCTATATTTCAGTTGGTTGTTGTTTTATATCTATTACTGAGCTTCTGTGGTTTATTTTCCTTTCAAATTGCCTTATTCTTTTGATTCCTGTGAGATTTCCATAAAGTCTGTGACCAGATCACTGCCTCCTTAACTCCTTGCAAGCCGGGTCAACATCAAATAAACACATCAAATGTTTACTTGTTCTTATAAACTAAGATAAGTATTATTTTTAGGTGTAATCAACAACATGTCTGTCATAGTTCTGTCTTGTCTCCACCAACTTCCTGTCAGGAAGGCGCTGCACTCAATTGCAGGCTCAACATAAAGTTTATTCAAGCAACGTAAATAGTCAAAAGGGAAACAAGTCTCTTGCAAGTCCACCGGCCAGAAAACCGGGAAATAGTCACAAGCTGATTGCGAAGGCAGCGGGAGTAGAACAGCTGAGCGCCCGCTGGGAGGCGGCGATTAACGCGTGCCTGAGAGAAAGCCTGATGACAGGACACAGAGTGAGATCGCTGGTGGGCGTGGCCAGCAGACCTGGTGACAGGAGAAGGGAGCAGCGTAAAAGCAAAATGCAAAACAGGGAAAAATAACTGGCACTGGAGCCTAAAACACACGACAGGACACGACAAGGTTATGGAATGCAAACTGGCTAGGTCGAGTTGAGAAGGAGACCAAACAGCAACGATCAAGCACAAGACAACCGACACAAGAGGAATAAATAAGAGAGGTAATTGGGCAGAGTGATAACAGGTGTGGAGTCATGAAGTGAATAACAAGGGGGTGGGGACAATCATGACACACTAACAGCAGACTGACGTAAACACAGCCAGTCACAATCACACAGACACAGTCACACAGACAACGACCCCAGGGAGGGTTCACCTCGTTGCCGACGGAGATCCTCGATCAGCATCAGGATGGCCCGAGACGGAACCCAGCTCCTCTCCTCAGGACCGTACCCCTCCCAGTCCACGAGGTTCTGGAAACAACTGCCACGACGTCTGACATCTAGTAATCTCCTGACAGTGTACACCGGAGAGCCATCCACTAGACGGGAGGGGGGGGGGGGGGGCTTGACCCTGGAAACATGGAAAACAGGGTGAACCCGGCCAAGCGTAGGGGGAAGCTTGAGCCGCACCACCCTAGGATTCAGAACCTTAGTGATGCGGAATGTCCCAATGAACCTGGGAGCCAACTTGCGGGAGGCCACCCTGAGAGGCAGGTCCTTGGTAGATAGCCAAACCTTTTGCCCACATACATAACGAGGAGCCGGAGTCCACAGGCGATTGGCTGCTGCCTTAGTACGTCTAGAGGTCTGGGCCAGAGCCAGCTTAGCGCTGACAACGCCAGATGAAGGCTAAAGCAGACGGAACTGCAGCATTGGGTTCCTGTGAAGGGAACAGAGGTGGTTGATAACCAACAGAATATTCAAAAGGAGATTAACCCGTAGACGCGACCGGCAGGGAATTGTGGGCATATTCCAACCACTTTAACTGTTGGCACCAGGAACTAGGATTCAGGGAGGCCAAGCATCGGAGAGCTCTTTCGAGATCCTGGTTGGCTCGCTCGCACTGCCCGTTGGTCTGGGGATGGAAACCAGAGGACAGACTCGTAGAGGCCCCGATCTGTCGACAGAATTCCTTCCAAAACCGGGAAACAAACTGGGGTCCTCTATCAGAGACCAAATCAACCGGAAGACCATGAATCCGGAAGACGTGGTCAATGTCAATGTTCTGGGCACAAGTAGAGCAAGCCAACTTGAACTGCCGGACGTCAGCACCCATGGAGGGCCACCAAAATCGCTGGCAGATGGCAGCCAGCGATCTCCGAATTCCTGGGTGACCGGTCAGCCACTGCTCTGGCACCTCACACTGACGACCAGCCTCCTCTACTCTCCGCTCAATATCCCAGTAGAGAGACCCCACAACAACCCCCTTAGGGAGGATGGTCTCGGTCTGAGGCAACTCCCCAGGGGTACCGAACAGTCAAGAGAGGGCATCAGGTTTGACATTTTTTTTATCCCGGGTGGTACGACAGTGTGAAGCTAAAACGGCCAAAAAAAGAGTGCCTAACGTGCCTGACGGGAGTTCAGTCTTTTGGCTGAACGAATATATTTCAGGTTTTTGTGGTCCGTCCAAACCAAAAAGGGCTGCGCTGCACCCTCCAACCAGTGGCGCCACTCCGCCAAAGCCAACCTGACTGCCAACAGCTCCCTGTTACCTATGTCATAGTTACGCTCAGCTGGGCTCAGTTGGTGGGAGAAGTATGCACAGGGATGTACCCTCCCATCCTTAGGGGACCGCTGAGACAGGACCGTGCCTACCCCAACATCGGATGCATCAACCTCAACAATAAACTGTCGTTCTGGATCTGGAAAAGAGAGAACAGGGGTAGAGATGAACCGGGACTTTAATTCATCAAAGGACCTCTGAACCTCATTATTCCAGCCAAACAGTACCTTGGTGGAGGTTAGAACAATTAAAGGGGCAGCAATCTGTCTAAAGTTCCTGATGAATCGCCTGCAGAAGTTGGAAAATCCCAGGAACCGCTGCACAGCCTTACGAGTGTCGGGGACTGGCCACTCGCGACGACCCTTACCTCAGCGGGATCAGCTTCCACCCCATCAGCTGAGATGACATATCCCAGGAACGTGACAGACTAGGAGTGGAACTCGGACTTCTCCGCCTTAACAAATAACTGATTCTCAAGAAGCCATTGGAGAACCTGGCGAACATGCTGAGTGTGAACCTGAGAAGAGGGAGAAAAGATCAGAATATCATCTAGGTACACAAAGACAAACTTATTAATCATGTCTCTCAGTACATCGTTAACCAGGCCCTGGAAGACAGCTGGTGCATTGGTCAGACCAAAAGGTAGGACCAAGTACTCATAGTGTCCCGTGGGTGTATTGAATGCTGTCTTCCACTCATCTCCCTCACGAATCCGCACCAAGTGGAAAGCGTTGCGGAGGTCTAACTTGGTTAAGACCTTGGCTCCCTGCAACAATTCAAAGGCAGATGTCATGAGAGGTAGGGGATATCTGTCTTGATAGTGATGCCATTGAGACCCCTATAATCAATACAGGGAGCCATCCTTCTTCTTGACAAAGGAGAATCCAGGACTGACTCCAGGCTAACACAGAATTACCAGACCAATCAACATGAGGACTATGCTGTACCAACCAAGGATGCCCCAAGATTATAGGGGTATTGGGAGATTTAAGAAGGTACAGCTTGATCACCTCATGGTGGTTGCCCGAAACAGTAAGACTTATGGAAGGGGTGCTGTGATGGAAAAGATAAGCCGACCATCAAAGGACCAGACAGAGAGAGGAACAGTTAGGGTATGGCTGGAATACCCCACTGGGCAGCAGTGGAAATATCTAGGAAGTTCCCCTCGGCCCCAGAATCAACCAGGGCCTAGAAGGAGTTTGAAGAGGTTCCATACTGGAGAGTAATGGGTAGTACAGTGCGTGACGATGGGGAGTTAACACAAGGAGAAGCGCCCACCAGGATTCCCCGGTCTACTGATGGGCCTTGTCTTTTAACGGGCATTTAGCAGCAAAGTGTCCTGGTTTACCACAGTATAAACAGAGACCTTGTGTGAAGCGATGTTGTTTTTGCTGAGGTGTGAGCCGCTTACGGCCTAACTGCATCGGCTCGGAGTCCGGTGGAGAAGTCTGAGATGAAGCTACGGTGTTTGTCTGAGGAAGGGTCTCCTCCACTCTCCATGTGGGACGAAAAGCACGACGCTAGCGTCGCCGGAGGAGTCGTTCCTCAACCTGAAGGGCCAAGTCTATCAGGGTGTCAAGATCACGAGGAAGTTCATGGACTGCGATCTGCGATTCATCATCGAGGGCCTCCCGGAACATTGAACGCAGGGCCCCTTCGTTCCAATCACAAGCTGCCACCAAGGTCTTAAACTGGATGGAAAAATCAATGACTGAGCGGCCACTCTGCGTAAGCCACACCAACCTGGCAGCTGCCTCGTCGCCCTGGGCAGAGCGGTCAAACAGCTTCATCATTTCTTGGCGGAACTCATCGAAACTTGAGCAAAACTGGGCTTGTCTCTCATACACGACCGTCCCCCACTCTCGGGCCCTTCCTGTGATAAGTGTTAAAACATAAGCCACTTTTGATTGTTCAGTAGCGTAGCGACAAGGCTGGAGATCAAACACCAGTGAACACTGAGAGAGAAATGCCCGACATGAAATGGGGTCTCCATCATAAGGTGGAGGGTTATTGGCATGAGGCTCCTTGCAGGGCGGTGATGGCGTTGATTGAGTCTCTGGACAGACTGATGCAATAAAGCGTTGCTGCTCTTCAAAGCGGACATTAAGGTCGGCCAGTTGTGCAGTCAAAAACTCAATCTCCCTGGAGACAGTAGAAAGTTGGGCACCCCCTGCTGGGCAACAGCTGTTCTGACTTGGTCCGAGACTGCTGAATCCATTCTGGCTTGATCGTTCTGTCAGGAAGGCGCTGGACTCAATTGCAGGCTCAACAGAAAGTTTATTCAAGCAACGTAAATAGTCAAAAGGGAAACCAGTATCTTGCAAATAATAAGTCCACCGGCCAGAAAACCGGGAAATTGTCACGAGCAGATCACGAAGGCAGCGGGAGTAGAACAGCTGAGCGCCCGCTGGGAGGCGGCGATGGACGTGAGCCTGAGAGAGAGCCTGATGACAGGACACAGAGCGAGATCGCTGGTGGACGCGGCCAGCAGAGCTGGTGACAGGAGAAGGGAGCAGCATAAAAGCAAAAAACAAAACAGGGAAAAATAACTGGCACTGGAGCCTAAAACACACGACAAGGTTATGGAATGCAAACTGGCTAGGTCGAGTTGAGAAGGAGACCCAACAGCAACGATCAAGCACAAGACAACCGACACAAGAGGAATAAATAAGAGAGGTAATTGGGCAGAGTGATAACAGGTGCGGAGTCATGAAGTGAATAACAGGGGGGTGGGGACAATCATGACACACTGACAGCAGACTGATGTAAACACAGCCACGTGCGTGGCGACAGTCACACAGACAACGAACACAGGAACACAGGGAAAGAAAGCACATCAAACAGGAGACGTGACACTTCCTGTTTCCTTCCGTGATTCTCTTTGTGTCATTTTATTCACCTGTCTCATGATCAATCACATAGTCTGTCTTGTCACCTGTGTCTAATCATACCTTGTGTATTTATTCCCTCATGTTTCTCATTGTGCTTAAATGTGCATTGGTCTATTTATTCACGTTTGACTATCATTTCAGTTTTGTACAAGAAGTGCCATTTTGTTTTTGTATTTGAAAATACAACAAGATGGCGCCGCGGATGGCAGCCTCGGTTTTTAGCTCTTCAGTGATTGTTTTGTCTTTGTTTACTTGTTCTGCAAACTCATGTTGTGTTGTATATGTTTACTGGAAGCTTCAACACCAAGACAAATTCCTTGTGTGTGTAAGCACACTTGGCAATAAAGCTCTTTCTGATTCTGATTCTGAAAATGTTTGTTTTAAGATTTTATAAAATTTTCTAAAGTACCTCTCAGTTATTTCCTTGTCCTCACCTTCCTCATCTTCCTGCACTACACGCCTAAGAATGCTAGAGATTCTGCTGACAAACCTTAGGCGGTGGTTTCACAGACAAGGCTGAAGGGTCCCAGACTAAAATGTATGTTTAAGCTGTTTAAACTGTTGAAAAAACAATTTGCAAATATATATACATATAAAAATCTCAGTGCCATTGTTTTGTCTCAAGATGATCACCAGACATGCCTTTTTTTTCTATGCCTTTTTTTTTTTTTTAAAGCTACTTAAATGCCCTAATTAAACTAAGGACTAATCTTGGCTCAATCTAAGCCCTGTCTGTGAAACCATGCTGGTGTTACGGGATTGGAACATGTGCGATGCGAAGAATAGTAGGTTCCAACTTAAAGTAAATAGCAAAATAAAATAAAAAACAGCACACGTGCAAAACCTTCCTGGGAAACTGAAACCTAAGAACTCAGAGAAAAATGGCATCCACACACTAACAATCAAGCAATCAGCGTCAAGAGACATCAACAACCGACAAAGACAAGGGAAACAAAAGAGCGTTAAATACACAAGGGATGTAATGTACGGCCCTCGGGCCGAATCCGGCCCGCCAGGGGGTTCAGTCCGGCCCGGGAGATAAATCTGCAATATGAAAAAAAAATAATAATAATTGGCGGAGCTAACTGAGCTTCAGGGTCTGAGTGGCGTTTAGTTCTGTCAGTTTACGCGCTTTCCTGTTGGCCCTGGCAACCTCATTATCGAAATATCTTCGTCAAAAAATAGAAAAATGGACTTAAAAAATGGATTTATCAATAAAAATGGACCTCTTCCTATAAGTTCACGGAGGTGAATGGGAAACCCGTGTGCTGGTGTGCTGCAGCAAGTTTCAGTGCTTAAGGCATATAATATTCGGCGCCACTATAAAACCGGTAAGCATGGAGTTTAGGTGCGTATATTCAAAAAACACTAAATAAGTAATAGGGACTTAAAGATAATCATACATGGTCAAGGAATGCAACAACAGTTTTAACCCAACATCTACATGGGATAATTGGCAGCTATAGCAGATTATGCTGCTGCAAACCTCATAATTTCGAAATCGATTTTCGATTTTCCATGAAAACACAAACTCGTGAGGATGGAAATAGGATGCGTGACGTGCCAAACTGTGTTTTAAGTTCGCGTTTGGCACGCATCCATATATTCTCGACGTTGTTCATGTGGATCTCCCTGTCGTTCGGATCTACGAAGTTTCAGCCGTCTGAAATTAGAGATTTGTGACCGTTTGAATATAGGCACCTAAACTGCATGATTACCATAAAACTCAGCATGGCGAGAAATACAACAGATTGCACGGACAACTGAGAATACAGAAGGTAAATGAAATAATGGTGGGTCTGAGGAAACGGCGATCTGTTTTCACCCGGAGAGGCCAGTGATGCTGCAGTGAAAGCAGAAGCGTTCATCCTGACGAGAGGTCTTTAGCGAACTCTAATTGCAAATTGCAGTTTTCGCAAATTGATAAAGTTAATTTGTTTACATAAAAAAACACACATACTTATGTATAAACTTGCAAATTTTACAAAACTTTTTTTTTAAATCAGCTGCCACTTAAGATTTTAAGTGTGTGAAGTCAATTCATGTGTTCAGAATTGCTTCCCAGAGTTGGAAAATGAATTTTAAATAATTGATATTTGATTTTTGTTAACATGCAGGACAGTGTTTCAGTTCCACAAAACTGTGATTAAATGCTTTGCATAATTGTGAAATAATAGACACTTTTTTATGCATAATAAACTGTGTTTTTGAAATTGCACATACTATATGTAGGTTGTTTGTAACATATTTTGTAAAAGGACAATTCATTTAATTTAAAGATTTTTATAATTTAATATCATTTATAATATAATGCACTAATACAAAAAAGCAGACCTATTGTTAGTTCTATGTAATTTTGCTATGAGTTTAGTGCTCGGCCCCCTTGACATCAGATTAAGCAGTGTGCGGCCCCCCGACCGAAATTACTTTGACACCCCCGGTGTAGTGGAAATGACGAAGGCGAGGAAACAAGGGATCAACATAAAACTCACGGACATGTGATCATTAACAATCGACAAGGACAAGACATTACAAGCGGGCTTAAATACACATGGGAAAAATGAGACACACCTGACACTACTAACAATGGGAGTGGCAAACGAGACTGATATACCAATGATCACACGGGAGGAAACAGGAAGTGACGAGACACGACATGACTGTGACACTAACTAACGGAAGTGATGACAAGACAGATGCAGGAAGGGCACGAGAGGAAACACAGAAGGGACCCGGAAGTGAAACAACACCTGACACGACACACAGGAATTGATAATAGACCTCACCAATAGGAAGTGCACAGATGACATGACAAGCAGGACTAAGGGTAACAGCTGGGATGTATCAAATTTATTTTTATTAAAATAAAGCTTTCCTGTAGCTCAAGCAGTATTGTGGGTCATGGGTTCAATTCCCAGGGAAAGCAAGAACTGATTAAAATGTCAGTATGTACCTTAAAATCTGTCCTCCCCCCCTCCCTGGACCCCTACCAATTTGCATACCGGTCAAAACGCTCGACCGATGATGCCATCACCACTGCCATCCACTCAGCACTCACGCACCTGGACAATAAAGACACTTATGTCAGAATGCTGTTCATAGACTTTAGTTCAGCATTCAATACAATCATCCCCCAACAGCTCACTCACAAACTGTCTCAGCTGGGACTCAGCACTTCACTGTGCAACTGGTTGCTGGACTTCCTGACAGGAAGACCTCAGGCAGTACGGGTCGGCAGCAACACTTCCAGCACCATCATCATGAACACTGGAACCCCTCAGGGTTGTGTGTTGAGCCCATTCCTCTTCACTCTGCTTACACACGACTGCACACCCACACACAACAGCAATTTAATAATCAAATTTGCGGACGACACGACTGTAGTTGGTCTCATTAGCAACGGCGATGAGACAAACTTCAGGAGTGAGGTGAGCCGCCTGGCCAGGTGGTGCGGCGACAACAATCTCTCTCTGAACGTGAAGAAGACGAAGGAGATTGTTGTTGACTTCAGAAGAATGCACACCCAGCATGCTCCTCTGACTATCAACGGTGCGACCGTGGAAAGGGTGAGGAGTACCAAATTTCTGGGTGTTCATATCACGGAAGACCTCTCCTGGACCACCAACACCACAGCACTGATTAAGAGATCGCAGCAGCGACTATACTTCCTCCGTAAGCTGAGAAGAGCCGGAGCCTCAGCCCCCATCATGCGCACCTTCTACAGAGGCACCATCGAGAGCATTCTGACCAGCTGCATCACTGTGTGGTACGGTGCCTGCAACGCATCCTGCCGCAAGGCACTGCAGCGCATAGTGAGAGCAGCTGAGAAGATCGTTGGTGTCTCTCTCCCACCCCTCCAGGACATCTATAACACCCGCCTCTCCCGAAAAGCCCTTGCTATTGCTAGGGACCCCACCCACCCATCCCACAGCCTCTTCAGTCTGCTGCCATCAGGGAGGAGACTACGCAGTCTCCAGGCACGGACCAACAGACTGAAGGACAGCTTCATACCCCAAGCTGTCAGGGCATTGAACTCTCTCCCGACTCTGCCACCTCTCCCCTCTTCTGCACCAAGGACCTGATCTCTGAATCCCCCCCCCCACCCCCTACCCACCATCAGTTATTCTCTTATTCATCCACCTCATTATGTTGTCCTTGCATTTCTCTCCTATTACATTTGCACTGCCTTAATTTGTAATTTGCACTATTACTATTTACTATTGTTTGCACTATTTGCCATCGCCACTTTACCTCCATAACTCACTTTATCCATCTAGTTTAATTTTATTGTATTTTATCTTCATCTTCTGTTGTTGTTGTTGTTGTTACTGTTACTGTTAAATTATTGTTGTTGTTAACTGTATTCGCCTTTGGTCTGAGAGTAACGGAATTTCAATTCTCTATATGTATGCACTGTATATATTGCAGAATTGACAATAAAGCTGACTTTGACTAAATGCAATGAAAGTCGCTTTGGATAAAAGCATCTGCCAAATGCAGAAATGTAAATGGTAATACATAACTTGAACTCCTTTCATTTACAAGAAAAAAAATGTAAACTCAAGGGCACAAGTGGTGTAGATTACTCTCAAATAAGTGTGTAAATTTGTTATTTTCCTTTCTGCAGACTATGGGACTGTAATATTGGAGAGGAAGGCTGTACTGCTCTGGCTTCGGCTCTAAGATCAAACCCCTCACACCTGAGAGAACTCAATCTGAACTATAATAAAGTAGGGTGTTCAGGAATGAAGCAACTCTCTGCTGTACTGATGGATCAGCGTTGTAAATTGATTAAATTAATGTTAGTGTTGATGGGTTACTATAACTAACTATTATTATTATTATAACTGTTTAGTAATATGTATTACTTATATTTATTTGTACTTATTTATTACTTTGGATTATCTTGCATTGTTCAGGAGTGACATAAGGTTTCTTGCAGGCTGTGCGACTGCTATATTGAAGAGGAAGGTTGTGTTGCTCTGATTTCAGCTCTAAGATCAAACCCCTCACACATAACAACATTGAGCCTGAACTACAATCAACCAGGAGAGTCAGCAGTAAAGCTTCTCTCTACTCTACTAAAGGATCCACAATGTAAACTGGAGAATTTAAAGTTAGTATTAATCATTTCCTTTTCTTCTTTTTTACAGCACAAGGCAAATGTATTTATAAATACAAACAAACTTGGAGACAAGGATTGCTCTTTCTGTATATTCAGTGTGCAACTGCAGCAGTCATACTTTAATTGTACATGAGATACACATGGCAAATGTGACAAGCTTTTTTATACTAAACAAATGTTAAAGTAAACATGTGACCCTACATAGACCCAGTGGTTTGGAAAATGTATTAATAGTTTTTGATGCCACTAATGCACTAATGCCAGAATGACATATATTATTATGCAAATGTTTTTCGCCTAACTGTAAACATGCGTATTTGTAAACTACATGACTTTTTCACAATACATCTTTCTGAGATGTTTTCTCCATCATGCTATAGGTTGTCTAATTGTAGTATTAAAGAGAAAGGCTGTGCTGGTCTGGCTTCGGCTCTGAGATCGAACCCCTCACACCTGAGAAAGCTGGATCTGAGCTGTAATAAACCAGGAGATTCAGGAGTGAAGGAGTTATCTGCTTTATTAAAAGATCCTAATTGTAAACTGGAGAACCTCAAGTGAGTGTACTTATTTATTTATTAATTATGAGTGCATTGTAAAGTAGAGCTCTCTCACACTGAGCACTGCATGCTTTTTGTGGTCGATATCACATATCTGATTATATACAATTAACCTTCCACATGCAGTTTCCTTACAGTGGCATGAAGAGGGGGTCACCAAAGATATGGGCTAGGCGAGCGTGTGTGTCACCTCTAGGGAAGACCGGTCAATAAATATTCTCCTAAACTTACACAAACACACTCACATAACAAAAAGACCCAAGTGCACACTGCAGAGTGTGTTCCAAAGAAGAATACCACTACCAAGAAAGAGATCGTCCACCCTGATCAGAAGGCCAGCAGCTCCTAAAAAGAAGACACAACCACCACACTTCTCACACACAACCACAGTAATCCTACACAAGATCATGTAGTTTAGTTAAACAGTACCCACAAATTATAACAACTTCAAAAAAATTGAAACAAAGTGGATCACAGGAAGTTAACCAAAAACAATCACAATACAGAAGAACACAAACAACATCCAAAAGGATACTTCAAACAAACACAAAAACAATGAACACACTTCCAAAGTAATGTTTTATACACAAAATAAGACACAAATCAAAATAGAGAAAATGCAGCTCCTTAAGCAACGGTCCAAGACGACCGTGACCGGAGCTGTGTGAATCCAGTGACAATTTATAAGAGCGAGACAGCAGTGACGCCACTGCACTGATGTTGTTCACCCTCCAATCCTATGCAAGAGACATGGAATTAGTTTATGATCATCCGTGAAGACAATAACTGGCTGGCGGATCTCTGGATCTGGCGGTAGTTCTGTCACGGATGCAGGCAAATACAAGGACAAAGACGAAGATATGATCCAACGGAAACTTTAATGAAGGAATGCAGGGTGGCGTAACAGCAGTGCAGACACATATGAAACCAACAAACATGTGAATTGCACCGACAACTACCGACAACTGAGGAGTGAACAATGGGGACTAAATATACTGACAGTGATGAACCTAAAGATGTGATGATTAGTGACTATGGTAACTGATGGGTGACAGAAAGATCTAGAACAAAATGAACATGTGACTGAAAAAGGCAAAATAAGAGTCCTGGTTTAGTGAAGACGTGACAACAGCAGTGTATGATCAAGTTCAAAATGGCATTGAGACAAAATGGCTGATCAAAACAAACTCCCAATGACATGAAGAATATGAAAAAATAAAAAAGGGAAATAATATGGGAAGTTAAGAGAAAATAATCTCTATGATTCATAAAGTAATTAAGAGTTGGTTAATGTATATAGTGTAGTTTCTTCTGATAGAAAAACATTTATCAAAGACCTAGAGATCTCTATGCCTTTTTTAATAATTCTATCAGTCTATCTCTAAATAAAGTAAGGATAAATTAAATTTTTTTTGGCAACTATAGACAAGTCTTTACCTAAAAGTATACATAAGATGTAAATATTCTATACATATTATACATATATAATAATATTATATATTATATTACAACATATTGTATAGTATGTCTTTTTTATCTATTGAGGATTCGGGAATGCAGAATAGGAGAACGAGTGTGTGCTGGTCTGGCTTCAGCTCTGAGATCAAACCCTTCACACCTGAGAGTACTCAATCTGAACTATAATAAAATAGGTGACTCTGCAGTGAAGCTTCTTTCTGATGTACTGCAGGATCCACACTGTAAAGTGGAGAAACTACGGTAAGTGTGTTTTATTCTATTATATATTAAATACAAATCTGTTTTTTTCACTTTCAGTCTATTCATTGGTTGGTTATGCAAAGTTGCTTTTGTTTCTTTTGTAACAAAAATTGAAATATGCAAAACCAACTGGACAGTTTTTTTTCTTTTTCTAATTCAAACGGTTGTGCTGATATTCAGTACAACAGCACAGATGAGAGCATGAGTGCTTAAATATACAATGGATTCATAAAGCATTGAGACCCCTAAAAATATCACCATAACATGTTCACTCTTTTGTTTGGATTTTCAAGTTGAAAATCTTGTTACATAGTTTCTTTAATATTGTGATAGTTTTGTAGTTTCAGTTATGACTATCTTCCTAGGTGTGTCTTTTTATCCAGCTTACACTTTTGTATATAGTCTTTGTGTTTCCCTTGCTCTTTTTCTAGTGTTGTTCTTCCATGGATGTTTCATCAGTGCCTCAGTTTTTTCCCTGTTTTTTTGTTTTGTTTGTATTTTTGTTGTTATTTTATTAAAAACTCTGCACTTAGATCGTATTCTCTTCCAACTCTGAGAGGCTGTTCACACGAGTCTGTTTTCCACAAAAAAATGGAAGATGTTTTATGCATTTTGGTGGGTTTCAAAGTGCAAGTTATTGAAAATTCATATTCACAGACACAGACACACTAGTCCATATCACAATTATAATAAAGAACATAAGAATAAAGAACTTACCCATCACAATCCTCGGCTGGATCTATTGCTCCTTGAAATTAAACTGAAACTAGTCCTCTGAGATAAATTATTCCAGCATTATTCCTCACCATGTCTCAAAGCGTTCTAAAATGCATGAATCTGACTACATTTTATGATTTCTTTCTGCCTGAAAGCCCCACCAGCCATTCAAGTGAGCATAAGCAAGTACTATTCGCGACTAGAAAGACCAGGGGCGGGCAAACTATTTGTCTCGCGGGCCACATTGGTTTCTTAAAATTGACAGAGGGGCCGGGGTGAAGGTCGTACCTGTGCATTTACTTATAAGAAATCCTAGAAAACCTGTATAAAGTATAGTTTGGTCTTAAATCACTCGACTGGGACACGTGAAATTACAACAAAACAATATTAATACAATTTAATCGACAGAAAAACCATAATATGCAATGTGACTGAATCTTATATTTGCCTCAGCTCTAGATTGACAATCACAGGCGTCCAATCACAACTGACCTCTGGAAAAAAAAGGAACTAACCAATGACGTTACTATTACAAGAGCCGCCCCGCCCCACGACTGACAAAAAAATAAAAGTGCTCGCGCTCGCGAGCAGTCGAGAGCGGGCAAATGTTTGCGTGTGCACGAGTAATTAAAATGAGCTCGCTGGTACCCGTATTTATGTGTAGCTCTGTTTTCCGCTCACGGATGTAATTTACGCGCGCGCAAACATTAGTTTTGCGCTCGTTCCTTTTTATCACGGAATTAACGCTATAAAGGGGGGTGTAGAGGGGTTTGCGGCACACGCCTACTCTCCAGCACAGCTTCAGCGCCACTGCCGCTTGCAGCCGCGACAGAGTGACATTACAGGGAAATGTAAAATGAAGGAGGCTTAATACAGGTTCAGCAGGTTCGGCGGGCCGGATTAAAAAGCCCAACGGGCCGGATATGGCCCGCGGGCCGTAGTTTGCCCACCCCTGAGAAAGACCCACACAGTTACCGACGGGAGCCTGCAGCTCACAACATCAAAGGATGGGCTGTACCAGTAAGTGAAGAAGGTGTTCCTTAAGACCAGGGTTGGGCGCAATGCATGCTACAGCTATCTGCATCGGATGGGCAGGCCTCACCGTCGACTGGAAAGACACATGAACTACACTATGAAAGGCCTACGCCATATTTGTAATTGATGTGCAAAAGATTTTAAATAATTATTCTGTCATCCTGACCGAGAGGGCCAGCGCAGAATACGATGGGAGCCTGCAGCACATGGCATCGAAAGTGTCCCACTGACAGGGGTGTATATGATTTCCAACCGCCTGACTGGGAGGGCTCAAACAGTATCGAACAGGCGAGTTCCTCCAATAGAAGAGTGGGGTGTGGGCGATTCCAACTGCCCAACTGAGAGGCAAGCCATGCCAGTCAGTTAAATGGATGCGTGAAATTAACCTATGATGGTTTCTTAGGCTTTCCTAACATGAAAGACCTAATACAGTTCTTAAAAGAACAGCAGTTCTTGCTGTTGGTAGAGATCTTTTTGGACTGCTGTGGCTGGAGAAATTGTCAGGCGGAATGCCAGATTCAATAAAAAATAATTTGATTGGAGTTTTAATTTGACTATTTCCAAAATTGGAACAGAAAACAAGTTTTCATTTGGGAGATGAAATTAATTCTTCTGTACGCTGGTGGGAGTATCAGGTAGATTTTGGTAGCAGGAAATGAGATATATATGAGAGACTTGGACCAGGGGTTATTAGCCTGCGTGTTGGTGTGCACAGCCATTTTAACAATAATCTATCTGACTCTTCTCCAAGTGTGAACATAACTCTAGACAAGTGCTGGAAATAATGGTGGCTGTTAGCTTATGCTACACTCAAATGGAGACAGACCAAAGATGACACTGGTAAAGAGTTAAGCACATACTACACCCATGAGAGCTGGTGACTCCAGGATGATGGATTCTGAGAGGCAAGAAAATTCAAGACACGCTCAAAACTTATGTCACCAAATTGTGACATCCCCTATTAAAGACAGTAGGGCCAAGAAAGCAAAAAAGCAAGTCAATGACGGCAACCGCTGTCTCTCTGGCAGAAAGTAATTTGAGCAGAGAAATAAAAGGAGTCGGATTCGAAAACCAATCCACTACAATCAAAACAACCATGTTGGCACAAACTGGCACACTTCACAGGCCATGGACTGCCACCAGCATCACTGTTTAATGAGAAACAAGGTACGGCAGACCGCTGGATGACAAGCTACCTTGGAACAATGACCCCAGACACAAACAAATGATCTGGTTGGGCAACTGAACTGAGGCATTACCCCTTAAATAGTAATAGGAACCAAAACAAAGTGGCTCTTGAGGTTGGAAAAGGCAGCTTCAGCTGCACTGGTTACGTCTCAGGTTACATATGTAAACCTAGTTCCCTGAGAGGGAATGAGACGCTGCGTAAAAGCGCTATGGGAACGCCTTGGCATAATCGTAATCTCTTGAAGCACAATAGAACAAAACTGCATCAATGCACAGGTCTGCTGGCTCATGATGTCAAAACTGGCTTATGACTTGGATGACGTCATGAGCCAGAAATACAAAAGGCGCACCGCAACCCAGAAACGGAAGCTTGCCCTGTGTCTGAAACATGCCCGGCATGCTGAGGCTAAGCGATGCAGCATCCGTTCCCTCTCAGGGAACTAGGGTTACAAGAGTAAACCTGAGACGTTCCCTCGAGCCCGCCTCTTGGGAGGCCAATCTTCTCAGCAAGAGATAGCCTTAGCCTAGTCTTGCAAAAACAAATGATCTGCATGGGCCCTGGGGCCTTAGCCCCGAGGAACATAAGCACAAAGGGCTTGAACTGGGCTGCAGACCTTCCTGGCATCACAACGGGAGGAGGAACACCCACAGTATGACTTACAGTGGCCTAAAAAAGGATAAAAGAGAGAGAGGGGAAGACCGTGGGCAGGCCCACCAGGATCATGACTAAGTATCCAGCTGCTGATGCCGTGGAGCCTCTGGCTTAAGCCGCAGCTGTTGAATAGCTTTCTTAGGAAAGAGAGCTTTCCCCCAGCAGAGAGCCTCACGCAAACCTAACGTATCCATCACAAAGACACAGTCTGTTCCTCAGAATCAATAGAGGGGAGGTAGTATGTCGTTCGGAACCATCCATGCTGACCACACACCCAAGG
Source organism: Rhodeus uyekii (assembly GCA_037043235.1). NCBI lineage: Eukaryota > Metazoa > Chordata > Actinopteri > Cypriniformes > Acheilognathidae > Rhodeus > Rhodeus uyekii. The sequence goes on along the minus strand of JAWRVZ010000190.1, from coordinate 18,772 downwards.
CCCCTCAGACGCCCAGCTGTGGAGCCCAATGAAAGGACTTGACTACAGGAGTGAGTTGAAGGCCAGAACTACCTTGCTGCGTCCAATACTTAGTGAAGGTGCGGGGTAAAACAGAAGAACAAAAGCTCGGAAACTCTGTCTGGGAGGGGACATACTCTATAGCCCCTCACTCCTGCAGAGAGTACACTTCTGTTCCATAACCAGCGCCTGCTCGGGATCTACCACTCTGGGTAGCCCCGAATGTATCTTGCAGGACCCACTGAGAGAAAACTGGCAGCTTCTAGAAACTCTAATATGGGAACCAGCTTCTGGTACAGATTGAACATTCACTCCAAGGCCCTGCAGGGGGTGCCTGGAGTGACTGCCCTAAAACCCCCCTCAAAGGGATTTTTCCAGTACAACCCGCTCAAGGGCAGCAGCTGGGAAATCTTGCCTAAGCCCAGTGCAACTTGGCTCCCTCAGGATACCAGGAAGCACATGGTGGCAAATCTTCTTTGCTTTTCTTTTTTTCCATCTTGCTTTTTCAGTCTAGACACTAACATAATCAGTTTCTGTGTTGTGGCGCGTCTTTTGTACTCCTGGCTCATTATGTGATCCGCGTGCATTCAAACAGTTTTGTTCTATTGTGCTTCAACAGACAATTACGCTTAAGTGTTACCATAGCGCTTAGACGTAGCTCGAATTCCCTAGAATGGGAACAATAATAGTCAAAACTGTGTTTTTGTAGGAGAGGGCTTTAGAAAAAGGAGGAGTGCCTAAGAACCTTTGAAGTTGCCATTGTTACAAATACACAGATCTCCTTTGCTGCATCATGGAAGTATGAAAGACATACTGATGGAATGCTAATTTGTTTCTGATTCTCTCTGCAGGTTGAAAGAATGCAATATTACAGAAGAAGGTTGTATTGTTCTGACTTCAGCTCTGATGTTAAACCCATCACACCTTAGATTCCTCAATTTGGGCAATAATGAACTAGGGCACTCAGGAATGAAACAGATCTCTGATCTACTGAAGAATCCACTCTGTAAACTGGATAAATTATGGTTTGTGTTATCATGTGATTATGATGTTATGTTAATATTTCTGAAGAAGCACAAATATAAATTACAGCACTAAGTATGCATCCACTAAAACATACTATTTTGTTGACCATTTAAAAAAAAATGAATTCACCAACAAATAGAAATACATGCACATAAAACAATGACATCTAAATTAAATTAAACGGATGTTTCTTCACTGTCTTCATATAGGTATTACCGGTATATATTATGCATGCAAGCTTTAGTCTTTAGAAGGCACATTGTTAGAGCCAAAAAATATTGTGCATCTGTGTTAGTTGTGTGTGTGATTTCATCCTTTTCACTATTTGTGTATTTGTCATCTTGGACAACATAAAGAGTCAACATTGTTAAAGGAATATTCCAGGTTATTTTTGGACTGCCATTCAGTCCTTACACACACTGTAAAGATGTTACTGAAACTGTTGAAGTTTGTTATTGGTTAAACATATAGGTAAACACACACACACACATATATATATATATATACACACACACACACACTCACTATAATGTTTACAGCTAAACCCGAGGAACTGTTCTTTATCAAATCTCTTTGCAGGTTGTCTAACTGCAGAATCACAGAAGAGGATTGTGTTGCTCTGGCTTCAGCTCTGAGATCAAACCCATCATACCTGACACAACTGAATCTAACGCAGAATAAACCAGGGAACTCTGGAGTGAAGCTACTCAATGATCTACTGGACAATCCACACTGTAAACTGCAGTGAGTTAAATTTCATATTTACATGTATTTGTTAAATAGACATGTCCAAATCCAAGGTCCAAGTTTCGGCACCATAGCATTAAAATGATCTGCCACATGAAAGTGATGTACAGTAAACTGTTTCAAGTCAGATGACTGAAGAGAGTGAGGAGGTGAATAATAATGAAACAGTTCAGAAAGATAGAGGAGCAAGATCAATATATTACAACTTGAAACATGCTACAGTTTAATTGTTTTGATAAAAGACAACTGTAGCATCTTCAAGAGAAGTTGATAATTACAGACAGGTGTTGGATTGGGGTAGGATCTCCAGGAGCAGGATTGGGCACGTAGGATCACATAAAGGCCCATTATAATTTGTAATATCAAATATAATATATGTTTATTCTGTGTTATATATGTTAATTCCAGATGGTTCCACTGGTAAATAAATTGGGAGGTATAGGCATCCTGGACTTCAGTGAAATGTTGCTTTCATGCTGCTCCAAAACATACACTGACAAGCAATGCTCCAACAAATGGCCAAGCTTATGAAGCTTATATGAGCACTGCCCAGCCGGACAAATCCCTCCTCTGAGCTGATGCCACTGAAATCTAGCAGGACAAAGGAGCAAGATCTACACTGGTTATGCTCTATCTGCTGAAGCTGTAATTTTTGTTGATCATTTCACTTTTGCAGTGTTAATATGGTGAATACTTCTATTTACCATCTGCCTAAAGCTGCTTGAGTGTGTACATTTTCCATTTTCATTTTCTTTTTATTGTCTTGCTATTGCTACAGCCTGCTTGTAGATTTGGCTCACTCGGGATGATCAAGAGGCTACTTTCTTGGTCACCTTGAATAGATTTGTAAACATTAACATTTGCGTTTGTTACCCTATCTATCTTTTCAACAGTCCGATAAATTGTAACATTTAGTACTGTTCATTGATTACAATAATTGCTAAACACCTTTTTATGTGTACTTTTAAACTTGTGTTTTTAATATTTGAAAATGAGGAAGAGCTGCACTTTTTAAATTTGAATATCATTAGATAAAAGTTCTGAAGAACAACCACCTGAGGATCACTGAGGATCTGTCTCCTGCCATCAAGATGGCGCCACGGATGGCTGCCTCGGTTTTGAGCTCTTCAGTGATCGTCTTGTCTTTGTTTGTATCTATCCCCTCCCCCACTCCATACAAAAAAATCCCATCATGTGACATGTACTGTGTTTATGTATTGTTGTTTGCTATGTAAACTCATGTTGTGTTGTATATGTGCACTGGAAGCTTCAGCACCAAGACAAATTCCTTGTGTGTGCAAGCACACTTGGCAATAAAGCTCCTTCTTCTTCTTCTTCTTCTTCTTCTTCTTCTTCTTCTTCTTCTTCTTCTGCCAAAAAGAAAGGAGGATGAATCTGTGGCCTGCTGTTGAAAATGCGCGTAAAGAAAACGAGAGCTTTTTTTGCCGGTGGTCATACCTTTGTAGACGGGGTTGAGATCTTGCCATGAATGTAAGTGTCACGTTCACAGTCACTCCGGACTCTTATTTTGCCTTTTCATTGTCACATGTTCCCCGTTCCTTTACCTGATTGCCTGATTGCCTGCCGGGTTTCTTGTTTGGAGTTTCATTTTAGTTCGAGTTAATGCACATGCGTGCTTGTTTTGTTTGTATTTAAAGTGTTTTGTTTTTGTTTATTATTAAATCAGTTTTGAGTTTATCCTGCTCTCCTCATCGTGGTTCTCCCTCCGCATCGCACAGCAGCACACCCAGCACTTCGTTACATAGTGATGGGCAAAGCGAGGCTTCATGAAACACTGAAACACTTGAATCAAATGTGCCGTATTGTTTCGAGGCTTCTCCATTGAGAACCCTGAGCACCACCCTGGAAACCTCCCTGACACTGAACACCCGGTCTCCAGGGTGCCCACCCAGTGTTGGACTCTCTCCGGCGCGAGGTCGCGCCTTCCGGGAGGGGGGAGTAATGTCACGTTCACAGTCGCACGGACTCTTATTTTGCCTTTTCATTGTCACATGTTCCCCGTTCCTTTACTCACCGTCACTCATCAGTCCCATCATCACTAATCATCACAGGTGTTTGCATTTAGGTTCATCACTGTCAGTATTTAAGTTCTCCGTGTTCACTCCCCAGTTGTCAGTTGTTTTATGAAGTAAGGTCTGCGTTTACTGTGTTTGGATGTTTGCCTGATTGCCTGCCGGGTTTCTTGTTTGGAGTTTCATTTTAGTTGGAGTTAATGCACATGCATGCTTGTTTTGTTTGTATTTAAAGAGTTTTGTTTTTGTTTATTATTAAATCAGTTTTGAGTTTATCCTGCTCTCCTCATCGTGGTTCTCCCTCCGCATCGCACAGCAGCACACCCAGCACTTCGTTACAGTAAGAGACAATCTTTGTTGCTTTCTCGCCTTCTGTGACTGGAGATACTGACAGTAGCACATACTGTCCCATTCAAGGAAAAGTTATTTGTTGTATTGGTTAATTGAGCACTTGTGCGAGTCTCGTTTTAGGACAAGGTCACATGTTTTTTGACTGTTATACGTCCATAAAAGAAACTATCAATATATTTTTCTTTGCATTAAAAAGGGGTTGCTGTTCTCATCCTTGGTAAACATATTTGTGCAACCTTTAAAGATTTCCTATAGCTCAAAGAAATCTTTTGGTTTGAATTAATTCTTTTTTTATACGTTTGTATGTCTTTTTCTATTGTTTCTTTAAATTGCAGAGGGTTATGTGATTCTGTTAAACGGAAAGCTATCTTTCTTTATCTTAAGCACTTTAATACAGATTTTTGTTTCTTACAAGAATGCCATTCTAATATTCAAAATGTAAATTTTTGGAGATTGCAGTAGGGTCTGGATTTAAGGGACTCTCATGGCACTACTCACTCTGCTGAGGTTTGTATTATAAAAAATCGCTTTAAAGGGAAAATATTAAGTTTTGATTGCGATGTGTCTGAACACTACATTCTACTTGCTGTTGAAATTTCCAACTTAAAGTACATTATTTTAAATGTTTATGGCTTTAATTCACAATACGTTTTTTTTTTTTGGGACAAATTAGGTGCTCATGTGGTTCATAAGTTGAATAGGTTTCCTAATTCCTCTTTGATCTTTGGTGGTAATTTTAATGTGGTCTTAGACAACAACCTAGATAGATGGTGTCACGGTGAAAATCAGTGACTACGTTTGTGACTAACGCACACACACACAACCACATCACATGCACACATACACCCATGCCCTGTTAACATTTGGATTGCCGCCATCTTAGTGGTGCGTCACACTTGCGTGTGACATCGCCGAGGATTCTATTAGTTGTTTTTAAAATGTATATATTTATTTTTGATTGTTTTTTTATGTCTGTATTATGTATTGCTTATGATATGCATGTTGTTGTTGTTGATGTTTATTATTATTCTTTATGTGGTGTTATGTCAAGTATGTTTGTCTTTAGTATGTTTGCCTTTAGGATGGTACAGTCCAGGGGGAGGAGTCTGGCCTCCTATAAAATAAGGGCACAGTATGGGGAGGGTAATGGTAGTTTGTCTTGTCTGTGTGAGTTGCTGCGACAATAAAATCTGTTAAAGTTGAAACAACAGGTTTCCCAATGTCATTTTTGTTTTCCATCTGCCGGTTGGTGTCAGAAGTAGGATCGACACCGGCAAAAGTGACATTAAAATGCCGCCGAAGACTAGGAATCAGTTGGCTACTGACATGGAAGTGGAGGAGGATCAAGGTGCATCGAGTGGAGTTCCAGAAGGAAATGTACTGCCTACGGAGAGTACTGGAAATGTATTGCCTACAAGTGGCTTCCTTACCCCTTGTTTGCTTACCGTGAAGTTCCTTAAGGGTTTCACCTTTTGAACTGCTTTTTGCTCACCAGGTTAGAGGTGGATTTCCTGAGGGACAGTTGGTAAACCACGGGTTAAACACCTAAGCAGAACGTCCTCTCCTACGTCCTTAAAATGAGAGAACAGGTACAATTTGAATCTTCCTTAGCCCAAGAGAATGTGCAACAGTCTCAGGCGAAGCAGAAGTCATGGTACGATCAGCGGGCCAGAACCAGAACCTTCCAGCCAGAATTGCAAGTTCTGTTACTACTCCCTACATCGGATAACAAACTGTTGGCCAAATGGCAAGGTCCTTATCAGGTGAAGAGGAAACTTGTTCCAGTAACATGAAATTGAAATACCTTCCAAAAACCCACCCTTGCAAACCTTCCACATTAATACGTTGAAAAAGTCTTCCCACTCAGAACCAGCAGGGGCTATCGAGAAGGAACTCGAGAAGGAAGGTGAGGGCAGTACTGGAGGATGAAGTAGAGGAGCAGTATTTGCCAGTTCATACAGATGAGTGCATCTTAAATCTTAAACATCTGACAGTTGAACAACAGAAAGAACTATCATTCCTGACCAACTGTTCCTGGATACACCTGGAAGGACAGACCTTGTACAACATCACATATACTTGAAGGACTTAAAACCAATTCGACAACCAGTTTACCAAGTTCCAGAAAGGCTTGTGCACACCATGAGACGAGAGCTGGAGATGATGCAATAACTGCAGTTCATAGAGCCATCATCTAGTGAGTGGAATAACCCCATTGTGCTTGTGCCCAAGAAGGATGGTTCACTCAGGTTTTGCTTGGATTTTTTAAAACTTAACTCTGTGAGTAAATTTGATCCTTATCCTATGTCCAGAGTCGATTATATCAGTGGTCCCCAACCCCCAGTCCGCGGCCCGGTATTTGATCCCCGGGGGTCCGTGGATCAAATGTTACCGGGCCGCGGATCGATTTCGGGGACCGGTCCGTGAGTGGCTGTGACGCTGCAGCTTTGGCGGTGAGGAGGTGTGTTTAATTTGATGATGGATATTTGTCTCTTACTCAGAACTGCCACCACATTTTGGCGCTGCGAGCAGGGTTCCTTGGTTGTCTCTTCTGAACCCAGAGCGGACGGTGACTGGCCATCCTGGACCGAGTAGGTCTAGCCCTACCTCGCAAAGTTTGAGAGAGAGGGGCCGGCCGCAGGGGCCCAGGGGAGAACAGAGAGAACAGAAGTGAACAGAAAGAACAGAAGTGGCAACAGAGTACGGTCTGGTAAGAGAAAAATACATTTATTTTACAAAACTTGTCAAGTCTGAAAAGTGCACGTGGGAAGATCCATGGTTTTTAGCTCTCTGTGGTCAGATAGAGGGGGAAGACTGTAGAATGAATGGGATAAAATGAGAAGTATTGAAGAACTAATTAAGTACCATGACTTTCCTGAAGATGAACTTTAAAAAAAATGGTGAAATATTTTGGTGAGAATAGGGAAGGAAAACAGAAGGAATGTTATGGGAAACATTTGTGCGTTGACTGTGAACCGGCGATAAAATGATGGAAAGAGTGCAGAGCGCAGGGAAAGAAAAACAATGCAGAATGAATTACCAGGTGAAAAGGGGAAAAGGGGGGGGGAAAGGAAAAAAGGGGAAAAAGAAAAAGAGGTTGAGATAGAAAATTGGGATGAAGAAAGACCTACTGCACCAACACCTACTAACCTTTTTCGGGATTGAACCCTGTTTCGGGGTTTAATCCTTTTTATCGTTTTAATCCTTTTTCTGTTTTTTTCTGTTTCATTACCACATCAATACCCTGTGGCTGAGCTGCATGCGCTGAAACTGAACCCAGACCTCGACTGCTCTCCACCAAGACAACCAGCACCAGCCCAAGTATTTGAACAGAACACAAGTTTCCTTCCGTGGAGCGTCCCAACAGCAGCAGCTGAGCGAGAGGCTGCACGGGAGAAATTTCAAGTGATGCATCCTACAAGCCTGAGTCAATTTTGAACTGAACCCAAGAATAGAAGTGAGATCTCAAGCGAAAGGGAAAGAAGAGGAACTTTTTGGACGGTCCTATGATGGTTTCTAGACCATGGACTGCAGCGGAAACAAGAAAAGCCATGACCCATCTGCATTATGCCAGCAACACAGGTGACAAATTGTCAGTGGCGCTGATTGTTTTCTGCTATCTGTGAAACTCTGAAACTGACTGGCATAAAGTGAGTGGTCAAACACCGCGAAGAGGAGGAAAAGTCCCCGGACTGGGGAAATGCAGTGAGTATCCACAGAGGTGAAAGAACCAGGCCTCTGGAAATGTAATCTGAGAACAGACTGATACCAAAGATCACACTGTGATACAGTGAAACCACAATACATCGATTGGCAGAATGGACGAATTGAGACTGTCCTAAACTGTGCGCGGCATGCACAAGAACAACAGATAAAGAAAAGACAAAGAACTGCAACTTGCTTTCATTCAAACAAGATCACAAGGGGCAAAGAACAAGAACAGCCAACAGAAACAAAAGCAGGAAGAGGCAGAAGAAGAGGAGATGGCAGTTCTGGCTGAAGATAAAGACTTCAGAAAGTGTACCAACTTTAAACTGTGCAAGCAAGATGGACATTGGGCAGGTGACTGTCCAAACACCACACAGATGAACTGAAAGAAAGAAGACGTAGAGCAGGGAGGAGGAGGTCTGGGGCCTCATGTATCAACACTACTTACGCACAAAAACATTGCGTTCGCCAGTTTTCACGCTCACGGTAGGATGTACTAACAGTGAAATTAACGTGACAATGTGTGTTTCTCCACGGCAAGTTCATGTCTGGCGCAAGTACATTTCTCATTGTTTTGTCTGTTGGCGACTCCTACAGGCAATGAAGTGAAGCTGCAAACATGACACAACAAATTGTTCTACAAGTCTGTGGGAAGCATTGCTATTAATTTGCAATGTATAAAATAATTGATATATATTGTCACACAAGCCTTATGGGAATATTCTATAAATTATGCAATTAAGTAAGAACATATAAAAGCACGTGCAAATTGACACAACCCTTAGTCTATGGCAATGGCAGCTTTGGCCTTATTAGAGGACATTGCTAATGGCAGAATCCGAAAAGAACGAGTTTTTAGGGACCACAATGATTTTCTGGCCCAGGATGATGACTGGCTTATCAGCCGTTTCAGATTTCCAAGGGCTATCCTCTGAATCGAGTTGGGTCCGAATCTAGAATCCAGCGAGGAAACACGCAATACCCGTTCCGTTACAGGTGCTGACAACGCTTGGTTTCCTGGCAACTGATTCTTTCCAAAGGGAACTGGCTAACCGCTCAGGAATAAACGAGTCGTATTTGAGCCGCGCAATGCCCATATGATTGATGCAGTTGACCAGCCAAACATTAAAATGCAATTTGCAGCGATAGCCGGTTTCCATAATGTAAACGGAGCGATCGACTGCACACACATATGAGGCACCATCTGAAGATGAATTTGCATATGTGAATCTGAAACATTTCCATTCCATAAATGTGCAGATTATATGTGATGCGCAAATACGCCTAACAAATATTGTGGCAAGGTGGCCTGGGTCAACCCATGATTACAAACAGCATGGTTGGGTGGCAGCTGGTAGCTGGCAGGGTGCGCGATGGGTGGCTTCTTGGTGAGTGATACATTTAAAGTTATGGTTCTATCTAATAGTATTTTTTATTTATTAGCATTTAATTATACAACAACCCTTCAGGAGACCGCGGTTATCCACTAAAGACAATTATAAGACCATTTATTTTTAAGATCATTTACAGTGCGACTTTCAGATCCAACTGCATTGACGGCATCAGCTAAACTCCCCCACTCATATTTTTTTCCTTTTGTTATTAATTCCGGAGGACAATGTTCCAAATAATATTTTTTCTAATTTCTACCTCTGATAGTAGCACCTCCAATTCACTTTCTGTAAAGTTTCGTTTTCGTGCCACTTGCTTTAGCCATTCTCTTACTGCTTTCGTTTGACCAAGTGGACTCATTACCATATTTAAATCAGTTTAATTAAGGGACCAATTTTACGTTAATCGGGATGTACAAAGAGAATATGCGCGGGATCCTTCGAACGCAGAGATTGATACATCTGGATTTTTTGGTGCGTTCGCACATTCACAGTTCTGTCCATAAGCAATGTTTTAGTATGAATTCAACGCAAGTCTTAGTACATGAGGCCCCTGGAGCGCAGCCAGCGGTCACGGATAAGGGAAGTGCAAAATTTTAATACCACACACACACATACACTGATAGTGCTCTCTGCAATAAAGAATCTGCTTGCAATGTTTATTTCAAGTCTGATGCCAAATGGGAAATATAGAGTGTTTTTAAATTACCAAGATATTCTCTTTTAATAGAGAGAACACAAGTACAGCTAATTGTAAGTGTTATACGACAATGTGATTTGCAGTGTTTACCAGGAGTGTCTGATTAAAGTAATCTGTCCATTTCTGATACAGGACATGATAGATTTGCTGAAAGGTTCAATGTACCTCTATATTGTGTGACAGAAACAGGGCGCACGTTAAAGAGACTTAATGTCAGAGACTTTGAATGAGATTCATCAGTTTGTTAAAGAGTAAACAAGGGTCTAAATGCCAGGGTTAAACAAAATGCTAATATAATGACTTCTGCTGAATTACACTGCACATCACATGTCGTGGTCCATAGAGACAAAATTTATGAAGATGCATGGTTGGTAGAACCAAATAGTATGACTTTTAATTTTAAAAGTTAATTAGTTAAGTTAATTATTAATTAGTTAGTAGTCAAACATATATATATTATATATTATTGTGCTGTAAACATCAATCACAGCTTTCAATTGTCAATCTTGGTAAATTATAAGTGGGATGATCCATGGCTGGCTGTGGATTAAAACATTTCAATGGAGGCAAAGATCCGACTGCTATACTCACCTTCAGAAACACCCCAGAGAATGACAGCAAGGAACATCATAATGTTTGGAAGATAGCTGAGACAAGCCTCAAGATATTTAACTAGAGAAAAAAAGCAAAAGAACAGCATATCACTCAGAAATAAAGGATTTTGTAACAATCTAACTAAAATGTACTCATATGCCATACATTTATTAAAGCAAATACTGTTCTCTAATTATTACCTATCCAAGTGTTTAGTAATCTGCAGTATATGAGACAGCAGAGCAGCAGTGCAGATCCAGATGCAGTGATACAAAGAGCCAAAATCACTTTATGTAAAGTAGAGAAACCTGCAAAAAACACACATCACTTACTGAACACCGAGTAACTGTAATATGTGACAATAATGCTGCTTGCACACACGAGGTTCTTATAAAACAGGAAGAATACAGACGCTTATTTTTGTTTGAGTATGAGGTTTGCATGTGAAACATACAGAACATGCATGCAGAAAAACATTTTGAACTTCTACTTTAATGAGTACAAATCATGCTTATTAACTTTTGATTTATCATATTTTAAAGTAAAATTAGTTTAAGAAATACATTTTATATTTTAAGTTTAAATAAACAGCTGCAAGATATATTTGATTGGATTTATGATCCGGCTTTGACTGACCGAGTTGATCTATGATCATAGTTGCGTTGGCTGATAAACATTCAGTCTTCACTTGGCACACATAAACTCCTATATCCTCAGTTCTAACGCTCTTCAGTCTGATAGAGAAGTTTCCTATGGGGATTTCATCAGTGAAGAACTCAACTCTGTCTTTGTATCGCCCTACTGATGGTAGAGATTTCCTCTTTTCAAAAACTAGAATCAGAATATCTCCATCTTTATCTTTTTTTCTCCATGAAATCTCTTCAGGTGGGAAGTAATTTTCCACAGAGCAGTTCAGAGTGACGTCTTCACCCACATTCACAGATACTGGATGGTTTGATCCCGAGACTATCAAATGCTCTAAAAGAAGAAACAGTTACAATATCACAGCATAAATGTAAAGCATAAAACCATAATAACATTTCAGTTGCTAATGAAGCCTCGGTTCCCTGAGACAGACAGGAAAGAATGTTGTATTGATAGCTGATAATATGATGCTATTCAGACCAATGGCAAACACTGAGGGTCCATCAATATTTGTGGTTGACTCACCCAGTCGTTCTATGGTCACAGCTGATTTTGCTGACAGATGTCCATTCTTCACGTGACACACATAAACTCCTTTATCCTCAGTTCTGACACTCTTCAGTCTGATAGAGAAGTTTCCTTTGGGGATTTCATCACTGAAGAACTCAACTCTGTCTTTGTATAGATCATGTGATGAATCTGACAGCATTGTATTGCTCTGGAAGAGAAGAACCGGAATATCTTCATCTTTTTCAGGTTTCCTCCATGAAACCTCTTCAGGTTGGATGTGAGAATCTACAGAGCAGCTCAGAGTGACGTCTTCACCCAAATATGCAGAAACTGGATGGTTTGATCCTGAGACTATTAAATGCTCTGGAAGAAGAAACAGTCACAATATCACCGCATAAAACCAATTTTAAAGGAAGTATATTTACAATACCCTCCAGTGACTTATACTCACCAAAATCTTTATTCTGAACCACAGTTTCACCAGCATCTTGTTTACTGAAAACCTTACATCTGTAAGAGCCTTTATCTTCTGCTCTCAGATTGTCCAGACGGATGGAGAAGATTCCATCTTTAACATGGTCATTAAAGAAACGAGCTCTTCCATAATAATCCTGATGCTGCTCCTTTGATCGACTGTCACCATAAATGAACAGATGAACTAAAGTCTCTGATTCTGTTTTTCTCCATTCCACCTTCAGTCTTTTTATGGGTAAAGGTTCATTAACGTAACAGGGCAGAATCACTGAAGATCCCAGACGAACAACTAGAGGAGCAGAAGGACCCTGTACAATAAACCCTAAAATGTTCAATGAAAACTAATTGTTAATAGTAACAAGGAAACAGTATATAGATGATGAATCTAAGAAAACTAACCCCATCAACATTCCTATAGCCAAAGTCTTGTGGATATGCCATATGTCAAAGTAAACTGCATGTACATACCATCAGATATCATCAGAATGACAGAACCAAAAATGAACAAAAAGAGCTTCATTTTCAGATGAAAGTATGATCACATTCTTTCTGAATCAAAGACAAGCGACTGTAACAATTATTTCACAGTATGTCGAGATCTGTTTTACTGTCAAGTAAGCTAAGAATTGTGAAACTAAACCTAAACCAGAAAAAACAGTTCTGACAAATAAAAGCAGGACAGTGCAACTGTGCTAAAGGCTTCTTGGTGTAAAAGGCTGTATTTTACTGTATTTTCCTCTAACCCAGGGGTGGGCAAACTATTTGTCTCGCGGGCCACATTGGTTTCCAAAAATTGACAGAGGGGCCGGGGTGAAGGTCGTACCTGTGCATTAACTTATAAGAAATCCTAGAAAACCTGTATAAAGTATAGTTTGGTCTTAAATCACTCGGGACACGTGAAATTACAACAAAACAATATTAATACAATTTAATCGACAGAAAAAACATAATATGCAATGTGACTGAATCGTATCTTTGCCTCAGCTCTAGATTGACAATCACAGTCGTCCAATCACAACTGACCCCTGGAAAAAAAGGAACTAACCAATGTTACGTTTGATGTTACTATTACAAGAGCAAGCCCCGCCCCACGACTGACAAAAATAAAAGTGCTCGCGCGAGCAAAAACAGCAGCCGAGAGCGGGCGAATGTTCGCGCATGCGCAGATTAGATGTCACAAGCGCGCGAGTGCGCGAGTAATTAAAATGAGCTCGCGGGTATCCGTATTTACGTGCGCAACATCAGTTTTGCGCTCGTTCCTTTTTAGCACGGACTTAACGCCATAAAGGGGGTGTAGAGGGGTTTGCGACACACGCCTACTCTCCACCACAGCTTCAGCGCCACTGCCGCTTGCAGCCGCGACAGAGTGACATTACAGGGAAATGTAAAATGAAGGAGGTTTAATACAGGTTCGGCAAGTTCGGCGGGCCGGATTAAAAAGCCGTAGTTTGCCCACCCCTGCTCTAAACCACTAAGGCACAAAAACTTGTAACAACACTTTTTACATTGCACATGGAAATTTGGCTTATCCCTTTGAATTATCCAAAGTTCATTCTGTGCTCATTTGATCTAATATTTGATTTTTAATATTGTAATTTTTTGTTAAAATATTTTGTCCAATGTAATTAAAACAAGATATGCAAAAGTGTAGTATTTGGGGTAAAAGGCACTCCTGCTGTTTGTCACGTTTATGTTACTTCACCCTGGACTCTTAGTTTACCTTGTCGTTGTCACATGTTCCCCGCTCCTTTTCTCCCCGTCACCCAGTCCCCTCCATCACATATTAGTCACAGGTGTTTTGTGTTCCAGTCAATCATAGTCAGCATTTAAGTTCTCCTTGTTCACTCCCCAGTTTGTCAGTTGTTAAAGTTATGTTGAATGTGTATGGTTTCCAGTGCTGTGTCTGTTCCATGTGTGGATGCCTCCGTTTTTTGGACTCCCATGTGCTGTTTATTTTCCCGTTCCATATTAAAGTGTTTTCTGTTCTTGAACTCCGTGTCTCCGCGCTTCCGTCCGCATCGCACGCCAGCTCAAGTACACTTTTATATAACAGAACAACTGACCTGGTTCGTCGCCAATAAAGACTACTATCATGGACATCCCCGCTGTCGCCCTAATCCTGCTGGAGCAGAAAGACCGTCCGCTGGAGTGCCACACCCAGGACTTCCTCAATCTGGCGCACTTGACGAGCTATCCGGACCACGCACTCGTTTCTTTCTATCGCGCCGGGCTGAGCGCGTCGTCCAAATCACGCATTCCAGCGGGCGGTCCAACCGAGGATTTCCCAGCCTACGTGGAGTGGGTGCTGGCGAGCAACGGCTCGCCATTTACCATCGGCCCGGCAGAAGATATCGCCAGCCCCACTCCACAGCTCAATCCCGAGTCAATACTCCCGAGCGCCGTTAGTAAATCGAGTCCAGCGGCCGACGAGCAGCTTCCCCGAGTGGCCGACGAGCAGCTTCCCCGAGCGGCCGACGAGCAGCTTCCCCGAGCGCCCGAAGAGCAGCTTCCCCGAGCGGCCGAAGAGCAGCTTCCCCGAGCGGCCGAAGAGCAGCTTCCCCGAGCGACCGAAGAGCAGCTTCCCCGAGCGGCCGAAGAGCAGCTTCCCCGAGCGGCCGAAGAGCAGCTTCCCCGAGCGGCCGACGAGAAGCTTCCCCGAGCGGCCGACGAGCAGCTTCCCCGAGCGCCCGAAGAGCAGCTTCCCCGAGCGGCCGAAGAGCAGCTTCCCCGAGCGGCCGAAGAGCAGCTTCCCCGAGCGACCGAAGAGCAGCTTCCCCGAGCGGCCGACGAGAAGCTTCCCCGAGCGGCCGAAAATGAACTGTGTTGTCCCCGAGCGGCCGAAAATGAGCTGTGTTCCCCCCGAGCGGCCGAGCCCGATGAACTGTGTTCCCCCCGAGCGGCCGAGCATGATCCGTTTCTCCCCCGAGCGGCCGAAAATGAACCGTTTCTCCCCCGAGCGGCCGAGTCCCATGAACCGTGTTTCCCCCGAGCGGCCGAGTCCCATGAACTGCTTCCCCGAGCGTCTGAGCCCCCGGAGCTGCCGTGGCCCGACCCGCCAGAGCCTGAGCTGCCGTGGCCCGACCCGCCAGAGCCTGAGCTGCCGTGGCCCGACCCGCCAGAGCCTGAGCTGCCGTGGCCCGACCCGCCAGAGCCTGAGCTGCCGTGGCCCGACCCGCCAGAGCCTGAGCTGCCGTGGCCCGACCCGCCAGAGCCTGAGCTGCCGTGGCCCGACCCGCCAGAGCCTGAGCCGGCCTTCAGAGACCTCCCAGAGCCTGAGCCGGCCTTCAGAGACCTCCCAGAGCCTGAGCCGGCCTTCAGAGACCTCCCAGAGCCGCAGCCGGCACCGCCTGCGCCACCGCTGGCACCCCAGCCGGCACCCCAGTCGGCACCCCAGCCGGCACCGCCTGCGCCACCACCTGCGCCACCACCTGCGCCACCGCAGGCACCCCAGCCGGCACCGCCTGCTCCACCGCCTGCGCCACTGCCGGCACTCCAGCCGGCACCGCCTGCACCCCAGCTGGTCCTGCCGGTCCCGTGCTGTTTATTTTCCCGTTCCATATTAAAGTGTTTTCTGTTCTTGAACTCCGTGTCTCCGCGCTTCCGTCCGCATCGCATGCCAGCTCAAGTACACTTTTATATAACACTGTTGTGTTGAAAGACACAAGAGTTATATTGATAATAAACAACCGGCTGACTTTAACATTTATTAACATGACATGGTTTTATTCACATGGTAAAAATATTTTAAGTTTGGTGTCCACTTTAGACAGAATCACCATATTTATAATTAAACCATCAAAATCAAAAATATGATATTAATCATATAAAACAACCAAATAATTTATCATTACTTCTGTAAATCTATCTTAAATGATTATGGGATCTGATTCAGTGATTTCAAAATCTTTACTTAAAAAAATATATTTTTATATAACCATATTTTAATGACAAAAAAAGAAATGACAAATTACCAAAATATACAGAACAAAATTTTACAAACTTTCCTAAAGTTAGTTTTGAACAAGTATTAAATTATGCATTATTAAAAACATTATTTTAGCTGAAGTATTTGAATCTCCTGTTGTCATCATGGAAGACTCACAGACGTTAGATCGAACAGGTTTTATTTTGGCAGGACACAAAGACAGTAAGTGGATGCAGGACAGTGATGGCGATGGCAATGAAGGTAACAGGCTTAACTGAATGCAGCGCTATAGATGGATAACTGGCGAAGACTCGGAAGGAGCGTTCACGGTAGCACGGGTAGATTCTGGGTAGCGTACAAGAGACCAGACACTGTGTGCATGGTGAGTGCTGGTTATATAGTGAGGGTGTGATTGACTGCAGGTGCTCAGGATTCAGGAGACATGGAATAAGTGGGCGGAGTGAAGGAGTCTGGTAAGTGGTCCGTTACACCTGTGTGTCTGTGGGATGAGTTTTTCAGGTATTCTCAAATGAAAGTAACAGTTGATATAAAGTTGATATAACATAAATTAGTGATGGTGAAATGAAGCTTTATGAAGCACCGAGGCTTTCCCCTCAACTGTATCGTAAACAGGTTCATTACTCGAAGCTTTTCAACACAGTGCACACTACCGATATCTTGTGGTCAAAGTTTGAAGAGCTGTTTGTGCCAGAGGACCCATTCTTGACTGTTTCATGTAACAATTCACGTTGATAAATCAACAAAAGCAACAAAAAAATAATAATAATAATAATTAATTTGTTAATTTAGTAGGCTATTACAACATGTGAACAAATAAGCCTATTAAGGAATTTATGAAACAAAATAATAAATGGGACAAATTAACGTGTAGATTTTTTTAATTTTTATGAATCTGCTTTGATCAACACATGCAGCCTAATTTACATAAACTTTAGCCTTGGTCCTAAACCTATGAATTCATAGGCAAGGCTCATGTAGGCATATATAATCAAAATAAAATAAAATAATTGTGGAATGGTGAAGTGCTTGTGAACTGGGGAGTTTGTATTTTGTGGGAAATTGAAGAAATCAAAGATTTTTATTAAAGAACCGAACTTATTCAAAAGTGCGGGGGATTCGTCTATTTTTGTTTTTGTTTACTTCCCCTGCCTTTGAAAATATTCTCTCACATGGGACTGAGGAGGCAGCAGTGCATACAAATTCCAGGGCAAGATGAAGATGTGGATAAACAAAGTATTAGTAAAGTACGTAAAAGTATTCATGTAAATATTTATTCATACTTACTATTAGCCTATTACTATTACTTATTATTTTAAAATATAATTCTTGAAAATAATAATAATAACAACAACAACGAGCTTAGTGGTGGAATGGCTTCCACCACACCCGTGGAAGCCATGCAGCTTGGCTACACACACCTAACACCCGAGGAACGTGATCGACGCATCCGGCATCATCTATGCATGTACTGCGGCCAAGCTGGGCACCTCAAATTGTCATGCCCTGTTCGTCCTACGTCTACCAAGCCCAAGACGGTGAGTGCACTCCTGCAATCAGATTACTCTTCTTGTCTGAAGATCCCAGTAAGGATAACCAGTCGAAGTTTGAGTATTTCCACTTCAGCTTAGTTAGATTCTGGGGCAGCTGGCAACTTTGTCATATGAGTTTGCTCAACAGTATGACCTCACCTTGACCCAATGCAATTCTTCTCTGGCAGTGGAGGCGTTAGATGGTCGTCCCATTGGAAAGGGGAGAGTCACACATCTCACAGAAGAAGTCACCATGCAGATTGGAGTGCTACACACAGAGACCATCAGATTTTACATAATTCATGCCCCACATAACTCTATCATCCTTGGTCTACCTTGGTTACGCCGACATAACCCTTGCATCTCATGGAAAGAGGAACAAATTGTTCAGTGGGACCCAGCCTGCCATAAGAATTGCCTGACTCGCGTCACACCTTTACCCTTGCAGACCGTTAACCTTAAGGAACACAACCCCGTATTTTCTGAGCTACCCGATGAGTATTCTGATTTGACTGAGGCATTCAGTAAAACTAAGGCATCTCAATTACCACCCCACCGACTCAATGACTGTGCCATCGAGCTACTACCTGGCGCGACACCCCCGAGGGGAAGGATATTTCCATTATCACAGCCCGAGTCAGAAGCCATGAAATCGTATATCCAAGAAGAACTGGCAAAAGGTTTCATTAGACCGTCTACGTCTCCAGCATCAGCCGGATTCTTCTTCGTCAAGAAAAAGGATGGTGGCCTGAGACCTTGCATTGATTATCGAGGTCTTAATGACGTTACCATTAAGTTCCGATACCCGTTACCCTTGGTTCCAGCAGCACTGGAACAACTTCGTCAAGCCAGATACTTCACCAAGCTTGATCTACGCAGTGCATACAACCTGATCCGAATTAGAGAAGGCGATGAGTGGAAGACTGCCTTCTCAACCTCTTCAGGGCACTACGAATATCTGGTCATGCCATTCGGCTTAGCTAACAGCCCTTCCGTGTTCCAGTCATTCATCAACGATGTCTTCCGTGATATGCTGGACAGATGGGTAATCGTGTACATCGATGACATCTTGATCTACTCTAATTCCCTTGAAGAACACG
>JAWRVZ010000189.1:547500-562500 GCA_037043235.1 Rhodeus uyekii | reverse complement strand
CCCAGACACACATCTGAACTAACAGCACTTTATCTCTTTGTATCCAAAACAGATAGTAGATAAAACATGTTTGTGTGTGTGTGTGTGTGTGTGTGTGTGTGTGTGTGTGTGATGTCAGTGTGAGGGTGTGTACCTGGTATGTGTTTGGCCCAGCTGATGTTCAGCACGAGTTCTCTGTCGGCGAGGTCACACAGGGTCGTCAGAGCTTTGATGTCGCTGTCGGGGAGGGAGGGGTCAGGCATGGCACACACCTTCTCTGGCTCCGCCCCCAACAGGAGGGTCACCACCTTATTCTCCCCCTGACCGCTGCAGGACACTACAGACACACCAGAGCCGTTACTAACACACACGAGACGCAGGGGAGTGTGCTGAGGCGCAGGCGCTGCTTACGGGGTTTTCTGTGCGCTGCAGGAACACTGAGGAACACGCTGGAATCAGAGTCCATCCTCCTCTTGTACTTCTGCCGTCCTCCTCGCACCCGGTCCAAACGCACACCTGGAGTCACACACACACACACACACACAGTGAAGAAAATAATGTACATACTGTAAATACTATTAGAATGTACTTTAATGTATAATTCAATATAATTATTATATTACAATTATTATTATTGCAATGTAAGCATCATAACAATGTATGTAAATACATTAATTTTGTAATATAAGCATGCAAGACAAAATATTAAATAAATTGTTTTTTATTGAAAAAGCATCTGAATCTAAAGCTATGTAATTTTTGCAATAGCAATAATATTTTTACTCACACAATTAAATAACCGAAAAAAGAAACAATCTTGGAAACAACCTAGTGAATGTATCTTGTTAAAGGATGTTTCGATTTTTTTTTATTTTTAGGAATAACTTTTTGCAGTCATTATATTTTGTGTCGTCAGTAAAAGCAGCAGAAGTCTGGAGTGTGTTCAGTGTTACGCACTTTGATGGACTTTGATATTCTGGTCTGTCCTTCAGTTTCCCTGCACTGTTTAGTTCCGGTTTCCTTGGTTACCGATTATGTCCTTGTTTGTTTCCTTGGTTACTTATTATTATCATCTGTGTATTGTTACGTTTCTCACCGGCCACTTTATTATGTGCACCTGTTCACTTGACGTTTAATACAAATATCAGATCTAACAATCACATGACAGCGACTCGAAGAGAAGTGATTTCAGTGACTTTGATCGTGGTTGTTGGTGTCAGACGGGCTGCTCTGAGTTTTTGTTCTCACACTCTCACACTCTCTCACACTCTCTCACACTCTCTCACACTCTCACACTCTCTCACACTCTCTCACACTCTCTCACACTCTCTCACACTCTCTCACACTCTCTCACACTCTCTCACACTCTCTCACACTCTCTCACACTCTCTCACACTCTCTCACACTCTCACACACTCTCTCACACTCACACTCACACTCACACTCACACTCACACTCACACTCACACTCACACTCACACTCACACTCACACTCACACTCACACTCACACTCACACTCACACTCACACTCACACACAACTCTAGGGTTTCCAGAGAAGCGTCTTGTTGATGCCAGAGGAGAAAAGCCAGGCTGGTTCAGCGGATAGAAAGGCAACAGTCACTCAAATAAGAGCATCTGAACACACAACTGAAATGCTGAAATCTATCCATCCCTTCATGAGCGCAGCGCTTCATCCTCCGACGGCTGATCATCCCAGATCTTCTGCTTCCTCCAACATGCGTGACTTCACTGAACTCAACGGATCTCCACCGGCTCCAGATCTCAATCCCACCGCAGTTTTGGGGTGTGACGAGCAGGAGATTCAGATCTGTGTGACGCTCTCACGACAATACGAGCCAGAATCTCTGAGGAATGTTTCCAGCAGCTTGTTGAATCTGAGCATGAGGAATGAAGGCAGTTCTGAAGGCAAACGACCGGTGCCAGCAACACGCTGTACCTAATAAAGTGGCCGGTGGTTTCAGTCAGTTCTTTGTCTGCACTCGTTTCTGGTTTATCTGCAAGTTCTCCCACATTTCTCTTGATATCTCCTGACTAAAGACCGTCTGCTTTGTCCGTCTCGCGTCTCATGGCGTGTCCTGCAGACCTCACCCGTATCACAGCACCACATATTAATGCATGGATTGTTCTCCTCTTTTGTAAGTTGATTAAAATGATTAAACGTAATACCTGTGACAGATATATTTCTAAAACTGTGGAATCGGGGATAATAGAAAGAACTTGTTCATTATGTATAATAAATACAATAAAATATACAGTCCGGCTGAACGAAATCTCCGTCCGTTTGCGTTTACAAGTGATTTTGGCAGCATTTTGAGCAGGTGCTCCGAAACAAAACCAGGGCAGCAATAATACGATCCACACCTGCACGAACACAACACTTCCTGCTGACTGCTTCAGTTTCATCCCAGGTTCATTATTTCTGCAGTTGTGTGTGTGAAAGCACTAAAGTCAATTCCAGAAGCTCATATATGCGTTTAATCTCAGATGCTTTCATAACTCGAAGGATCAGCGTCACTCATATATGCTGCACTACAAAACCTGTCAAGAACGTCCTCACATCATCAAAAGAAAGAAAGAAACACATTTTGCCTAAAGCAGAAGTTCTCAAAATAGTGAGAATATGTTCTGATGCAGAGAACGCGAGAAATCCTGCATAATGAAGCAGATTTACTGCCATCATCGCTGTAAACAAGTGACAAACTAAAATATGTTATTTGTTAAAGTTGTATTTATGCTAATCTTAATTATAAAATCGTAGTATTACACCCATAGGAGTTTAAGGGGAATTGTCATTTTGAATGATATGAATAAAAACCCTGAAGAGTAAAACATCCCGACGTTTACAGAGAGTCTGTGGGAAACGCTTCACTTCCATGGAAATAATGTCTAGAAACAGAATACATTTTCCTTACACTAATGTTTCTGCCAATACATTTTGGGGTGAAATGTGCCAGTTTTTGTGAGAATCATCCACACACACACACTCACAAACACGCACACACACACACACACACACACACACTCACTCCTCACCTTCTCTCAGCATTCCCACAGACAGGCACTTGGTGAAGCGGCAGGCCTGACAGGACTTCCTCCTTCTTTTAGTGATCTCACAATCCCTGCTGACTGAACAACTGTACTCTATATTACCTGAGAGAGACAAACACACACACACACATCAGCAAAACCTTCAGACGTGTGTTTAAACACACACATACACACTGTATCAATGTAAACAGAAGTGGTGCTGCTTAATAGTTTTGTGGAAACAGTGATACATTTGTTCAGGATTCTTTGATGACTACAAAGTTTAAAAGAAAAACATTTATTTGAAATCAAAGTCACTCTTGAAAGATTTAATACATCCTTGCAGAATAAAAGCATTCATTTCTTTCAACAACAAGACAATTCCTACTATATTTGCCAAAAAGTGTGTTATATAACCAAAGGACACATTATTAACATCTCACTCTGATCTCATTAAGACATTAAGATCATGTGATAAATGAAGCATATTCAGAATGTTTATTGTGGAATAATACCTGCTGTTCCACTCATATATATATATATATATATATTTTTTTTTTTAAATGTATATACAGTAAGACCTTGAGATACGAGCAGTACGAGCTCGTCCTGGAACAGATTATGCTTGTATCTCAAGGCAGTACTGTATATTTAATAGGGGTATTATCATTAACTGCAACTAAAACCATTGAAATAAAATATTAAATAAGTTTTACCAAGGCAATATGTCTCATTTTTCGTTTATCTCAAAATGAAAAGGGTTCAAACTAATTGATATAAATAAAAATATTACTCAAATTAAAATGAAAACATATTAACAAAACCTGTAATAGCATATCAATGATACTTAAAATAACAGATAGATAGTAGATGATATCTGTTATATGTAACAGATAGAGAGATGGACACGCAAACATGCTTCCTGACCTTGAATGGTGCGTTTGAAGAAGGCTTTGCAGGCCTCGCAGGAAGCCACGCCGTAGTGGAACCCAGACGCGCCGTCTCCACACACGAGGCACAGGCGCTTGGGGCCGGAGCTCAGCCCGTGTCGGCTCTTCACCGGCGCTTCCTCCAGCAGCCTGTAGGGGGTGCCGGGGGGCCGGAGCACAGCCTCGACCACAGAGCAGGAGCCGGGTGAGTCCAGGCCTGTTGGGTTCCCTTTAGTTCCTGAACTGAAGCTGCTCCCAGCGTCCGACGACGCGCCGGGACTGTGCTGGGTCAGACTGTCCGACAGGGAGGACGGACTCGAAGGTTCGGTCTTGATGTAAGTCGGACAGTGGCCGTTGATCGACATCAGGTCCAGGAAGCTTTGGAAGTCAAAACAATAATGAGAATTAAGAGACAGGGATGAATAATAAGAATTGATAAACTGTTGACCAATATATATATGTGCATTTTCTTTATTACATTAGATTTGATTACTGCACAGTTAAACGTTAGGTATAATACATATACATTTTATATTTTATACAGATTTAACCAGACAATTACATGTAATTTTACAGCATAACGCTGCATAAATATTGTTGTTCTATCAATTATAACTTATAACAAAACTATATTAAATACGTACTTTTAAATAAAACTGGTATTTGACTTCAAACACTATATATTGTAAGTAACAAGAAACAAGTACCTTAAAATAACAAATATAAAAAACAGTAAATTATAAAAGTGTTGTAATTTAAATGAAAGATTGTTTTACTGAAAATATAACTTTAAACACAGGAATAAATGACACTTTACTATATATTCACACAGAAAACAGCTGTTTTACACTGATATAATATTACACTGTTTTACTGTATTTATCATCTAATAAATTCAGCTTTAATCACAGGAATAAATGACACTTTACTATATATTCACATAGAAAACAGCTGTTTTACACTGATATAATATTACACTGTTTTACTGTATTTATCATCTAATAAATTCAGCTTTAATCACAGGAATAAATGACACTTTACTATATATTCACATAGAAAACAGCTGTTTTACACTGATATAATATTACACTGTTTTACTGTATTTATCATCTAATAAATTCAGCTTTAATCACAGGAATAAATGACACTTTACTATATATTCACATAGAAAACAGCTGTTTTACACTGATATAATATTACACTGTTTTACTGTATTTATCATCTAATAAATTCAGCTTTAATCACAGGAATAAATGACACTTTAATATATATTCACATAGAAAACAGCTGTTTTACACTGATATAATATTACACTGTTTTACTGTATTTATCATCTAATAAATTCAGCTTTAATCACAGGAATAAATGACACTTTACTATATATTCACATAGAAACAGCTGTTTTACACTGATATAATATTACACTGTTTTACTGTATTTATCATCTAATAAATTCAGCTTTAATCACAGGAATAAATGACACTTTACTATATATTCACATAGAAACAGCTGTTTTACACTGATATAATATTACACTGCATGTAATATGCGTGTGTGTGCGTGTGGGAGTGTGTGTGTGTGCGCGTGTCACCCTGATGCTGTTTGTCCTTGTGTAGGTCACACCCTGCACGTTCTACAAACTCTTCATGTTTTCTATGTTTGTATTTTTATTTTCCAAAATACATGGAAAGAATTTTGATTAACTTTACACAATTTTTACTGTACATTTTCCATGATGTTGTACAGTACATGAACCCTGAAATGAGATGCAATCTGACAGAACCAAATTTAATGGTTTTCCTTTTTATCAGCACAACTACATATTTCCCACCATGTCAGACGTAGTGTTTACAGCCCACACAGCACCTGAACACACCTGTTCACACACACACACACACACACACACACTGTGTGCAGCGGCCAGTAACGTGATCCTAAAGCTCATCAGGGCTTTTGTCTGGGATCCAGAGGAATTACCTGTGACTCTAACACACATCTCAAATCCTATTGCTGTAAGACGTTCAGCGAACACTGCCAGAACGTGTGCTTATTACGTAAACGCACAGCAGGTATTCGTGATTTTTAGAGTTTCTCGACTCTTTCAGACTCAGTGAGAAACTGCGACTAACATCACGCTTTTCAGTTCACAGTCAGCAATTTCTTTAAAGCTCCTCTATTAAAAATGAAGCTTGATCAGCTGTTGACAGTGAATTACAAGTTCTTGTGATCAGTGTATCGGTTTCTAAAAAACCTTGAGGACCAACATGTCCAAAATGACATCAAATTATTTAAGTTCTTATTGAAACCTTTAATCTTAAATGATCTTGGTCTGATGACAGTTTGCAAGTGGAAGGTGCATCTAACAAGGTGTCTATTTATTTATTATTACAGTTGCGGATTTATGAAAACACACTTTAACTGCTTTATCGGATCTTTGAGAGTTAAATTACATAATTGAACGGAGTATCTACTACCGTGAGATCAAACTGAAAAACATTTCTTCTTAAATGGTCTTGCATGAGCACATAATGTTTTATTCTCTAACCCATTTCAACATGCACATCTTTCTCTTATTATCTGAATAATTCAACAAAAATAATCATATATAAAAAGCTACTCACCTATAAGTCACGTGTACACTTACAAAAATGTAACATTTCCCACTAAAATAAATAAATTATTTCTACATAATATAAATGAATATGGGCTTGCCTTCAATCAGTAAAATCCATTTTATAGTTAAAATAGGCTGTACTTTATTTGAAAATATGTTTATAATATTATATATGAATACATGGAAAGAGGCGAGAGAGCAGCGCTTGCAACATCAAGGTCATGGGTTCGATTCCCAGGGAAAGCAAGAACTGATTAGAATGTCAATGTGTTTCTTGAACGCAATGATAAAAGCAGCTGATAAATGCATGAATGTAAATGTACTTTTCAATAACAAAGTTATAGAAAACCAAATTAAGTACAATAAATTCAACAGTACATATAAATGGTAAATTAAAGTAACTTACTTGTTCTGTTCTAAAGGGAAGGAAAAGGATTCCGGTTGATAAAACTGCACTAGATCCATGAGACAGCTGAGAATGAGAGCATAACCCGAGAAAACGCTGCGGAAATCAAACCTCTCGCTTGTTTTCTTCTTCTGTAATGAGGTTTTATTGTAAACAGCCGCTCGTTTTCTCTCCCCTGCGTTTCTCCCACTGCAGGAGCTGCTCACGAATATTGAATAAACGCTTCGGCTACGTCACCGGATAATCGTCCAATGAGAGCGCGCACTGATGAATATTCATGAGCCTTTCAGGTGAGCGATTAAAGGCTGTCGCGAATTCAACTGTCTATCGCACTGTATTATAAATGAATGTTGCAACATAGACACAGTGTTGCATTCTCTAACCAGCGCCCAAAACCAGTTATATTACCATAGTACAATCAGGGTATCATATGGAAATATCATAGCACTTTGATATAATCTCATGGTAAGTGATTCCTCCACACTTTCAAAAAAAAGTACAGAAAAAGACTCAAATGTTGCAGATTTCTACCATAAACATTAATGTCTGGTTTAGTTTAGAGCTTGTATATACATATATGCACATACATATATAAAAATATAATATATACTTATGCATAAAGTATATATATATATAAACATTTTAATATAAAGTAATTTTTCTTTAGTTGCATGATTGAATTGCATAATCAAAGGTCAGCATTAAAAGACATTGTTTAATAAAGTGAGATTAAATACACAAGGTATATTTGTGTTATTTAACATCTATTTACTCCAGTGTTTGCAGAATATTCTATGTTTGCGTTTCAAGTTTTTTAATTAATTTCTAGGACTACTGAATCTGTTTTGAGCAAGTAAATACCCGCTTACATTCAGTCTGTAGCTCCAATTATCACACAACGCCTCTCGACAACAGCTGCCAGTCAATCAATGGGGAAACAAAGCAACTTGCGTTACTTATTTGAAAAAGTAACTTAGATATTTTGTTGTAAATTTAAAAGTAATGCGTTAATTAATCTGGCACTGGTGGTGCTTCACATATATAAACAACACTTAATACACATTCAAACACACTAAAAAATAAATAGATTGTTAAAAAATGTATTGCTTCAGGTACATTTATAACAATTTGTAGAACAAACAGCATGAAATCAAGATAAGAGCGCAAAGGATGAGAGTCATTTCACACTGTTTTATGTGCCGTCCTCAAAAAGATGTCCGACTACATCAACCAACGGCAATAATGTCGAGCAAATGTTTACAATTCCTCACAGACAGTAAAGCATAAAAAAGACAAAACACTTTCAACAAATGAATTGTAAAAGGACCTGAGAATGAGCCTAAAAGAGTTGAGTTTCCTCTTCGCAAACAATATTCTGATCAAGCTTTAACATGTTATCAAAAATCATCCCTAAATATTTATATTCCTCTAATGCGTTCAGCTGTCTCATTGATAATCACAGGTTGAAGCGCAAGTGCTTTCTTACTGAAATAAATGACCATCTCTTTGTTTTTGAGACATTCAAATCTGGCCTCATTATCCCAGGAAACAACATCACACCAGGATTCCTGGCTAAATGAGAAAGCAAGGAATGAGGAACAGCATATTTACCAAATAACGGTTATCTTGTGACAATCATTTGTGTATAATATATAAAAGTATGGTGAAAGTTCACATGCTCGTGGTGAACCTATAGAAGCACTTAACTTGCCTGACAAAAACCATGATTAAAATTAAAGTAGCTAATGAGTTGTTTCCTTAAAATGACAGGTTGCAGAGTAAACGCTCCACTACAGTAATACCTTGAGATACGAGCGTCCCGACATACGAGTTTTGCGAGATACGAGCAAGCCCTACAGCAAATGTTTGCTTTGAGATACGAGTAAAGATTTGAGATACGAGCAACTCAAGTTATGAGCTCGTCCTGGAACGGATTATACGGATTATATATATCTCAAGTTATTACTGTATATTCCAGATTTTGATGAAGAGTATTTAACATAATTGCATCCTCTACACCTCTTCAAGAGCGATATGCAAACTGATCACCAATAACCGGCCGTCATCATATGCTTTTTCATCTCTTTTTCAAAAGCCTTCATGATCAAGGAGCTCAAGGCAATTGGACGATAATCATTTGTGTGGATTTCAGAGCAATAATTGAGCTTTTCTGCAGATAGATCTGAGGGAGACTGAAGAAGAAGATGATGAACTCTGTGATTCAGTGCTCTGCTAAAAACAAAGCTTTTTAATGGTTCCATGAAGAACCTTTTCCATTCCTGGACTCTTTCCATTCCTCAACAGGCTCTTGATCCAGCATCCATCTGGAATCTTTATTTTTAAGAGTGTCTTATTAAGCTGCGTGGCCTTCAACTGTCTCAGCATGAAATAAAAGGATTTAATGACAAAACGAGTGTTTAAATGAACGCTCAGCAAACTTTTAAGAAACAATAAGGTGTTTATGCGAGATCATGGCGTTTGAAATGAGAAAGCCTTCATTATGCAGGAGGTAAACAGACAGTGTTTTCCGTGGTATTAGCGGGGAAAGCCTCTGTCCACTCGTGTGCCGAGGGCAAACACAAAAACAAAGGGAGATTTCAGTGTCCAAGTCCCACGTTTGCTTCATTCTACAACTCTCTCACCATCATCATTGTCACCGAACACTAAACAGCAGGAAGCGCTCCTCGTTAAACATCCTCCTCATCCCTCCTGATCACAACTACACCCAGATCAGACAGACAGGTCTCCGTTCAAGAGCAAATATCTCCGTGTCGTTTACTGCTGGTGTCTTTAACAGCATGTGTATCAGACGGATGGTATCGGCCCTGTGTGCGTTAGAAGGCAAACACTTATAGGCAAAAGAAAAACCTGGTAAAGAATTAAAATAAAATAAGCAAAGTGGGTTTGGATGCTCACATGCGGTTATTCTTTCACCTGCCGTCTTCACTGTCAACCTGCATATGTCGGTAAAACTCAAAAACATTGAGGTAATCAGTTGCATCAAAATTTTAAGTTAAGACATTTTTATTTTGTATTCACGCTCAACTTAAAATATTCTTGTAACTTGTAAGAACTGATTAGAATGTCAATGTGTTTCTTGAATGCAATGCAAGTCGCTTTGGATAAAAGCGTCTGATAAATGCATGAATGAAATGTAAGCTAACTCATACATTAAGCTTGGCTGGATATAACGAGCTAATTCAGTAAATGCTAACTTGCTAATTGGTAACACAATGCTTTGATAACAATAGCATAGCATTGCAATTGCCGAAAGAGTCTGACAGTGTAGAATATTTAACATATATCTGGTGTCAAACCAAGCTCATGCTAAACTCAAAAACAACAAGGGAAACTCTCCTAAATGAGCATAGCAAGACATTAAACACTGCTAAAGCTCCCAGTTAACAGTACACACAAATCATTACATAACACCTAATTTTAGCAATTACTCTCCCTTTTGAGTGTCATGGCAAAGCATGCTGGGAAATAGAATAAATTAAAAGAAACAAGTTCATAAAACTCAAAACAATGAAACAATTCCTACTACTTAAAATCTGTCAGTTTAGGGAACTCAAAATAAGAAAAAGAATGTTCTAAAAGTTCAGTTTGTTTAATTTAAGTTGAACCTACTCAAAGCAATGCAGTATTGTGAGGGTTTATGGTTCATGATATTTCAGTAGCTTTACAATAAGCTCCCATTAGTGAACGCAAGTAAATCCATTAACTGATAGTGAGCAATGCTGTTTGTTAATATTAGTTCATAAAAATACAACCGTTCATCGTCAGTTCAGGTTAACTCAGGTCCATTAAATAATATGAACAGATACAACCTTTGATAAAATATTAATAAATGTTGAAATGACATTAAGATTGATTAATGCTTTAGAAGCATTTTTGATTGTTAGTTCATAATAACTAATGTAGTCGACTAATGTTAGCAAACGCAATTATATTGTAAAGTGTTGCCGGTATTTCCAATGTAATGCGATTTCTAAATGTAATTTAGATTCTCACATATTTCACATAGCAAAAATACTGATCACACAATGAAAATCCTGATTAGTGATTCCCCTGAAGCACTCAGTGCATTACTGTTGTTGTTGTTGTTTTGTGCGATATGCATCAGGTGGTTAGTGAATGTACTGTACTTTACTGTCACATTTCAAATCGCTCTTCTTCCTTAAATGTGTTACCAAAACTCATGATATAATGAGTTGGTCTGGATGTGTGTGTATCCGTGACAGTTGTTACCTGTGTGCTGAATGTTACGTAATTCAGGTCTCAAACTGATGAGCTGAGCAGGATTAAATGCTGGATTTCCTCTGACTCAGATGATTCTCATCTCACTCGTCTCATGCAAGTCTGTGAGAGACACACACACACATGGAGAGAGAGAGAGACACACACACACACACACATGGAGAGAGAGAGAGAGACACACACACATGGAGAGAGAGACACACACACACACACATGGAGAGAGAGAGACACACACACACAGAGAGAGAGACATACATATATACATGGAAATATCATTGGAGGGTTGCACTGACAAACAAACAAATTACAGAATGTATTTACAGTGATACCGTGAGATACGAGCGCCCCGACATGAGTATTCTGAGATACGAGCAAGCCTTCAAGCAAGTTTTTGTTTTGAGATACGAGCAGCTTCCAGACGCAAGAGGTGTTCAGCACTCGCAGCAGCTCAAGCTCCTCATTTATGGGTAATTGCATATGATCTCCACTAGAGGCAGCTTGGTTTTACAGCGGGGGTTACCGGGGGCAACGAGTGATTCACCAGTATTAAGCTGGGAGCAGCACGAGTTATGAGTGTTCAATAATAATACATATGAGCTTCTGAGTCTATCAATACACAACACGGGAACAAACACTACACTCCTGTATTGTGTTTGCATTATCTATGTAATCCCTCCTCCTCCTCTTCCTCTTCCTCCTCCTCCGCACATGCCATCATTAGCCGCTACTGTATCGTCTGTCTCAAAAGGCAAGAACTCATAATTAAAACCACATTTTAATTTTCAAGAGGGTCGGAACAGATTAATTTCCCCCGTTATTTCTCATGGTAAAAACTGATTTGAGATACGAGCAACTCGAGTTACGAGCTCGTCCTGGAACGAATTATGCTCATATCTCAAGGCATTACTGTATATAAAAATGCATCCAGATTCAATGTGTGATGTAAGATGCTTAGATGTTTTGAGCAGCTACTAATCAGGATTCTGTCGTTCACACCGACTCACTCGCGTGACAGATCAGCTGCTGAGGAGGAGCGAGAGGCACGAGTCCATCGGGATGATTTTCTGCTCGACTGCAGTTATAATTACTCTAGAGCTCAGCTGCACTGAGTACATTAGTATTGATCTGCCACTGATAATAAACACACACAGAATATGAAATAACCAGCGTTAAGCACATCCTGCAAGTTTCATAAGGTTATTGGTTTACTCACCCTTATGTTCTTATAAACACGTAGGACCTTCTTTCTTCCATCGGAACAACAAAGTTTAACAATGTCCTGCTCTGTTTATCAAAACGGTGCAGAATTTCTTAAAGAACTAGTAAAATTAAACTTTTTAAAACTTTACAATATTAAAATAATTTAAACCGATCTTAAAGGAATGTATTGAAACAGTGAAAGCATTTAATTATGCTTTCCTGTGTGTCTAACAGTAGAGAGCGGCGCTTGCAACATCAAGGTCATGGGTTTGATTCCCAGGGAAAGCAAGAACTGATTAGAATGTCAATGTGTTTCTTGAATGCGATGATAAAAGCAGCTGATAAATGCAGGAATGTAATTTACATTTAATGACTGTGAAGTTTAATCTAATAGAGGATCGTGGGGAAAGATTCAAAGATTCAACCTTGAGCAGAGAATGCTTTAATACTGATCTACAGTGTAGAAATGAACATGCACCACTTTGACTTGAACACACACACACACACTGACCAGTTCACCCCTGTTCCCAAAATGCAAAGTTGCAAAAATGACAAGCAGACCAAATGAAAGAAATGTATCATGTTTGGTAGTTTGGCATACAGATCACAGGAAGAGACAAACCTGTCATGTTAAAATTACATGTTCCCAAAAACAATTACTCAGGGCGGCACAGTCCACAGGAAGTGATGTCACATTCGGCCTAAAGCCTCTTCCTGTTCCTGCGACCGCTCTGCCGAGATAATAGCATCTCCGATCATCTGGGATTGTTCCTAAGAAGCCTTGAAGTGTTTCCCCAACAGTGGTGTAATCTGCAGCTCGTGACCGTCTTCAGTGTGCCGCTTCCTCGAACAGAACTAAACCAATTCAGCCATTAATCTGGTTCATTACTCAAACTCTGCTGAGAAATACGTGCATTTCATCGAATCCCACATCATTCACAATGGACCCTAAACCCTTGCAACACGCGTAAAAGAGCAGCCGTTCACGCGTGCAGGACTGTGATTGGCTGAGGCCTGACATTCATTATTAGCGCATATTTGCACTAACGTCAAAAAACAGGACGCAAAAAACGACAACAAAAAATCATTATAAATTAAATGTGAAACAAATGTCCGAAAAACCGACTAAAAACAAATGATATCATGAACGACATCAGACACACAAATAGACTGATCTGATCTGCTAAAACAGCTCTTCATTAATATTTTAAAACGTTTTGCTAATTTCCGCTGGTATTCACTGAGATCTGAGGTTTGACGGTTGGTTGGTAATTAACGGTGTTGAATTACTGCTTGAAAAATAACAAAACAAATTTAAAAAATGATCAATTATATAGTGCATAGAAAGAATTAAGCCTTTTTTTATTAAGACATTTTCATGACAATTAAGCACATTTATTGTCCAAATTCTCATGACAGTATTGGAAAAATAATGTACTGAAAAATCAATATTTCTTGGATTATAATGTACAATGTTGAGGTAAAATGTGCTTAATTAACATTAAATTAATGTCACAAAACACAAGATCTTAATAGTCAGAAACAGGCTTCATTACTCTGCTATGCAAAATATAATTTATTTTACCTTTGATTTTCCTATGAAATTGCTCATGATATTCATCCTATTGCGACAGATGGAAAATTCTTAACTGTTTTTCCTGGAGTTAATTGAAATGGTGCTGATGACGAGTCAGTGTGTGTGTGTGTGTGTGTGTGTGTGTGTGTGTGTGTGTGTGTGTGTGTGTGTGTGTGTGTGTGTGTGTGGGGGGGGGGGGTTGGCAGTGAGCAGCTCTAGACTCAGTCTTTGTCTGGGCCAGTGCAGTTGTCCTGCTTCATTGTGTCCATCATGGTTTCCTACATCTACTGGTCCGTCTCTCAGCGCTGCGTCTGCGGCTCACGGACAGACGAGCAGCGCCGGGTCTCCATCTCTGCGCGGGACGCTCTCTCTGCTCAGTTGAAGCCCAGTCCGGCTCCCTTCGGCCTCTGAGACGCACGGATGGGCTCAGTGATGCCCCTGCCCTCGGGGCCCAGGCCCGACCCCGGGGTCCAGCCCATACTCTGCAGCATACGGTTCCCCACGTTTGACTCCGGGAGCGGCGCAGCGCTCTCGCCCACTGTGCCTGAGAGAGAGAGAGAGAGAGAGAGGGATAATCTGCATTAAGCGGTAAAGCTCATTGATTCTTGTAATGCACTTGATGGCTGGAAAGACTCGAGACAGAGATGTGGATGAACGCTGATCTGCTTCAAGGGCTGAAATGCATTCAAAACCACACACACACACACACACACACACACACACACACACACACACAATGCATAAGGAGAACGCATGACAATTTATATTTTGGGTTAAAGTTTATACACACACACACACACACGGTCAATCACACAAACACACTTTCATGTCATATTTCACCCCAAAAATGGGAAAAAATTATATAAATTGGCTTATTAATTTCCCACAACCAGAAGTATTAACAATACAATTAGTGTTGAATCTGATTTTATCCTGACGTTAAATGTGAATTAAACATGAACCCTGACATGAACTAACAAACAACTTT
>JAWRVZ010000189.1:487500-540000 GCA_037043235.1 Rhodeus uyekii | reverse complement strand
CCAACACGCAACACCCAACACGCAACACGCAACACTCAACACGCAACACCCAACACCCAACACGCAACACGCAACACTCAACACGCAACACGCAACACCCAACACCCAACACCCAACACGCAACACGCAACACGCAACACCCAACACTCAACACCCAACACCCAACACCCAACACGCAACACTCAACACGCAACACGCAACACGCAACACTCAACACGCAACACTCAACACTCAACACTCAACACGCAACACTCAACACGCAACACGCAACACGCAACACGCAACACCCAACACCCAACACCCAACACCCAACACGCAACACGCAACACGCAACACTCAACACGCAACACGCAACACCCAACACGCAACACCCAACACGCAACACTCAACACCCAACACCCAACACGCAACACTCAACACTCAACACCCAACACGCAACACCCAACACCCAACACCCAACACGCAACACCCAACACGCAACACGCAACACTCAACACGCAACACCCAACACCCAACACGCAACACGCAACACTCAACACGCAACACCCAACACGCAACACCCAACACGCAACACTCAACACCCAACACCCAACACGCAACACTCAACACTCAACACCCAACACGCAACACCCAACACCCAACACCCAACACGCAACACCCAACACCCAACACGCAACACTCAACACCCAACACCCAACACTCAACACTCAACACCCAACACGCAACACCCAACACCCAACACCCAACACGCAACACCCAACACGCAACACGCAACACTCAACACCCAACACCCAACACCCAACACGCAACACGCAACACTCAACACGCAACACCCAACACCCAACACCCAACACGCAACACGCAACACGCAACACCCAACACTCAACACCCAACACCCAACACCCAACACGCAACACTCAACACGCAACACGCAACACGCAACACTCAACACGCAACACTCAACACGCAACACCCAACACCCAACACTCAACACTCAACACCCAACACCCAACACCCAACACCCAACACTCAACACCCAACACGCAACACGCAACACTCAACACCCAACACCCAACACGCAACACCCAACACCCAACACGCAACACTCAACACCCAACACCCAACACCCAACACCCAACACGCAACACCCAACACCCAACACGCAACACTCAACACCCAACACCCAACACGCAACACTCAACACTCAACACCCAACACCCAACACGCAACACCCAACACGCAACACTCAACACCCAACACCCAACACGCAACACCCAACACGCAACACCCAACACGCAACACGCAACACTCAACACCCAACACGCAACACTCAACACGCAACACCCAACACGCAACACTCAACACTCAACACCCAACACGCAACACGCAACACCCAACACTCAACACCCAACACGCAACACCCAACACCCAACACCCAACACCCAACACCCAACACCCAACACGCAACACCCAACACCCAACACCCAACACCCAACACCCAACACTCAACACCCAACACCCAACACCCAACACGCAACACTCAACACCCAACACGCAACACCCAACACTCAACACCCAACACCCAACACCCAACACGCAACACCCAACACGCAACACCCAACACTCAACACCCAACACCCAACACGCAACACCCAACACGCAACACCCAACACCCAACACGCAACACTCAACACCCAACACGCAACACTCAACACCCAACACCCAACACCCAACACCCAACACGCAACACCCAACACCCAACACGCAACACCCAACACCCAACACCCAACACGCAACACCCAACACCCAACACGCAACACTCAACACCCAACACCCAACACGCAACACCCAACACCCAACACGCAACACCCAACACGCAACACCCAACACCCAACACGCAACACTCAACACCCAACACTCAACACCCAACACGCAACACCCAACACGCAACACTCAACACCCAACACCCAACACCCAACACTCAACACCCAACACCCAACACGCAACACTCAACACCCAACACTCAACACCCAACACCCAACACCCAACACTCAACACCCAACACTCAACACCCAACACCCAACACGCAACACTCAACACCCAACACTCAACACCCAACACGCAACACCCAACACCCAACACCCAACACGCAACACCCAACACTCAACACCCAACACCCAACACCCAACACCCAACACCCAACACTCAACACCCAACACTCAACACGCAACACCCAACACGCAACACGCAACACTCAACACGCAACACCCAACACGCAACACTCAACACCCAACACCCAACACTCAACACCCAACACCCAACACCCAACACGCAACACCCAACACCCAACACTCAACACCCAACACTCAACACCCAACACCCAACACGCAACACTCAACACGCAACACCCAACACCCAACACCCAACACCCAACACGCAACACCCAACACCCAACACTCAACACCCAACACCCAACACCCAACACCCAACACCCAACACCCAACACGCAACACCCAACACCCAACACTCAACACCCAACACTCAACACCCAACACCCAACACCCAACACTCAACACCCAACACGCAACACTCAACACTCAACACCCAACACGCAACACCCAACACCCAACACTCAACACCCAACACCCAACACCCAACACCCAACACCCAACACCCAACACCCAACACGCAACACCCAACACCCAACACTCAACACCCAACACTCAACACCCAACACCCAACACGCAACACGCAACACGCAACACCCAACACTCAACACCCAACACCCAACACCCAACACGCAACACCCAACACCCAACACTCAACACCCAACACTCAACACCCAACACCCAACACGCAACACGCAACACTCAACACGCAACACCCAACACCCAACACTCAACACCCAACACTCAACACCCAACACTCAACACCCAACATGCAACGCTCGCAGTGAATGCACACATGACTCATGCTGTTGATTGTGTAACACGTGAACATACACACCTTGCCTTCCCTCGTCATTGGTGTACAGACCGCCATCACTGCTGTTACTCACGCTGCTCGTCTCGCTGCAATCACACACACACACACGTCGTTTTAAGCCATTTGTGTGAATCTTACTATAATAACAACAGTAAATTGTCCATAATTACGAGTAACTATCTATG
Source organism: Rhodeus uyekii (assembly GCA_037043235.1). Taxonomy (NCBI): domain Eukaryota; kingdom Metazoa; phylum Chordata; class Actinopteri; order Cypriniformes; family Acheilognathidae; genus Rhodeus; species Rhodeus uyekii. Next base: position 536,830 of record JAWRVZ010000189.1, on the reverse strand, counting down.
AGTACATGTCGTTAATTAATATTACTCAGTACTTATTTGAGTAAGTAGAACGTCACTTTAAAATGAAGTGTAATCAAATATTTTACACAAATATGAAGCCTATTTTTAGGACCTTTACGATGTGATAATTTTACATAAAGCTTTAGCACATTTCCTGCATAAGTCATTATTGAAATATTAGTGTAATAAAGCTATTCATTTTAATTTATTATTTTAAAATACAACCATGACATATAATGTAAATAACATTCAAATTATTTAACAACAGCCAGTATTCAAATAATTGTTTTATTTTGCATTGTGCATTTATTCAGCGGTTGCTCTGAAGGACAGGGATTGAGGAAGAGGAGGAGCTACACAGAAGAGAAGATCACTAACCACCTGTCACTCATCTCCTCATCTGAGCCTTTCTGCTCCTCAAACTCCATCTTATCTTTGAGCGTTTGCGCCGCCTCTTCACTCTCCACCACCACGCCTTCATCCGCCACGTCCTGCGTGAGCCTCTGCGCCGCAAACTTCCTCTTCTTCACCCTGTATTTGTTGGGGTCACTCGCTTTGACCTCCGGACTGAACCCGGGCCCTCTGCTGCCACCTACGGTTGGTGCTTTGGGTGGCGGCGCCAGCATGCTCGTGACGTCCAGCGGCGGATCCACAGCCATGCGCTTGACCTTCCGACGCCTCCGTAAACTTCGGGTTCCTAAACCGTCCGCTCCGCTCAGGTCGTCCAGCCACAGCGGCCTCTTGCCCCGGCCGGAGTCGGCGGTGAGGGGCGTCCGGCGCTTCGCCCCCAGCTGCTCATCGGAGTCGCTGTTGTCGCGGGTGTGAGCGCCCCCTGCTGCTGTGGAGGAGCGGTAGTCCTTCTGCTCCTCCAGGCTGGACTCGGAGCCTTCGCTCAGGTGGCAGGTGTCCCACGGCGGGTGAGGGTTATCCGACCGGCGCTTCCGGCCACGGCGCTTGCGGGCCTGGCGCTTCAACAGGCACCCGACGGCCAGGGCGTGATCTCCACCGTCCCCAAACCCTCCACGGGCTTGTTCTGAACTCTCCTCCAGAGCCGACACCAGGTCATGGACCAGCTCGTCCATCGTCCGCGGAAAGTGCCTGACGAGAACGAGTGACGCCAGTTCAATCAGGTGAAGCAGTCAGAAACAAACTAACAAATGAGATCATGGCTGAAATATAATCTTTGCTCAAGCTGTAAGTCGCTTTGGATAAAAGCGTCTGCTATAAATGTAAATAATTAATAGAAATTGCACAAAGAGGCAATTAAATATTTTAAAGAGTTAAACAGCAAAAACACGTTTCATCACATAATTCAAAATAGTCATGTAATTGCCACATTATGATTTATTCATTTCAATTATTTTATAATTAAGCAATATTTTTCTATTATTTACTAATTTGTTTACTTCATTTAATTTATTAAAAATTAGAAAATGAAACACCTAATGAAAAATCTATTTGTTTATAATGGATTTAATAGAGACTGTACAATGAGATCTAAGTAAAAAAAATAAATAAATAAAAATAAAATTGTATCAAATATCAAAATAAAATCAATTAAAATTATTTTTTATATATATATATAATTGATTGTTTTCTCATTGTACAATGTATATATATATATATATATTTTTTTTTTTATATTTAATTTATTAATTTTTTTTAAATGACACACCTAATGAAAAATCTATTTGTTTATAATGGATTTAATAGAGACTGTACAATAATAATAAAAAATATATATATATATATATCAAAATAAAATCAATTAAAAAAATTAGAACTTTTCTGTTAATTTATTATTATTTACAAATGTTATGATTTGCCTATTATTCATTTATTTTAGGAATTTCCATGATTTATCAATGTTTTTATTTATTTAATACAGGCCCAGAAATCACAATTTACTCTGTTATTTTCTAGGTTTTGAATGGCAGTGGGAATTTTTAAACTTACAAACGTCAAGGTTTCCACAGTTGATTAAGATGATTATAATAATGCCATGGTTCCTTCTTCTACAGAAATGTGACAGTAAATACAATGACATTTCTTATAAGGGTTGAATTTATAATGTATCACACATACATAATTATTATTACATACACACTATATATTGCTGGTTTTATCATTTATAATATATATATTTATCACTTGATCGATTGTTTCAAGCTCTGCCTTTAAAAACTACACCACAGTATTAACATCATTACCATATTCATGAACAGCTGTATTTCACTTTAAAGAATACCGTGGTAAATATATGGTAAATTGTTCAAAGCGACATGACAAACCAGAGGCTGTTTATTGTGAGTGTGATCAGGTCAGAAACACACACATTAAACACAAAACACGAGCAGTGAGAAACATACCAGCCGGTTCCCGCTTTACCGAAGCTCTTGATCTCGGCGGCGCGGAACATCAAACCCGCAGAACGCGAACAAAACTCACGGGAAAAGATCGAGGCCGCGCGCGCAGACCATAGCGCCTCAACAACAACACCAGCGCACCGGAAGTCCACCGCATGACGTAAAAGACTCCCTTCCGGTGATGAAGGCGCGCGTGCTTCCAAAGTAAAAGCCGATGGATTGATTATTAAAAAAAAGAAAACTCGCTCAGAAGTCATTCTTTATTAATCAACTTAGCCATCTATTTGTCTCCATTACTTAGGTTTGTTAGATATTTGTGTTTTTTATGGGTTAGGTTTAATTACATACATTTTGCAAAATTGTTGGCAGTTATTTTTATTTATTTATTTTACTTTATCACTTACCATCATTTATATTTTGATTAAACTTAGTGTCTGCAATAAGATAAGCAAACTAACTCATTAAAGAAATTGGAAACTTAAAAAAAACATTTCAAGAACACTTGCATCCATTTGAACACACAGACAAAGACAAAGACACACTCACACAAAGACACACACACAAACACGGAGACACATGCACACACACAGACACACACACACTCCCTTTATTAAAGTTTATTTCAGTTGTCGAATATGCATTATGTATACAACAGCAAGTTTCATTATACGTAATATAACCTTTAGAAATATAAACTCATATATATATATATATATATATATATATATATATATATATATATATATATATATATATATATATATGAGTTATAAACCACATAATACAAAAAAACTATATATATATATATATATATATATATATATATATATATATATATATATATATATATAGTTTTTTTGTATTATGTGGTTTATAACTTATATGATCACTATTCAAGATCGGTTTCAATATTCAACATTTTGCTGATTTGAAACTCTTTTTTCATCTGGCCCTTTAGGTTATTTATTTTTCCCTTTTCACTGTGAAATTCATGAAAACACATGAAATTTCACTGTGTTCTGATCTGAACGTGTATCATATTAATTTGCGCGTGTGTGTTTGGACTCACATGAACTTGACCCTCTCACATTACCACAAACACACAGTTCACACCAATGCAGCCGGTAAATATAGAAAGACTGTCTCTGCCCCCCAACAAGCTGAAACGCATAACTGCTCTCTGATCAAACATCATCTACAAATATTTGCAACTTTGGCGGATTTCTTTAGCAACATTTGCGTATTTAAAACTCTGCGTCAGGATTAAAACCGGCTCTGAGAGGATCTGCGATCCCTGCGGTTGCCATGCAGAGACAGGATGAGGAGGATGAGAATGAAACGGAGAGTGACCAGGAATTAAGGAGCAGAGAAGAAGCCATTGACTCCAGCTGGTCCTGGGTAACCTGATGTCTTCGTTTTGCATGTATGTGTGTGTGTGTGTGTGTTTATAGCACAAGTTCAAAGTCTGGACACACCTAATAGTAAAGTCATCAAAACTATAAAATAACACAAACAAAAGTACAGTAATAACTTGAGATACAAGCATAATCCGTTCCAGGACGAGCTCGTGACTCGAGTTGCTCGTATCTCAAATCATTTTTCCCAAAAGAAATACCGTAACAGGAAAAAAATGAATCAGTTCCAGCCCTCTAAAACATTCCCTTATTAGTGCTAATAACAATGGAAAAAAACACGTTTAATTGCTATAGAGACACACACACACAAAATGATAGTATATAAGGATTTCTGTGATCTAAAATAAAATGTGGTTTTGATTATGAGTTCTTGCCTTCGAGACACACGATACAGTAGCGGCTAATGACGACAGGTGAGGAGGAGGAGGAGGGAGTGATTACACAACACGGGAGTGTTTCTCCCGTGTTGTGTATTGATAGACTCAGAAGCTCATATGTATTATTATTGAACACTCATAACTGGTGCTGCTCCCAGCTTAATACTGGTGAATCACTCGTTGCCCCCGGTAACCCCCGCTGTAAAACCAAGCTGCCTCTAGCAGTGTTGCCATATTGGGCGGTCCCAATTGGGATCCTTTTGGTCGCGTCCGACCGGAAAAAAAAGCATTGGGCTGGTCGATAAAAATTGGGCTTGTTTTTGATGACAAACCCGCCCAAATTTCCTATATAAATGCATGTAAATTCCATTAAAACAAGCCTACAAATGCATATAAATTCCAATAAACCCCCCCCCCCCCCCCCCCCCCCAGACAGATTAAAAAGACGTATGCATAACACAGCCAAAACTCAGCTGTTTTACCCATCAGACTGTGAGGTTAGAGGAATAACACGTGACCGAAAACCTCAAAAACAATCTCTTGTTTCCTTTTTCTCTCCCTGTCTGTCTGTCGTTCCTCTTAACGCATGATCACAGCGCTGAAAGAGTCTGTTTTACTTGCAGAAATCCTAATGTGGTCAGTCTGATGCATCAAAATGGAAACCAAAAAATACAACCTCTTTTTTAGCATACAACGCAAATTCTTTACACAACTGTAGTCTTTCCACACACATGCACAACTACAGCTGCATCTCTCCGTTGGCTGTATAGTGTTTAGAAGTCATCTGGCCTTGTGACACAGTAAATGCACTTGTATTTGTTTAGGCAACAGAAGTTGTCTGAGGTCAGAGGGCTTGTGTGATTTGGTAACTGTCACCTGTGAATCACATTATCTCTTTTCCAGACAGTTTGACAGACTCACATTTATTTATTACAGAGATGTATTTACTGGATAAACGTACTTGTATGCGATAAAAGAGGTCTTGTCTTGGTTTCAGCACACTGTTGCCTTGATCTGGTCTTGGTTTCAACACACTGTTGCCTTGATCTGGTCTTGGTTTCAACACACTGTTGTCTTGATCTGGTCTTGGTTTCAACACACTGTTGTCTCGATCTGGTCTTGGTCTCAACACACTTTTGTCTCGATCTGGTCTTGGTCTCAATACACTGTTGTCTCGATCTGGTCTTGGTCTCAACACACTTTTGTCTTGGTCTCAACACACTGTTGTCTCGATCTGGTCTTGGTTTCAACACACTGTTGTCTTGATCTGGTCTTGGTCTCAACACACTGTTGTCTCGATCTGGTCTTGGTCTCAACACACTTTTGTCTTGGTCTCAACACACTGTTGTCTCGATCTGGTCTTGGTTTCAACACACTGTTGTCTTGATCTGGTCTTGGTCTCAACACACTGTTGTCTCGATCTGGTCTTGGTTTCAACACACTGTTGTCTCGATCTGGTCTTGGTCTCAACACACTTTTGTCTCGATCTGGTCTTGGTCTTGGTCTCAACACACTTTTGTCTTGATCTGGTCTTGGTTTCAACACACTGTTGTCTTGATCTGGTCTTAGACTGAACAGACTTGATCGTGTCTTAGTCTCAACACACTGTAGATGGTTTTGACAATACAAACAATATATAGACCTATCATGTTTTAATAAAACATAGCTTCAAATGTCTTTCAGTGTTTAAAATTTAAAGTGCTAAATGCATTATTTACAACAAGCCCTACCCAATATTCTTTAAAACCCCTCTTCTCGTTGTTTAACTTGCATTTATGTCAGTCTTTAGTCCTGCAATGTGCTAAAAACAGCAGACATCGAATGTCATTGAAAGCTGCTCACAAATTGCACAAGAGGATCGTCTTACGGCAGCGGATCGCAGACAGGAGAGCGGCGCGCTGATTGGCCAATATAATCACCTCACAGGAGCCGCTGTGTCATGAATGCTGCGCGCTGATTGGACAGGAGGATCACCTCACAGCTGTCACTCAAAACGGGACCTGCAAGAGCCCGAAATAACAGAAACTATCAACGCCCGCCCACAACTTATCGGCTCTCTTTCGGTTTCTTATAAACAGCCGGACGATTCAAAACATTGTAATGCCGAATCTAATGTCATGTGAAAGGCGTGAGCGTGAATGAATACGAAAGTGACCGGACGAGAAGAAAGAAAAAAGTAATTTGGCTAATCGGAGTCTTTTCTCAGCAGGGTTTTTTCAGCGCGTGTGACGTCACGCACATTGATACTCGGAATATGAATATGACAGAGAGAATGTGAACGCATGAATGTTTCTGTGTTTGTGGAACATTTTGTTGAAAACACCATGATCTGAACGGAGGTGAGAGAGACTTACATCTAAATACTGTTATCTAATTCATTCTGTTTATGTCTGTGTGTGTGTGTGTGTGTGTGTGTGTACATGTCACTCAGTAGCAAGTTATTGATGTTTATGAAAATGAAATAGTGATTTTGACATTCCTTAAATGTTGTTTTCGTATTCACTCTGATTACATAACTGATATAATGACAGCTGTCATTATTTTCCTTGACATTTAAATCCAGAGCTGATATTTTATCACATGTATTATCTGCTGTAAAATATGATAACAAGCTACAATATCATTTATAATAATAATAAGATTTCAAGACAAATTATTCTGTAATATAAAGTACATGTACTGTACATTTAAAGTTTTAGGTATACAGAATACAATAATATATATTATAATTATACAATATTTTGATAATAATAATAAAATATAATTGTAATTCAGTAATATGAAAACCTTCTTCTTAGGGCCTGATAAAATCTGTCTATCTCTCTGTCTGTCTGTCTCTGTCTGTCTGTCTATCTCTCTGTCTCTCTCTCTCTGCATGAGAAGGATAATTTTGAGTAATGTGACTAATTCTCAGCTTAGGGTTCAAATGGTTCACTTTTGCATTGACTTCACTTACAGCTTAAGTGAGGAACTGATGGCTTTAAAGCCCATTTCCCCTCTGCATGTTTCCGTGATCATCTGTTCTGTTAGCTCATGTCTGGGGCTGACATTATTCACTTATGGAGGAATACGACACCAGGAGAAGCACAGCAGATAATCACTCTGAGCCTGTGGATCTAGTCCAAAACAAGTTCTGCCGTATGATCCTGTATGATCATGTTTGATGTTCTTTATTATCATCTGTACGTGTGTATGTTATGGTCAGATCAGTGAGCTTTATGATCAGCTGAGGACTGCATGTTTCATATCGTCCAGAGAGTCTTTGGTAAAAACATCATGTTTATTTGATCGATCAAGTGGCGATTCCTGCTTGTACAGCGATAAACTCACAAGAGCTTCACCAGAGATTATGACATTAAATCAATAAGAGAGGCTTAATAACAACCAGCTTGAAGGGTCTTGGGAAATGACCTAGAGATAGAGAAGATGCTTTTCTGCTTACAGTAAAAACTCTTTCAGTAATATAATATAATAGGTATTGGATCTCACACATATGTTGTTGGTTTAGATGGAAAGATAAGTTTGTTTAACTCTTCCTGTCCATTATATACTATAGTTATAGTCTAATACCATCTAATCTAATACCATATTATAATATAATCTAATACCGTTAAATGTAATGTGTTATTTTAATAAATTAGGGCTTTTTACGCTTGTTGTATATAGAGAGGACTTGGTTAACCAAACCAATAAGTTAAAAGTTCTTCTGTTTTATTATGCAAATGTGACATTACATGAATAATGTATAAATCTGATTGGAGTCGTATAGACCTGCGCTGGGCTTGAGATCACGTTCCTGCAGAGCTTAATTTCAGCTATAAACAAACACACCCAAACAAGCTAATCAAGGTCTTCGCTATTACTCGAAAGCTACGGGCAGGTGAGTTTGATCAGGGTTCAAACTCTGCAGGGAAGCGGATAAATTCACTGGTTCATGGGTTCACAGAGTTCATCGCCCCCTAGTCGCGAACCTTTGAAATTTCGAAACATCTCAAATCAATTATGACGTAACGAAGCCTCGTTTACTGAAATCACGTCACTTTGGCAGTTTGACACGCTCCGATCCGAATCACTGGTTTGAAACAAATGATTTGTCTACAAGTGCCTTTTAGAGTGTCGCTATGTGGTTGCTAGGATGATTTGGGGGGTTTCAGTAAGGGTTTTTGGGGTGAAGGGAGATGCAAATATAGGCTTTATTTAATAATTAAAACAAAACATAAACAAAATTACCCTGAGGGGGTTAAACGGGGCTTGGCAGACTGATCACATTTATATTTATCAGACGCCTTTATCCAAAGTGACTTACATTGCATTCAAGAAACACATTGAATCAGTTCTTATTGACTAGACACAACTTGACTTGACTTACTTGAAATTACATGAAGGATGTGACAATTTTGACGATGAACAGCACAGGACAGCAAACACAGGGAGAATAAATAGGGAACAAACAGGTAATGAGGGAGAACAGGTGGGGCAAATCAAACAATAACAAGGAAACAAGATAGGCGGCGTTACACAATAGACATGACATGAACACACAGCCAATGTGTTCAAATGCCGTGTGTTTGCACAAAACAAGATGACATGAAAGCACACAGCCGAAATAAACATGAGCCGCGCGCTACACAACAACTGACGCAGACAAGAGAGCGCGCAGTTTCGAGTTCGCTCGAGCAGAACATAGAGCTCACGAGTGAACACTCATCTTCTGCGCTCAGGACAAAAGACAAACACACGGAGCATGAGTGTCCGAATCTCGAAACCAAACAGGACTAGAATAGGGATCGAACACCACGCCCCGCACACAAGACACAAGATTGACACAAAAGACAAGACTGTGGCTCAAACAGTAGAGAGTGGTGCTTGCAACGGCAAGGTCATGGGTTTGATTCCCAGGGAAAGCAAGAACTGATTAGAATGTCAATGTGTTTCTTGAATGCAATGATAAAAGCTGCTGATAAATGCAGGAATGTGAATGTACTTTACGGGAGTGTCAGAGCTCTTCCACAAAACCAAGAAATGACTGGACCGAATGTGAAGAACCCTGACACAGTTGTAAACAAACGTCCACCTTCAAATGTCTATGACATTCTGGTCTTCTTTTCAGTGTAATTCAGAAAGTATTTTAAAAAATTTAAATTGCGCATTTCAAAGAATGTGGTCCCTACACTCGTACAGGTTCTGTTAATGACATTTCTCCTCCTTTCTTCATGCAGACTCAGACCATGAATTACGTGGGTCAGTTGGCAGGGCAGGTGTTCGTGCAGGTGAAGGAACTCTACAGAGGTCTGAATCCTGCCACGCTGTCCGGCTGCATCGATGTCATCGTTGTGCGACAGCCGGACGGAGCTCTGACCTGCTCTCCATTCCACGTGCGCTTTGGAAAGATGGGTGTCCTGAGATCACGAGAGAAAGTGGTGAGTGCTAGCGGGACAACAGTGATACGATATCTGGTTGGTCCGTAATGTTTTAGCTTATCTTCTGTCAATCAGGTGGACATTGAGATCAATGGGGAACCTGTGAATTTGCAGATGAAGTTAGGCGAGAACGGAGAAGCGTTTTTCGTCAAGGAGACGGAAGACAATCAGGTGCAGAACAACAGAGAAACATGCAAACACTCTCCTCTTTCATGCTTTCTAAAGCTTTGGTCACTCTAGACTTTGTGCTCATTCACTTCTATTCATAGTGAGCGATGGAAACCAGAAAATACAACCTCAAGCTCGGTGACCTCTGACCTGTGAATTCACATAGAGCAAATATATTTGATCAGTAGAGGATAAACCTCAGAGAACCGTAAACATAAAGCTGCATGTTTTTTTTTGCTTGCTCAAAGCCTAATGTGACCTTGCTGTGACCTTAATCCGGCTTTCTAGAACTCAATTGCATTCTGGCACAGATCAGAGAACAGAACAATAGACTTTCAGAATTTAGAATACTTTTGAAGTAAAATTCTAAAAAGTAGCAGTGAAGTATTCTAGAAGAGTACAAAGATTTTAGTCGAATAGAAGAGCATTTTGTTACAGAATAGTAATGTGGAAATGTGAATGTGGATCATATTGAAAGCAGTACAGGAAGTAAATGTAGGAAGTGCGGTAAAACCACGCTTGTTTTTGAGAATCAGACTCCCGGTGGTTCTGAGATCAGCTTTTTTTTTTTGCCCACAGAGTCTTAATTACATAATTTCATCTCTTCCGTTCTTAATCAATACTTCAGATTATTAAACTGCACTTTACATTTACACAATATTATGTGACCTCATTCAGAGCCAAAATAAGCCAGCATACTACTGATGTCTGTTCACACACCTGATCCTGTAAACTCTACACACACTTGTTTGATCAGGTCTCAGATTAACGTTCTTTTCTCTACAGGAAGTGGTTCCATCTCACCTGGCCACATCTCCCATTCCATCCGACGGGGGTTTTCTGATGGGCTCCTGCACTGAGAATGGATTGATGAAGAAGAGGAGGAAGAGGAGAAGGAAGTGCAGAGTGGAAGATGTGACGAGGGAGGAGAGCGTGGAGTTCTCCGAGGAGGAACTGTTCAACATCGACATCAATGACAGAGAGCAACCCGATCAGAACAGGTCGCTGATACTATTAAGCCTTTTTAGACCAAATACTGTGAAATCTTGAGATGATTTGAGATACGAGCAATTTGAGTTATGAGCTTGTCCTCGAACGGATTATGCTCGTATCTCAAATCATTTTCCCCATAAGAAATAACACAATTTTTTAAATCTCTTCCAGCCCTGTAAAAACTCCCTTATTAGTGCTAATAACAAAGGAAAAAACAAGTTTTTAATTGCTATAGACACACACACACACACACACAATGATAGTATATAAGGATTCCTGTGATATAAAATAAAATAAAATGTAGTTTTAATTATGAGTTCTTGCCTTCGAGACACACGATACAGTAGCGGCTAATGACGACATGTGGAGGAGGAGGAAGGGATAACGTAGATCACGTAGAATACATTTACGGTTTCTTCCCGTGTTGTGTATTGATAGACTCAGAAGCTCATATGTATTATTATTGAACACTCATGACTCGTGCTGCTCCCAGCTTAATACTGGTGAATCACTCGTTGCCCCCGGTAACCCCCGCTGTAAAACCAAGCTGCCTCTAGTGGAGATCATATGCAATTACCCATAAATGAGGAGCTTGAGCTGCTGCGAGTGCTGAACACCTCTAGCGTCTGGAAGCTGCTCGTACCTCAAATATTTACTCGTATCTCAAAGCAAACATGTGCTCGAAGGCTTGCTCGTATCTCAGAATACTCGTATGTCGGGACGCTCGTATCTCAAGGTGTATATATACAATTTATTTATCTTATCTGTGTTTATATGTGTGTAGAGAACTGCTAAATGGAGGTTCATCCATCGGAAACAAGCAAAACCCAACTTGTGCGCGTTCAGATGGAGAGTGGAGTCCTGATCACAGGTGCAGATCAAACGTGCATGCTAAAGTTGAGCTTTAAATCCTTACAGTTCATTTAAAAATATATAATATAGGCAAGCAAAGAATAAATTGAAAAATCTATTAAATTAAAAAAACAGACCTTTTTTGCATCCATATATAAAATATATGCACTATAAACATTCAAAAGTTTGGAGTCTATAAGATTTGTTTTTAAATAAATATTTTCCGTTAAATTGATTAAAAGATTTATAATTGTTAATAATATTTTTTAAATTCTATTCTGATTCTTTACATCAAATAATCCTCACAAATTTCCACAAAAATATGAAAAAATTGTTTTCAACATTGCTGATATTAATAATAAATAAATGAGTAGCAAATCAGCATGTTAAGAATGATTTTTAATATAAAGGAAGAGCCCAAACACGGACCATTATTCCCAGATATAAAATATTGCCAAATAATCTCAATTTTTTTAATCCTTATTTGCATAGCATTGATGAGTTTTGCGTATAAAATTAAAAAATCTGGTTTGATGTTTTTATGTCCTCCCGTTGTCTCTCCAGTCCTGATGTGTCTCGCCCCTGCAGCCCGACGAGTGACTCTGAACTGCTTTGTAAAGGTCAAACGGAGGATGCGGGCATGTCGTGGTCCTGGGGCGAGTTTCCACAAGCTGCCGAGGTCAGAATCATCCTAAAACCCGACGGCTCACTGACTCGTTAACCCGACTAACAGCAACTGTAACATCAGTGTGATTTGAAAGACCCCTCATGTATTAAACTCACACTTACCTCGTAATAAAAATGTATTTACAGCCATCGTTTCTGTCAGCGAAACCGAACATCCTTCCCGCGTGCCCACTGTCAATCCCAGTGTCTGACAACACGCATTTCAGAGTCATCCCTGAGACGGCCGTCCGTCGCCTCGACCGCAGCAGGACGCCACGAGCTGACGGCCAATCAAACCGAGGACAAGAGTTTGAAACGCAGGACGTGACGCCGGCAGCTTGCGTGATGTCTGGGGTCGAGGAGGGAGCCGCAAACACTGCGACCCGCCCGCAAAACAAGACTAAAAGAAAAGGTCATTTGTGCATAATACTTGGGTTCAAAATTCATGATTTTGTGTATTACTTCATTTTAACATTCATGTATTTATCAGCTGCTTTTATCAGCATTCAAGAAACACATTGACATTCTAACCAGTTCTTGCTTTCCCTGGGAATCGAACCCGTGACCTTGATGTTGCATGCAAAAGCGAAATTCATGCTGTTTTGTGTTCTCATGCAGATAGTCGCCATCTGGGTTCTGATGGCGTTTATTTGGATGATTTAAAAGATTTGGAGCCGGAAGTGGCGGCGCTTTACTTCCCTAAAAGGTGTGTCAACCTAATTTCCTCTCTCTGTAAGGCTGTATTAAACTAAAGTTTATGGAACCTTTAGACAAAATATACCTGTATTAAAAAACGTTTTGAGTATCATATTTGATGCGTCAGGCTTTTATGGCTCACATAGTATGATGTTATTAGAATATAGCGCTCAAACTTGAGGAGGAAAAACACCTCAGTTTCATTTGGAAGCCCAATATGAGAAAACAGAGGGAGCTTGGTGCAATTGCTGAAATCAAAGACTATAGATATGGAAATACGGTTCAATCCTTATACAGTAATACCTTGAGATACGAGCATAATCCGTTCCAGGACGAGGAGGGATTACATTGAGAACGCAAACACAATACAGAAGTGTAGTGTTTGTTCCCGTGTTGTGTATTGATAGACTCAGAAGCTCATATGTATTATTATTGAACACTCATAACTGGTGCTGCTCCCAGCTTAATACTGGTGAATCACTCGTTGCCCCCGGTAACCCCCGCTGTAAAACCAAGCTGCCTCTAGTGGAGATCATATGCAATTACCCATAAATGAGGAGCTTGAGCTGCTGCGAGTGCTGAACACCTCTAGCATCTGGAAGCTGCTCGTATCTCAAATATTTACTCATATCTCAAATACTTACTCGTATCTCAAAGCAAATATTTACTCCTATCTCAAAGCAAAAAAGTTGCTCGTATCTCGCAATACTCATATGTCGAGTAGCTTTAATGTAATTATTAGCTGATAGCTTGTAATGTAATTCAGTGAGATCTGTGTAACTATATAGAGATGCATATGAATATCAGCTGTCACTCTGTATCTCTTAGTAAGATCATATTTAGTTTTATGATCAAAGTTATGTTTTTACTATAGGCGGACAAAACAATGCAATACAACTCAATGATGATGGAATATTATAAGCGTTGGCTTTATCAAGCGTATGCATGATTGCTTATATCAATGCTTAAGCGTTTGTGTGTTCTGTCAGTGGTTCGGAGCGCTGCAGTGAGAGCGGTGTGCGCAGTGGGACCGTCTCTCCTCAGTCCATGTGCAGCTCGGGCGCAGACAGCGGCGTGGACAGCTACGACCTGCCCAGCATGGCCATCTCTCTGTGTGGAGGCCTCACCCAAAACAGAGAGATCACTAAAGGTGCGCAGTCATTACAAACAACTGGCTTGAAATGCATTCATTAAGCATTCATGCCTGTATTGCGTACGTGCGTAGAGCATTTATCTGGCCTTAATCTTATATTCACGCAAACTTATGCATTATTATTGATTTATTGTCTTCTCTCTCTCCATCTCTCTCTCTCTCTCTCTCATTCAGAGCATTTCCAGCAGAAGTCTGTGTCTTTTCAGCAGTTTTCTGATAATCCGTCCATCATTGATGACCCTAATCTGGTGGTGAAGATCGGCTCGAAGTGAGAGTCACATTACTGTAATCGATTCTCATCTCATTCGTCTTGGACTGAAATAACAGCTACTATATTTATCTCTTTTTATCTGTGCAGGTATTATAACTGGAGCACAGCTGCTCCTATTATTCTGGCTATGCAAGCCTTCCAGAAACCACTGCCTAAGGTAAACACACACTCGCACACTCACACACACTCTCATACACACACACTCACGCGCACACACACACACACACACACACGCACACACACACACACACACACACACACACACACACACTCGCACATCAACACTGGGGATTATATAGAGTCTCTCTTTCTCAAGTAACACTTGGAAGTTCAATTCATTTTTGTAAATCATTTAATTCAGATGTTCTAGCGTATGTTTCAGTTTGCAGGGCTCAGTCGTGTGTGTGTGTGTGTGTGTGTGTGTGTGTGTGTGTTCTGTGCTGGAGTTTGTTTGCGGCCACCTGCTTTATTTCTTTACTTCCTCAGTTAGTTTTTGCTTCCCTGCATGAGAGTCCAGCATTAAGTCTTAGTCGCTTCAGTTTCTGAGAGTTTATTTTGAGAGTTTCTCAGTTGTTCAGCATTACTCTTGTGTGCGTGTCCTTCACAGGCCACCGTAGAGAGACTGACGAAGGAGAAGATGCCCAGAAACCGAGGAAGATGGTGGTTTTCATGGCGCGGAAGAACAAACAGCACCAAACCGGTACTCATATGTGCACATCACCATCATGGGCTTTGTTTCAAATGATGCGCTAGATGTGCACTTAAAGATTCATGACTTTCTGTTTGCAGGATTCAGTCTCATGCGGTTCAGTTTGTGCGGCAGGAAACGAGACCGTCAAGAACAGGTTCAGATCTGATGGATCCATTTGTTTTATTTTGCAGTCTATAATTATTCATGTTTAATCATGCGTTTGTCCTCAGAAGGGCAAACGAGTCCTCCTCCAGCGACGAGGAACACTTATCTGCCAAACAAACCCCCGCACCAGCTCACACTGACCCCGCCCCTGCTGGAGGAGGCGTGTCCTATCAGAAAACTCTCCGCCTTTCTTCAGAACAACTCGTAAGATTACTGAATTTAACTAGATGAGGAAAATTTAGTCAAGTTAGCTTGAGAAAGCCTAGCCTTACAAAGTTTAAAGTAGTTGTAAAAGTTTTGAAAGTTTAAACTTTTTGAAAGTATGAATTAGCATGTCGCTAACAAGATTTAACATTAATTATCATGTTGTTAGCAAGATTTAACATGAATTAGCATGTCGCTAGCAAGATTTAACATGAATTAGCATGTCGTTAGCAAGATTTAACATGAATTAGCATGCCACTAGCAAGATTTAACATGAATTAGCTTGTCGCTACCAAGATTTAACATGTCGCTACCAAGATTTAACATGAATTAGCATGTCGTTAGCAAGATTTAACATGAATTAGCATGTCGCTACCAAGATTTAACATGAATTAGCATGTCGTTAGCAAGATTTAACATGAATTAACATGTCGTTAGCAATATTTTACATGAATTAGCATGTCGCTAACAAGATTTAGTATGAATTAGCATGTCGTTAGCCAGATTTAACATGAATTAGCATGTCGCTACCAAGATTTAACATGAATTAGCATGTCGTTAGCAAGATTTAACATGAATTAGCATGTCGTTAGCAATATTTTACATGAATTAGCATGTCGCTAACAAGATTTAGTATGAATTAGCATGTCGTTAGCAAGATTTAACATGAATTAGCATGTCGCTACCAAGATTTAACATGAATTAGCATGTCGTTAGCAAGATTTAACATTAATTAGCATGTCGTTAGCAAGATTTAACATGAATTAGCATGTCGTTAGCAAGATTTAACATTAATTAGCATGTCCTTAGCAAGATTTAACATTAATTAGCATGTCGCTAGCAAAATGTAACATGAATTAGCATGTCGCTAACAAGATTTAGTATGAATTAGCTAGGCTTTGTCAGTAATAGATGCACAGTGTGTATCCCACCACTGACGGTGACGTGTGTGTTCAGGTCAGTCTGCAGCTGAAGGACGGTCCCAATGACGTGGTGTTTAGCGTGACGACTCAGTATCAGGGCACGTGCCGCTGTCAGGGAACCATCTACCTGTGGAGCTGGGACGATAAAATCATCATCTCCGACATCGACGGCACAATCACCAGGTGCGTAATCACCGTAAGCATAAGCATAATCGCACACAATAATGTGTCAGACGGCTTTACGTCAACGTTCTTCCTTCACAGGTCAGATAAGTTGGGGCACATTCTGCCCACACTGGGTAAAGACTGGACCCATCAGGGCATCGCCCGTCTGTATCACAACGTCAGCCAGTAAGAGCGCGCAAACGCTTTCTCTGACGCTCTGCTGCCGTGTCATCAGCATAAGAGCGAAACGTTTGTGTTTCACAGGAATGGTTATAAGTTTCTGTATTGCTCAGCGCGGGCGATCGGGATGGCTGACATGACGCGCGGTTACCTGCACTGGGTCAATGAGCGCGGAACCATGTTACCGCAGGGGCCCGTCTTACTGAGTCCCAGCAGCCTGTTTTCAGCACTGCACAGGTGACTCCAGCACACACACACTGCTGCTTTCTGAAGACAGGAATTACTTTGAGACTGTGTGGGTTTGTACAGTATTCCTTTGATTTCTGCAGGTCTGAAAGCCAAACGCACATAACGGACCTTCACATACATTTAAGTGCCGGGTGCAGAAATGTTGTTCCTCACAATTATAATAAAATGATACTCACACACTCTCTCTGCTTTTCAGGGAGGTGATCGAGAAGAGGCCTGAGAAGTTTAAGGTGGCGTGTTTGACCGATATTAAGAACCTGTTCCTCCCAAACACAGAGCCCTTCTACTCAGCTTTCGGGAACAGAGACACCGTGAGTGAACGACGCAAGAAATTAGCTCATTTATGCAAGATAATGATTAACTATTATATATAATTATTGACTAACCAGTGCCTGTAGGTGATCTGTGCCATGTGTAGTGTTGTAATCCCGTCGGGTGTGTCTGCAGGACGTGTTTTCCTATAAGGAGGTGGGAGTTCCCTTGAACAGGATCTTCACTGTCAATCCTAAAGGAGAACTGATCCAGGAACATGCCAAGACCAACATCTCATCGTGAGTCCGCACTACTGACCGGTGTTGAGCTCCTTTTATATACTGTTATTTATTTTATAAACACTCATTTAAAATTATTTTACGTTTAACAGCAAGCTACAATACTAAAGTTTATGCCTTAAATTCTTTACTTTTAAACGTTTATACACTTACAACACTTTAAATCCTCTAGTTTTTCTTTCGGTGGAATACTGGTGAAATGACAATACAGGGCGTTCATGTCGTAATTACGAGATTTCAGTTTTGTAGCGCTCAAATACAACTTGTAAGCTGGGAATTTTCTGAGAGCCTGTAATACTTGTACTAGATTCATTCAGGGGTTGATAGTGTTGCCATATGCTGAATTCTTACCACACGCTTGACATCTCACGTCCCCACACGCGCTCCATTTTCTCTCCACTGCTGGTTTTGCTCGCGTGAACACTTTTATTTTAGTGGAGGAACACGTGAAGTGAAGGAGTGAGGCGGCGTGGGCTCCGAGTGCTCCGAGTGTCTGTAAGCTGCTCGTATGTCAAATCTTTACTCGTATTTCAAATCTTTACTCGTATCTCAAATCTCTACTCGTATCTCAAATCTCTACTCGTATCTCAAATCTCTACTCGTATCTCAAATCTTTACTCGTATCTCAAATCTTTACTCGCATCTCAAATCTTTACTCGTTTCTCAAATCTTTACTCGTATCTCAAATCTCTACTCGTATCTCAAATCTCTACTCGTATCTCAAATCTCTACTCGTATCTCAAATCTCTACTCGTATCTCAAATCTCTACTCGTATCTCAAATCTCTACTCGCATCTCAAATCTTTACTCGCTTCTCAAATCTTTACTCGTATCTCAAATCTCTACTCGTATATCTCTACTCGTATCTCAAATCTCTACTCGTATCTCAAATCTTTACTCGCATCTCAAATCTTTACTCGTATCTCAAATCTCTACTCGTATCTCAAATCTCTACTCGTATCTCAAATCTCTACTCGTATCTCAAATCTCTACTCGTATCTCAAATCTCTACTCGTATATCTCTACTCGTATCTCAAATCTCTACTCGTATCTCAAATCTTTACTCGTATCTCAAATCTCTACTCGTATCTCAAATCTCTACTCGTATCTCAAATCTTTACTCGCATCACAAATCTTTACTCGTATCTCAAATCTCTACTTGTATCTCAAATCTCTACTCGTATCTCAAATCTCTGCTCGTATCTCAAATCTCTACTCGTATCTCAAATCTCTACTCGTATCTCAAATCTCTACTCGTATATCTCTACTCGTATCTCAAATCTCTACTCGTATCTCAAATCTTTACTCGTATCTCAAATCTCTGCTCGTATCTCAAATCTTTACTCGTATCTCAAATCTCTGCTCGTATCTCAAATCTTTACTCGTATCTCAAAGCAAACATTTGCTGTAGGGTATTGCTCGTATCTCGCAACACTCGCATGTCGGGACGCTCGTATCTCAAGGCGTTACTGTATGGTCACACTACTGATAAATACAGCTGAGCCAGTTTAGTTAGTTACACTCCTGACTGTGTGTGTGTGTGTGATGAAATGCGTTGCGTGATGAAGTGTGTGTGGTTCACCTGTGCAGGTACGTGCGTCTGGGGGAGGTGGTGGATCACGTCTTCCCGCTCCTGAAGCGCAGCAGCTCGTGTGATTTCCCCTGCAGTGACACCTTCAGCCAGTTCACCTTCTGGAGAGAACAGCTCCCCCGTGTGGACGGGCAGATAGCGGGCGCTTTCAACCCCGCTCTCTGAACAGCTGCGGATCTGCTCTCGCAGCACATGCTCACACACACTGCTCACACACACTGCTCACACACACTGATACAACTGAACTCAATATACTGAAAATCACACACAACATCCAAGTGTGGGTCTGGACCTCAGAAAAAACTGCACTTTCTTTCAAAGACGTATTCATGTCATTTTTTTAAATAGTATATTGTAATATTCTTTTACCTTTTCGGTTTTGCTTGTGATCAAAGGCTTTGTGTTGAAAAGCATCTGCTAATATATGAATGAATCTGAAGAAAGTGCCCATATTTAACCCCAAAATCAATATTTAGTCAAATATAGTAAACTATTTATATATATGTATAGAGAGAGAGATTGAGATAATGCTTCTTTGAATCTCATAGCAATTTTTGTTACATTTGTTACAAGTAAATGTTACATTTCTTTATTTTTAAATGGACATCGTTGAACTCTTACTTTGTTAAAGTACTAAGAAATATTTGATTTGATGATTTAAAAGGTCTTCTGCGATCATATCCCTGCCTTCAGATGCTTTTAACCAGCACTTTATGTGTTACTGAAGAAATGCGGTTATATTTTCTTATGAATTAACAATCTTCCTTTTTATTGTGGTTTCAATGGGATTTAAAGATTTAGATATTTATTTTTTGAGACAGACAAAGACAGTTTAAGATTGTCTGTCAAAACAGACAGGTTATAAATATGCCATATGTGTAGCATAATGCTGTTGATGTAACTACTGTGGAAGATTATTTTCAGTCATTAGTTTCAAAGAGAGTTTTTGTGTTTTGTCTGATTTTCTTTCTGTGAAAGAGCAGTTGATCAGATTCTTCTTTAAAGGAAAATCTTCAATAAAACTCCAGCAGGAAATACTCTTTGTCAATCTGATTTAATGCTTCAGTTTGTTTCATGTATCGTTAAATGAGGTTTGGACAATAAAGGTTTATTTCCTTCATTTCCACACGGGTCCTGATATTCTCCACCATGAGATCAGAATGAGTTCCACACAACGGCATCTGTGATCTGACAAATGAATCGTTTTAAAGTGGAAATGAAGCAGTCAGTCAAGTTTACATTACTTAGTAAACCGTATATAAAGTATATATTTAAACAAACAATTTACAAGCTTCTCAGTGCTTCTCACGATTTACCATGTTCTGCACCGTACTTTTGGTATTTTTCCAAGCAGCAGACTTGGTGTTTTCCATCAACTACATGCTTTCAATTCCTGAATGGTTACATGTTTGCACTAGCCCTGCAGTTTCATCTTTAATAACAGATGGATTTCTCCAACTCTCTTCACCCTAAACCCATGGCTTCACGACCTCTTCCTCCATATCAGCTCATATCAGCTCACATGCATGAACAGATGGAGTGATTATGAGCTCTTTCAAGTTCATCTGCCACTATTTCAAATCAAGCATGTTTAAAAAAGTATGCTCATAGCAAACAAACCCGTGACGTCACAGACATTATGTGATTATTAATCATGTTTTTTATTTTCTTAAAATAAAAGTGGAAATCGGTTTACTAAATAATGTAAACTTGACTGCCTACTTAATTTCCGCTTTAAAGCTCATTAATAATAAAATAACTAACATTAACTCATTCGAATCATCATTTATGTAATTAAAAGAATAAAAGGTATCAGTCTTCGGCAGATTGTTCAAGCCGGAGAGCATTGGGGAGGCGTGCACGCGCCGCGCGCGCTCATTGGTTCACGCGCCTCGGTTGGGTTCGAGTCGGAGGGGTGAGAGCAGCACCTGCTTCTGAACAGGACATGGCGCGAGCGGTACGAACTCGATCTGTCTGTTGTTAAGTTATCTTTGCATCGTTATTCGTCCCGTGAGAGCATTATAATAGCGCGTTTACTCGGAGACACAAAACAACAAAACGATATCGCTCTCATAGTCAAAGGTCTCGCTGGGACTGTGCATGGCTGATTACTGCTGTGCATTGCGATTTAATGTTGTGCATGGATGTGCATTGCTTCGGCGATCACAGTAGCATCTAGTTGTGTATTTTTGGGTGTAAAATCGATGTGAAAAGCTTTTTTGTTTCGCTTTCTTTACTGAAAACACGGAAAATGCGCAAACAAGACAACAGTAAGCGTTAAAAAGTCAACAAAATTACGCTTCTTTGAAATAATTCACCTTTCTGAATTCAATTCAATATATCATTCAGGGAAATCTTTCATCAGCTTTTTGAGGTTATTGTTATAATTTGTCGAGAAGGAAAAGCAATATATATACATTTGTTGTTTAACAAAGTGCACGAATAACGCACACAAAGAGTTTTTGAAAAGGAAAGTTCAGAGTTTTTCAAATTTAAATTGTCTGCATATAAAAAGAAAGTCTATATTTACCAAAAAAGTTAATATTTCTCCCGATTGGATAGGAGAATAAAAAGGTTAGATGCAGGGATTTACCTCTTAAGAAATGCATGGACCATTATTATATTTTGCTCAAAGCAATAAACTATAAAAATCAAATAAAAACAACGTATATCATCTTATAGAGTGTTGGGGAAAGTTACTTTGAAAGTAATGCATTACATTTTTTGAGTCCCTTAAAAAGCAGATAATTGAGCTAGTTACTTTTAAAGAAAAGTAATGCATTGCGTTACTTTCTTTTTTATCTGGACTGGGATTGTTAGTTTGATTCATTTTAATAATAAAAAGTCATATTTTAGGCAAATGTAAAACACTTACTCACCAAAATAATAAGGAAGAAGAAAATGCAGGTTCATGCAAAATTGCCGCGTCATCTGCAGCTCTTTACATCTTTAGCAAGAGAGAGAAGCAACGCACAGAGAGGAAAGTGCTTGAATGAAACATTTTTAGTTCTAGATAAAAATATTATAGATATAGCTACAAAAGATCATAACCATAAACCGCTCTGAGTGCTTGTGTCTTGAACTGCAACGTTGTTGTAAATTGCCGCTTACTTTAATTGGTAAAATGACTCCATTAGTTTAATCAAATTACGCAATTTGACTTAAACTGCCATTTGAAATACTGCTGACTTAAACCGTCCATTTAGGTAATTTCACAAAGTTTTCAAATTTGAATGTATAAAAATTAAGATTAAAATTAATTAAAAAAAAATTAAATTAATGTTAGTTTTTGGCTAATCAAATACCTAAACGAGAATCTTTTGTGCTTGTTTGATATGTTTTTTTGTATGAAATATTTAGCTTTGTTGTTGATTAAACTAGCAACACTGTTTTAGAGAGCTGAAGCACTGGCTGCAGAATCTGACGGCTTCTTTGACATCCTTCGAGAGAGGAGGCGGAGCAGTGACTTAAGCCACGCCTTCCGGACCTTTAACCCTCCGCCGTACTGCAGAGCCCAACCCATTTCAGCTGCTACTCTCAACAGGATGGTGCTCGAATCACAGTACCTGAGCTACATCATACAGGAGGTGAGATGTACAGCAATGCCTTGAGATACGAGTATAATCCCTTCCAGGACGAGCTCGTAACTCGAGTTGCTCGTATCTCAAATCATTTTTTCCCATAAGAAAAATAAATCTCTTCCGGTGCTCTAAAAAACTCCCTTATTAGTGCTAATAACAATGGAAAAAACATGTTTTTAATTGCTATAGAGACACACACACACACACAATGATAGTATATAAGGATTCCTGTGATATAAAATAAAATGTGGTTTTAATTACGAGTTCTTGCCTTTGAGAGTTTATACCTTTGTTGTGTTTGTTCCCGTGTTGTGTATTGGATCAGAAGCTCATATGTATTATTATTGAACACTCATAACTCGTGCTGCTCCCAGCTTAATACTGGTGAATCACTCGTTGCCCCCGGTAACCCCCGCTGTAAAACCAAGCTGCCTCTAGTGGAGATCATATGCAATTACCCATAAATGAGGAGCTTGAGCTGCTGCGAGTGCTGAACACCTCTAGCGTCTGGAAGCTGCTCGTATCTCAAATATTTACTCGTATCTCAAAGCAAATATTTACTCGTATCTCAAATCTTTACTCGCATCTCAAAGCAAATATTTACTCGTATCTCAAATCTTTACTCGCATCTCAAAGCAAATATTTACTCGTATCTCAAATCTTTACTCGCATCTCAAAGCAAATATTTACTCGTATCTCAAATCTTTACTCGCATCTCAAAGCAAATATTTACTCGTATCTCAAATCTTTACTCGCATCTCAAAGCAAATATTTACTCGTATCTCAAAGCAAACATGTGCTGGAAGGCTTGCTTGTATCTCAGAATACTCGTATGTCGGGACGCTCGTATCTCAAGGTATTGCTGTACGTTGCAACACTGAAATAAAGCTGGTTCATGGGGACTTTAACGGAAGATGTGTAGCAGTTTTAACTCACGGTTTCTCGCTCACACGGCAGATGGTGGTGGAGTGCGATGAGCCGCGTGAGGCCGTTCTGGAGGAAGCGTCTGCGTTACTGGACGAGATGAGTCAAAACCTTCAGCTGGGATTCATTCGTCTTCTGGGCTTCGCAATGAGCAAAGTTTTTAAGAGTGTGTTCAGCTCGATACAGGTCAACGAGGAAGGACTCGCACGGGTTAGTGCTTCCTGCTCTTTTAGAAAGCAATTGTATTTTTAAAAGGAGTGCTTTACCAAAGATTGTGAATTGTGTGTATTTGTTGATTCAGCTCCAGCAGGCCATTCAGGAGCATCCGGTCATCCTGATGCCCAATCACAGGAGCTACATGGACTTCCTCGTTCTGTCTTACATCATGTTCACTTACGACCTCTCTCTCCCCGTCATTGCAGCTGGAATACGCAAGTATCTGCAGATTTTTGTTGTAATTGTAGGCGGCCAAATCCCACAGTCACGTCATGTTCTTATAAAGCTGCAGCAAGTAAAGCCGTAACGTGGATGAGGATCTAGCGGTCGATCGTGAAGCTCGTGCGGGTCGAGAGCATGAAGTTAAAGTCGCGTCAGTCCATCATCCGTCCTCATTATGAAACGTCTCACTTGATTGACGCACAGGGCAGCCAATCTGACCTCTGACCTTTCCTGACACGTGGGTCACGGCGCATGAGCACAAGTGCTGCGAAACTCCAGCAAGCGAGAAAACCTCAAATTTGAGAGCTGGACTTTATTCTCGCGTGATTCTGAAGAGCGTTTTCCTCGATCTGCCGTCGGTCATCGCTGCGCCGAAGAAGGGAAACGTGGAGCGCCGTTACAGACTAAACTAGAACACTGACGAACATTCATGCAGCATATAAAGAAATCTCAATATATTCAGAAATAAATGTGTTTTGTATGTCATGTTAGAAGTAGCTCACAAGCCAAAAACGTGTGGAAAAGTCCTCAAATTTTGAAATGAGAAACACTTAAAGCTCATGGCCACTAAATGCTGTCAAAACTCTACGCACCTTTTTCCAAATCGGTCCACTTTCATTATTCCAACAGCTCTGATGGGGATGAAGCTGATCGGGGAGATCTTGCGTCGCTGTGGCGCGTTCTTCATCCGCCGTGCCATTGGCTCAGACAGGCTGTACTGGGCGGTGCTGTCGGAGTACGTCAGAACCATTGTGCGGGTCAGAATACTTTATTATTGATTTTAATAGAAATGATTCTACACAACCATTATTAAGTTTAGGGCCGGTAACATTTTAAAAAGTCTCTTGCTTATCAGAGCTGAATACAGTAAAAATAATTATATTGTGAAATATTATTACATATTAACAGAACAATTTTCTATCTGAATATATAGTAAATATTATATCAGTGTAAAACAGCTGATTTCTGTGTGAATATATAGTAAAGTGTCATTTATTCCTGTGATTAAAGCTGAATTTATTAGATGATAAATACAGTAAAACAGTGTAATATTATATCAGTGTAAAACAGCTGATTTCTGTGTGAATATATAGTAAAGTTTCATTTATTCCTGTGATTAAAGCTGAATTTATTAGATGATAAATACAGTAAAACAGTGTAATATTATATCAGTGTAAAACAGCTGTTTTCTATGTGAATATATAGTAAAGTGTAATTTATTCCTGTGATTAAAGCTGAATTTATTAGATGATAAATACAGTAAAACAGTGTAATATTATATCAGTGTAAAACAGCTGTTTTCTATGTGAATATATAGTAAAGTGTCATTTATTCCTGTGATTAAAGCTGAATTTATTAGATGATTAATACAGTAAAACAGTGTAATATTATATCAGTGTAAAACAGCTGTTTTCTATGTGAATATATAGTAAAGTGTCATTTATTCCTGTGATTAAAGCTGAATTTATTAGATGATTAATACAGTAAAACAGTGTAATATTATATCAGTGTAAAACAGCTGTTTTCTATGTGAATATATAGTAAAGTGTCATTTATTCCTGTGATTAAAGCTGAATTTATTAGATGATAAATACAGTAAAACAGTGTAATATTATATCAGTGTAAAACAGCTGTTTTCTATGTGAATATATAGTAAAGTGTCATTTATTCCTGTGATTAAAGCTGAATTTATTAGATGATTAATACAGTAAAACAGTGTAATATTATATCAGTGTAAAACAGCTGTTTTCTATGTGAATATATAGTAAAGTGTCATTTATTCCTGTGATTAAAGCTGAATTTATTAGATGATAAATACAGTAAAACAGTGTAATATTATATCAGTGTAAAACAGCTGTTTTCTATGTGAATATATAGTAAAGTGTCATTTATTCCTGTGATTAAAGCTGAATTTATTAGATGATAAATACAGTAAAACAGTGTAATATTATATCAGTGTAAAACAGCTGTTTTCTATGTGAATATATAGTAAAGTGTCATTTATTCCTGTGATTAAAGCTGAATTTATTAGATGATAAATACAGTAAAACAGTGTAATATTATATCAGTGTAAAACAGAAGCCCAAACCTTTGAATGGAAGTGTTTTTGTTACTTTAAGTGTACATTTCTGGTCCTATTGTGCACAATTAATCAATGCACTTGATTCTAAAGAGCTCTAATAATACTCATCATATGGATTTGGAAAAAGCCATCTCAAACACACGTATCCAGCGCACAGATACTCACAGAGCTGTTTCTCCGCAGACAGGTTACGCTCCTTTAGAGTTTTATGTCGAAGGATTACGGAGCAGAACGCTGAAGTCTCTCACACCGAAACTAGGTAAGATTGCATTTCAGATTGTTGAAATGTGCGGTTCTGCATGTTCTGGGTGCTCAAGACGCGTTTGGATCCTCGCAGGAATGATGCACATGGTGCTGGAGCCGTTTTTTAAAGGAGAGGTGTTTGACGTGAGTCTCGTCCCCATCAGCATCAGTTACGAGCGCGTGCTGGAGGAGTCTCTGCTCGCACACGAGCTGCTGGGAGTTCCTAAACCCAGAGAGACCATAACGGTACAGCTGCTACAACCACAGCACAACACACCTGTCACATGCTGCTCACAACACAGAGGAATGAAGCTGTCGCTGTGGATCTGCAGGGTTTGCTGAAGGCCAGGACGGTGCTGGAGGAGGATTACGGCTGCATGCACGTGTGCTTTGGAAACCCTGTGTCTGTTAGAGAGCTCGTCCAGGGAAAGATCAACCGCAGGCAGTACAATCTGATGCCCAGGTAACGCACACACGCAATTAAAGAAAGAAAAGGGAAATGGTCTGTATTGTGCAATGATAAATGATTAAAAGAGGTCATGACATGAGAAATGCATACAAGATTAACATACAATAGGTTTTTGTACCATTAAACATGCTTAATGTATCCGTACATTTTTTATATCTAAAAATAAAATGACTCATTTAAATCACTGCTTCCCATCTTGAATAAATAATATAGTTCAATTTGAAATATTTAAATATTATTAAATAAAAACGACAAAATGACACTGAATCATGATGAATTTGTTTAAAAAAATTTTTTAATTTGGTTTAATTTGTTTGATTGAAAAAAAAGTTTTGTTATGCTTAATATTTACATTTTTGTCCAAAAATGTCTTAACTTTTGTCAGTCTTGTCAAATAAAATTTCAAAAAATAAATCATTGTTAATATTTATTCCTCACAGTGTAAATGCAAGGTCATGTTGACTGCGTTGCATTGTGGGATAATACAGTACAGCAATACCTTGAGATACGAGCGTCCCGACATATGAGTATTCGGAGATACGAGCAAGCCTTGATTTTTGCTTTAAGATAATATTAAGTAAATATATTGAGCAAATATTTGAGATACGAGCATGGGCATACAAGTACAGTGGTACCTTGAGATACGAAATTAATCCGTTCCGAGGCGGCCTTCGTATAATGAGTTTTTCGTATCTTGGAACACATTTTACATGTAAAATGGCTAATCCGTTCCAAGCCCTCCAAAAACACCCCATTAAATTTCATAATAAAGCTAAATTGACCTATAAACAATGAAATAACGTAAAATGTCGAAGCTTACCTTTCGAGTGAGGCTATCTCCGAAAGTGGCGGCAGAGGAGGAGGAGGACAAACGGCAGATAACGTACGTACACTTAACTTTACGAAAACACATAATAAATGTAAAGTTTGGGGTGCGAGTGGCTGAGCTAAAGCACGTACGTATAGAAGATGCATGATGGGAGGGATGCTGTCCAATTAGAGAGAAGGATCTCATGGCTTGGCTAGCATCAGGAACCAATGGGAGAGCAGGAGGATGGTGCGAGTCTACTATAACTAAGATGGCGGCGTGCGTTTCAAAATTGTTATGGGGCGAATCTCGGACTTTCAGAAACCTTTCGAATCTTGAAAACTTTTCGTATGTAGAGCAGTAAAAATTTTCGTCTTTGCTTTCGTAACTTGGATTTTTCGTAAGTTGAGCCTTTCATATCTTGAGGTACCACTGTATATCGAGATACGAGCAAGCCTTCGAGCAATTTGCTTTGAGATAAGAGTAAGTATTTGAGATACGAGCAGCTTCCAGACGCTAGAGGTGTTCAGCACTCGCAGCAGCTCAAGCTCCTCATTTATGTGTAATTGCATATGATCTCCACTAGAGGCAGCTTGGTTTTACAGCGGGGGTTACCGGGGGCAACGAGTGATTCACCAGTATTAAGCTGGGAGCAGCACGAGTTATGAGTTAAGAAACGCTACACTTCCGTATTGTGTTTGTGTTCCCTCCTCCTCCTCCTCCTCTTCCTCCGCACATGTCGTCATTAGCCGCTACTGTATCGTCTGTCTTGAAGGCAAGAACTCATCATTAAAACCACATTTTATTTTATATCACATTTTTGCATCTTGGTATTCCATGCAAAATGACAATTTGCATAGTGCACAAGTATTAGTGTGTTATTGCACAAATAATTGCTCCGTTCACCTCCTGTCTCGTCAACAGAGACCTGCCCATGAAGCCCAACAAAGAGACACAGGAGTGTGTATCTGGTCTAGCGCACATGATCATCCGCTTGCAAGAGAGAAATACGGTTCTGTGTGCCTGGAATCTGATGGCCATAGTTCTCCTTCAGAACCTGCAGGGCATTGATCTGGACCTGCTGACCCACAAAACCCTCTGGCTGAGGGGGATCGCCCTGCGGTTCGGAGCCCTGCTCAGATGGCCCAGTAAGACGACACTCAACACATCAGCCCCGCGGGGAGCAAGCGCTCAGCTCTTCAAAGGGAGATGCTTTATTCGGTCAGACGTTGATTGACAGGCAGTTCAACCTTCAACACTGCAAATATTAACTCTTAAAGTAATTGTCAATGAAATTAAATGCCTGTAATTAAACTTCAGTAGACCGTAGTAACATCTAAAAACACTGAGGCACTTTGTGAAATTAATATTTGTCATTCTCAAAAGGTTTGGGCATGGCTGAACTTCTATATGGTTGAATGTGCATGAGCTCTTCTAAGGGTTTCTCGCCTCTTTGGCTTTCCAAGCATTGTGAAGCTTTTCTTTAATTCTGGGACTGAAGCCAAACATGTGAACGGGATCAACAGAAAATCCCATTCAGTGCTGTTCCCATGGCAATCACGGGTGAAACGGGATAGAAGTGCTTATATATGTGTGTGTTGAGTCTTGTTTAAGAATTTCTTCACTGCAAAATTTTTTCGTATCAACATTTTTCGCTGGGAGAAGCTGAACACCCTAGCAACTGTGTAACAAAAGAAACGTGCCTCTCTCCATCCCTCTGTGTGTTTTGAAGAGCTTGTCTTGGATTCTGAAGTGATGTCATCGAGCATGACCCTGCATCACTCAACAGTGCGCTGTGAGAGGGGGCGTGTCCGTTTACTGGAGGAGGCGGGGCCAGGACCTGTCACTCAAGAGGAGGGTGTGCTCAGACGCGCTGCTGTTGTGCTCGTGTGCGCCTCCTACAGGAATCAAGCGCTGCATGTATTCACACGACCTGCTTTGGTGGCAGTCGCCATGACAACAGCTGCCAGCAGGAAGACAGGTGAGTAGCATGAGAGCGTCACGGGGGTTTCACTCACCCGAAAATGCATATTTTGAGGAATGTCCACACATTTCATTCAAAGTACAGTGAAAGTACGTACCTCGAGATACGAGCATAATCCGTTCCAGGACGAGCTCGTAACTCGAGTTGCTCGCATCTCAAATCATTTTCCCCCTAAGAAATAACAGAATATCAGGTTTGGAATATATGATAAATAAATCAAATACTTAGTTTTAGCTTTCCTGTAACTCAGTCAGGAGAGAGCAGCGCTTGCAACATCAAGGTCATGGGTTTGATTCCCAGGGAAAGCAAGAACTGATTAGAATATCAATGTGTTTCTTGAATGCGATGATAAAAGCAGCTGATGAATGCATGAATGTACATTTAAACTGATCTTTAATCAAGGTTTCCACTGTTGTTTCCTTTCCAGACGATGTCTTTCATCATTTTAAGTTTCTTCTGGATCTCTTTTCCAATGAGTTTGTCTTCATTCCTGATCAGGCTGTTCAGGTGAGTCTGACGGTCTAAATCAAGCGTTTGAACACGGCCGTCCGTCTGAACCTCTGCTTCTCTCAGGACTTCGAGGAGGGCTGCGTTTTGCTTCAGCAGTCGGGCGTAATCGATCGCTCCGATGCCGAGGTGTGTGTGAGAGACGACGGCCAGGAGACCGTCATCTTCCTCACAGCGATCCTGCAGCCTTTTATTGAGAGCTATCAGGTGATTGCAATCATCTCAACACTCACACCTGATGAGGAACGGCAGGCTGAGCGCTCATGTCTGTGTGTTCAGGTGCTGTTTCGGTACCTGTGTGAAGAGAGTTCGCAGACGTTCAGAGAGACGGGGTTTTCGGCCAGCGTCCGCAGGTTCATTACGAAGCTCCTGGTTGCAGGTCTGCTGGAGACTTTAGTGAAATATCCTCGATGAGTGACAGTCAGGTAAAGCGATGTCTCTGTCTCAGGTGAGCTTCGGTCGTACGACGGTTTATCCTCCGACCTGCAGAAGAACGTTCTCTCGGCTTTGCTCAGGATGGCTGCTGTGACCAAAACTAGAGTGTAAACAGACACGACACGCGCCTAACAGTTGAGGCTGAAATGCTTTGTTAATAATAACGACATCTCTCTCTGTCTCTCAGTGACGACCAGAATGAGTTTAGAGTGAATAAATCTGCAGTGAAGAGAATATGGGACATGCTGAGTAAGATTATTGACTGATTTTGTTCTGTTTGCAGTAGATCACATGCAAACTAAAGCGTGTTTCTGCTCGGTTGAACATGTTTGAACATGTTTTCTTCATGACAGATGATGGATGGACTCCTCAAATCAGCGTAGACGCCAGACTGTGACGAGGAGGATCGCACAACAGCAACTCTTGACTCTTTTATTGTAGGAATGCAAAGTATTACTAGCTCACGTGTTTTTAGCGTCAAACACAGAGTAAACCTGCAGCAGCAGCTCTAGACGTAGAAAACACGTTATTTTGGACTTTTGTTCCAGTGTAGGTGATTTCATTTTCTGAAAATCATAGACAGTAATAGTATTTAATGGCAAAATATACATTTAAAGATGTACTTTGAAGTATGTTTAACATGTTAAAATTGATAAATAATTGCATTAATTTAACATTTTTTAATTGGATTTTAAATATATTTTTGTATGATCTCATTGTAATAAAATCTTGATTACTTGATTATGTTCATTCAAAGAATCATGAATAATGTCTTTTTTTGAAGAAATGTCAGAAAGTCATCCTTTAAAATCAGACATGTTAAAGAGATAGTTCACTCAAATGTAAACACTGTCTCATCATTTACTCGTGTTGTTTCAAACCTGTACGCGTTTCTTTGTTCTGTTAAACACAAAAGAAGATAGTTTGAAGAATGTTGGTAATCAAACATTTGATATTTAGTAGAGAAAAAAATCATAGTAGAGTAGATACATAGTCAGAGAAAAAGTCCTATGGAAGTCAATTGGGTCCATATGGAAGCCCGTTCCCGCAATAGTTGAGAAAGAAAAGATGATTTAAGTCGAAATATTGACTTAGTATCTCGAAATAAAGAGAAACTTTCTCGCATTTACACACTTTGACCATGCGGAGAAACACGAGAAGTTAAGTCATTATTTCGAGAAAAAATTTTTTTCTCAACTGTGGCGGAAACGGGCTTCCGTAGTTTGGTTGAACTGTTTGGTTACCAACATCTTTTTTCGTTTTCTGTTTTGTGCAAAAATGCAGTAATTAGGTTACCACTTAAATCTGCTTTCGTGTTCCATAGGAGAAGAAAACAGGGTGAATAAATTATGACAGAAATGCAATTTCTGGTGACTGTAAAATTGAATTGTTAAATGCACCCGGGTCTCTTTTTTCCTCTTAATTGATCACCAGCTCATATGTATTTCTCCATCTGTTTTCTTTGTTTCTGTAATCGCTCTCTCTCTTGCTTCAGCTCTTTCACCCATGCATCCTCTTCGTCTGTAAGCAGCAGCACGTGTTGCGCGCATTGCGCCGTGGACGCGCACAGAAACAGCGCCCCCTGCAGGCCGTGCGCGACAGCGACACACACACACGACACGAGCGCCAGCAGCTGAGAGACACACTCACAGAGCAAACACACACCCTCCAGGAAACCAGCACATTCCTTTCTGAAGGAGCTCGGTGGCATGTTATTAAAGCCATAAACACACGGGTAGATAAGAATATGGCAAACAGCTTTGGTGAAGTGATGAAGCGCGTGGCGCAGCGGTAAGAGCGCCAGGTGCAGGTGACACACACCTGTGGTCAATGCATGAAGAAGCAAACGACACTCGTTAATTGATCGTCCTGTGAATTACACAAAAATACCATACGGTTACAAAACAAAAAAAGAAAATAGGCCTAAGTATATACAGCTAAGCCTAACTATGAAAGGTGTAAATGCTGTTTCGGCAACAAATAAGGTTCCTTTTCTAACGTTAGTAACAAGAAGCTATAAAAAATACTTCTGAAGCATTTAGTAATTTAGAGCACTCACTAATGCGTTATTAAAACCAAAAGATGTTTTTTAGAAGCTAATATTTGTAATGGACCTGCATGAGATCACATGAGCTCATAATGAAAATAACAGCTGAAGATATTTTAGTTAAACTAACTTTAGCAAAGTTCATAATTACGGCAACTACTATCGCTCATTGTTAGTTAACGCAGCATTAACCAGAGGGATCTAGTTGTAAGGTGTTTTTAAAGAATATTTAAAAACTCCTCTGAAATGAAATGCGTCTAAAAAGTGTTTACCATCCACGACTATTATGATCCAGATGACCTGCAGGATCCACATTTTGCTGGCTGTGATCCTCGGATGTTTGAGAGAAACGAAACTGAACCGCAACGACAGATATTGTTGTCATATGCAGTCATTTCTCACGGGACCGGAAACAAATCCCTGTTGTTATGAGTGTGACAAGCGTTTCCATAACTATTAATACTGTAAATCTAGTAAAAGCTTTTACATTTTTAAAATAAGCTATATGGGTCATTCTACGAAACGGGAGCCATTTGTGTCAGCAGTGTTTGATGAGGTACAACAAATGTACCAAAGTGTGTTTCCAAAGCTCAAAGTTATCAATTAAAGTGTTCTTGTTAACATGGTGTATGATAAAATTCTGTTTGTAAAGAGTAATGTACTCTTTTTAATAATTTTTCTTTAGTACATAGCAAATTTCACGTGTCTGTGTTGACAAACGTGACACTTGCATCTAAAATATCACCAAATAAGATGTGTAAATATATATATTTTTATTATTATTTTCAGGATAATATGTGTGTTCCTGCTTACATAAGTTATATTTATTAAAATTATTTATTATTTTTTTGTAAATATGTTATGATTTGTGTGTGTCCTTCAGTTTGACTTACCACCCCGTCACACTAACTTGTTTAATCTATAAATAATGTAAATTTGCTTTAAATGACATCACAAAGCTGAAGTGACATCATTTGAGCCTCATAACCAGCATGAACAAAAGCAGGCAAGTTCTGACATTCTTTTACATAATTTATTTCTTGCTTTTTCATGTTAGGCTGGGTCCGTAAAGCTTAAATCAACCACCCCGTCACGCAAAATAGAGAGGGAAAACTGTTTTTTAAAATAATTTTTTTAACATTGTTAATGCAAAGAAAGTTATAACTTAGATTGAATGCATGTATGCTAGATGAGGAATTTGAACACATGGGAGATTAGCGGCCAATTTGGGATGAAATTTACCACCCTGTCACATACCACCCCGTCACGTTTTATTGTGCTGTGGTGTAAGGGATGTGATGGGGATGTTCTGCTCCCCGTGTGAATGTGAGAGTGTGAAATCAAGAATTTTAACGTGTGACCCTTGACCACAAAACCAGTCATAAGTCACACAGGTATATCTGTGACAATAGCCAACAATACATTGTACGGCTCAAAATTATTGATTTTTCTTTTATGCCAAAATTCATTAGGATATTAAGTAAAGATCATGTTCCATGAAGATATTTTGTTCTGTAAATATATCATAAATGTATTATTAGTAGTAATATGCAATGTTAAGGACTTAATTTAGACAAATTTAAAGGAGATTTTCTCGATACTGTCACTGTCCACACCACCGTCACATCAGTTCACCACCCCGTCACAGGGTCATTTTGTTAAAATTTATGTAACATTTAATTTTATTTTCCATAAACTTTTATATTGAATGATGTTCTTGTTGTGTGGACTAATCAAATAAATGTGAAAAAAAGAAAAAGTTAATTAGTTTTTTCAGTACAAACAATGAGGTCATTGAAAGGTCAAATTCATATTTCAAGATTAAAATCCTAAAAATAAAAAAAATTGATTACATTACAGAGTGTCTGTTTTTAATTTCCAAAAAAGGGACATTTTACTATTAGGAAAACATTAGAATAAAAAAAGATTATATCTTGTCTTAGTACTGTAATGGTGTGCATATTGTCCGTGACGGGGTGGTGTAAGAAAGGCTCCCTTGCATAAATAAAAAGGATAATATTAATCAGAATTTTGTTCCTGAGGTGGGAAAATATGTTATTTGGGAAGATTAAGATATCTATCAAGTTGTAGTTGTTGTTTTTTAAGTTTGCTCTTCATGAAAATGTTGAAAATTGCACCTGTTTCGTAGAATGACTCATATAAAAATTTTTTACAACCACATAAACTGCTTGATTTTGTGAATATGTGTGTGAGTGAGTGTGTGTGAGTGTGTGTTTACTCCTGGCTCAAGTGCAACAAAAGTCCTAAAGTCTCAGATGAACAGAATTTTTT
Source organism: Rhodeus uyekii (assembly GCA_037043235.1). Taxonomy (NCBI): domain Eukaryota; kingdom Metazoa; phylum Chordata; class Actinopteri; order Cypriniformes; family Acheilognathidae; genus Rhodeus; species Rhodeus uyekii. Next base: position 501,923 of record JAWRVZ010000189.1, on the reverse strand, counting down.
TAGATTAATAAAAAAATTGTATATATATATACAGTGGAGTTTTACTTATCTCGAGCTCGGTTAACTCGCCAACCCTATTATATGGACGTTTTTGAAGTGTAACCACCAAATTCCCTATTTGTCTCAGCATTTTCTCATTGGTTACGTCGATTCTTTTATGTCGCCGAACACTGATATCTCGAGCACAAAAGAGGGACTAATTCACCACTTCTCGTGGTTATCTCGTGACTCATGATCGCACGAGTTCACTGCGCATGCGCTGAGTTTGCGTTGCATGTGGCTCGCGGTCCGTATGGTCGCTCTGTCAGTGACGCTTCACTCACAGCGTCAGAAGAACTCGCAGAAGTGGCGATCTTGGAAGAGGAGCGCAGGAGTTAGCAACCACCTTCGATTCTCGATACAAACCTTTCTCCAACATTGCAAACACAATTTCACTCACAGCGTAAACACAGTCACACACACATAAACACATTCACTCATAACACAGTCATGTCAGACCGTGATGCTCGTGCAACATGAACTCTCATTAGAGTGCCGATTCTTTTATGTCGCCGAATCCTGATACCTCGACCAAAAAAGTGGGACAAAGTCGCCACTTTACATCGGTTATCTCGATCCTCGTGACTAATGATAGTACCGAGTTCACTGCGACTTTGTCCCTCTTTTTTGCTCGAGATATCAGGGTTCGGCAACAAAAGAATCGGCACTCCAACGAGAGTCAGCAGACGTGCAGATGCAACGCTACTTACTCAACAGAATCACAATGAAGCGAAGCCACTTTTTAAAGTAGATTTAAATGCACTGGAAGGGAATGAAAGTTGCTCAGTGGGACGTTAATGATGAAAGAAAGACACGACGCGGGTGATTTTTTTTCTTAGCACAAAAACAGTACATTTAATTCAAGTGTTCCCCAGCCCAAGTGCACAGGAAAAGGAGCCTTCTATCCTTTCACTGCATACAGACAGAATTATGGAAGGATGCGCTGCTACTATAACACTCCAAAGACCATCGAAACACAACAGAACTACAGCCAGAGAGAGAGAGAGAGAGAGGGATGTGTGTTACAGCGGGTGACGAGTGGAAGCAGAAGAGAGAGAGCTGTGGACTGATCAGATGAATGAGGCTGTAGGGCAATAAATATTGAGGCAACAATCATATATATAAAAAAAACATATAGTCTGACCTTAGCAAGAGTACATGGAGGGAGTTTGTGGAAAGGAATGCTGGGTAATGTAGTTTTGCCGTCACTTCCAAGCGTTAGGTAACAGTGTACAATAATGCTGCCTTCAAGTCCTCTGGGAAAGCTCAAACTTACGCGCGCAAAAACCTTCAAGTGACTGGAATAGCAAGTATTTCATATTTAATTCCAGACAAACACAAGAAACTTTTTGGCAGAGAAATGAGGAGTAAAAGACACGCAGGGAATGATGGAAAATGGCATTTGGTTGCCCATAAAACAGCACATTTTATAGCTAGTTTCTTCGACAGCACAACAATAAATCATGCGGCCGACAATTGTAATAAAAACCTAATTATGACCAGATTTATAGTTCCCCACCGGGAATAGACCTTATTCAGAGCAGCGCCATGAGGGACGTGTTTTCAATTAAAGCTCATTAGAGCGTTGGCGCTTGCAACACCAAGGTCATGGGTTCGATCCCAGGGGAAGCAAGAACTGATTCAATGCGTTTCTTGAATGCAATGCAAGTTGCTTTGGATAAAAAAGTGTAAGCTCTTAGATCACTTTATTTGTAGGTTTTTGAGTACTAACTTTTCTCGGAAAGCATTTCTGCAGCGTGTCGCCAGCAGAACAATCCAAAAACACATGAAACAACACGTTTTCCCTCCATTAGAAATCAAAGATGGCGCTCGCAAATCCGAGTTTCCGCCGTGACCGGAAGGCAGCGAGAGAATACAGTATGAATGAATGTTTCTGACCGAGAGGCACAAACTACAGTAAATGTCTAGGCTAAAATACATGAATCTGTACATTTTTATTCGTCTTTTTAACTTTTACATTTCATCAAGTACAAATTTAAAATGTATTTTGTTAATATATTCATAAAAGAGTAAATTAATAGTGCTTTTCAAGACTACACAACGGAAAAACAGTCATTGTCAAGACCAAGTCACTTCTCAACGATATAGTTTCACGGATTCTTTTCTAGTTCATGGGTTACGAATAATGTTTAGCACCTTTTTGAAACAACCTTCCGCTTGGAAATATTATTCCTAAAATAACCTCGCGCACGACCCGAGCCTTCTGTAAAGCTGAGAACAGGTTTATCGGTCGCTCTCGAAAGCATCAAGAATTCTCTGGTCATTGCATTTATTAGACGCGAGCTTCTCCGGCTCACGACTCCAACCCTTTATTATAACAGCCATGCATATAATCATAGACTAGCCAACAATCACGGCAGAATTACTCTAAAAGAATGTCAAAAACACCCAGCACACAAAACGTAATCGTTTCTAAAAAAACAAGAGGCAATCTTATCTATGTACAAGTCATTACCACTGAAGTCTCGACTAAGTACGATCAAACCTCACGTTGCGTTACGAGATTCACCAGCCTTCACCAAACCAACACACACACACACACACACACACACACGGACTCTAAGGCTACGAGCGGTTGGGCCGGCACAGCGTCGCAAAGATCCCGCTGGAGGAGTCGGATCCGAACAAGCCAACCTTTAAAGGAGAACATCCTGCGTTTTAGATGTTCGCTTTCAACATCTTAAACTCTTAAAACTATCCCACACTTGGCAGGTTTGGTTTTGAGGTTCGTTTGAAAAAGTGTGAATGCTCAATCAGTAGAGAGCAGCGCTTGCAACATCAAGGTCATGGGTTCGATTCCCAGGGAAAGCAAGAACTGATTAGAATGTCAATGTGTTTCTTGAATGCAATAAATTGAATGTAAAAAATTGAAGTGTAAATGAACACTTGCCATCCCAACTTTGGCAAGCGCCAAACAACCTTGGGTTTTCAAGGTTTCCGCTTACAAACGAGCTCTGGTGCGGTTCGACTGAAACAGGAACCCAACACAAACCAAATACAGTTAAAATACGTCCAAAAACAGGACGTGATGTCACGAGACGCGACCCTAAAAGGATTCTGGAGTAAACCCGCTTCCTCTCCTCAGCGGCAGCGGCGAGTGTGTGACACGGAGGGAATCCGGCCGCTGTTTTTGACTCATTGTTGCACACTTTATAATCTCTTTACGTGTTTGCAACCATACGTGCCAACATACAACATCGTTTCTGAGGAGTTCGCAAAACATACGCCATAAAAGACGTCTTTTTGTTTTGCGTCTTTATGTTCAACCTTAAAAACAAAGCGAACCAGAACTAAATACATCATTTTCTTGTTTGGACCAAAAGAACCAAGAGAAACACACTGTAAAAGATCCTGGAGTCACACATGTCAGGAAATGGTTTCGGGATCAAAACCCCATACAAATATCACGCTGGTCTCAGAAATGCATGTTCTTCTGAGAGCACAATGACACAACGCTCTCAAATGAAGTGAATTATGATCATCCAATAACTTCAAGCGTCTGCATGGCAGGATGTTTTCCTTTAAGGCCGGTTTCTGAGCATGAGCGGAAGCAGAAGTTGTGGCCTTAAGCATATTTCAACATCGACTGTGATACAGAACCATTCAGGGGTGAATCTGAATTTAAACGAGTTGCTTGATTAGCTTTCAAGAAACGAGCAACCCTCAAACGAGAAGAAGTCTAATGTGCTCGTGTGAGAAGAGACCGCAGAAAGGTTGAAGTGTGATCTGTATAAACTCTTCCCAATTTAATAACGCAAATTCATAGAAAATCCTGGATTTTGAAGCACATCTCAGTGAGCACCAGAGTCCCGTTCGCTTCAGACCGCAAACGGGGCGTCAAACGTTGTACAGTAATCCAGTTTGCACGTAATCCGAGTGTGAACTCTCCGCTTGCACCAGAAGAACACTCGGGATTCTGGGAGCACCATGTGACCTGCTTTATGACATCACACTGATCGGCCACTTTCCCAGAATCCTGAGCAAAGGAGCACTGAATATATCCCACTAAAAACCAGAACGGGAGAGAGAGAGAGTGAGACAGAGTGAGAGAGAGAGTAAGAGAGACAGAGGGAGAGAGAGAGTCAGAGTGGGAGAGAGACAGAGAGAGACAGAGAGAGAGACAGAGGGAGAGAGAGAGACAGAGAGGGAGGGAGAGAGACAGAGTAAGAGAGAGTGAGAGAGAGTGGGAGAGAGTGAGAGAGAGTGAGAGAGAGTGAGAGAGAGAGTGAGAGAGACAGAGTGAGAGAGAGAGAGATGGAGGGAGAGAGAGTGAGAGAGAGAGTGAGAGAGACAGAGTGAGAGAGAGAGAGTGAGAGAGAGAGACAGAGTGAGAGAGAGAGTGAGAGAGTGAGACAGGGGGAGAGAGAGTGAGACAGGGGGAGAGAGAGTGAGATAGACAGAGTGAGAGAGAGTGAGACAGAGTGAGAGAGAGTGAGAGAGAGAGGGAGAGTGAGAGAGACAGAGGGAGAGAGAGTGAGACAGAGTGAGAGAGAGTGAGAGAGAGAGGGAGAGTGAGAGAGAGAGAGAGGGAGGGAGAGAGAGTGAGAGTGAGAGAGACAGAGTGAGAGACAGAGTGAGAGAGAGAGAGTGAGAGAGAGAGTCAGAGTGGGAGAGAGAGAGTGAGAGAGAGAGAGTGAGAGAGAGTCAGAGTGGGAGAGAGACAGAGAGAGACAGAGAGAGAGACAGAGGGAGAGAGAGAGACAGAGACAGAGAGGGAGGGAGAGAGACAGAGAGAGACAGAGTAAGAGAGAGTGAGAGAGAGTGGGAGAGAGTGAGAGAGAGTGAGAGAGAGAGTGAGAGAGACAGAGTGAGAGAGAGAGAGAGGGAGGGAGAGAGAGTGAGAGAGAGAGTGAGAGAGACAGAGTGAGAGAGAGAGAGTGAGAGAGAGAGACAGAGTGAGAGAGAGAGAGAGAGTGAGACAGGGGGAGAGAGAGTGAGATAGACAGAGTGAGAGAGAGAGAGGGAGGGAGAGAGAGTGAGACAGAGTGAGAGAGAGTGATTTGATTTTCAAAACACCTTTATTACAGTTATCCTGAACTAATACAATAAAATCCTACTTAAAAAAACTAGAACATAAACAAAATATACAAATTCGGTTCATACAAAACAAAAAAAAAAAAAAAAAAAAAAAAAAAAAAATCAACACCACAGCAAACAAACACTAAAAAAACAAAATAATTAATTATCTTAAAATATGTGCAAATTGCAAACTCTCATTGTTAATTTCACACAAAGCCCCTTTAAAACACCACATCAGTTCAAAAGACTTAAAGTCTCTCATTGCCTCATAATACCGAAAATCTATTAAAATTCTGGCTTTCACTTGGTTAAAAAACACAATTTTTAAGTCACTATTTGAGTTTCGTTCAATCTTTACTTTTCTTGTATCATAAATTGCTTTCTTTGCTTGGCCCAAAATGAAGTTCAGCAACTGGCAACACACTTTGCGTTTCTGAGAATATTTAAAACCACAAATAAACTTTTCGGGAGAAAAGGTCACACTGAAACGATCACATAGACTCTTTAAAATCTGAAACAACGGTACGAGCCTGTCACAATACAAAAAAGCATGGAATACATTTTCCTTCTGGAAACAAAAAGGACATCCATCATTATTTTCAGGGTTTATAACTGAAACAAGTGCATTAACTGCAATAGCGGCATGAAGTATACGCCACTGCAAGTCTCCCACTCTTTTTGACAAAGGTGACTTGTAAAAAACTCTCCATTCTGGCTTGTAGTTCTGTCCTAAGTGAAGGACCGTGCGCCAGGGGGTATCAACTCTTTTATGTAAACACTTCTTGTTTAAAACTTTGACACAGCTTTTGTACAGGGCTTTACCGGACACTGGATTGGGACCCATTAACATCAATGTACTGGTTTGTAAATAGATCCCTTCACACTCCTCAAATTCCGTCACCAGAAACACATCAGGAAAAGGGTCATTACAGTTTAAAACAATTGACCCTTCAGTGTACTGTTCCAGCAGTTTAACCTCATCTGATGCGAGCGCTGCCTTCCATTTGTCCAGCAACTTGCCTGTAGTACGTTTAGATTTTATTCCCAGACGTCCAGCAACTGCATCAACATTCTCAAAGGTCGCTCCGGCCAATCTGACTAAGTGTCCAAGGGTCAAAATTCCAGCATTGAGAAGAATGTCACCAATTGCAGGGAGTATCCTTTCATCTGACAGGTCCAATCGCGCCCCATACACCAAAGGTTCTTGCAGCAACCAATGAAGAGAGGTCACATTGTCCATTCTCTGCACCTTAAACAAAGACCAGACTTTAAATAAGTTCAGATAAAAAATGGGCAGATTAGTCCAGACAGTCTTTTTTGGGTTCGTCCAAAAGAGTGTTCTCTCAAGGCCTAGGCCTCTAAAATCATGCAGAATGGCACAGGCAGTAAACTTCCAGCTTGAGTCAATCGGTCCAGTCAGGAGTCTTTGGACAAACTGGCAACACACGACCCTTATAAGACATTTTAGGGAGCAGAAATCTCCATTTGTTAAGGCGACCTTTAAACCTTTCAAGGATTCCATCAAAGTTTCTCTGCATGAATACGTCATCCCCCAAAAACACACCTAAATATCTGAATCCTTCCTTGGTCCATTCTAAGCTTTCTGGGAGCTTAGGCTCCATATTGGCCCAATTACCAACCAATATCGCCTCGCTTTTGGACCAATTTACTTTGGTGGCAGAAATATGTTTGAAATCATTCAAGACCTCCATCAACACATTCACATCCCTTTGTCCATTAATTAAAACAACCACATCATCTGCATAGGCTGATAACTTAAAAACATTTACACAATTTGGGACATGTAATCCACACAGTTCAGTTCTTAATTTATTTAAAAGTGGCTCTATGGCCAAGGAATAAAGCATTCCAGACATGGCACAGCCTTGTCTGATGCCTCTAAAAACTTTAAAAGGGGCACACAGATTCCCATTGATTTTTAAAACACTTTCAACATTGTTATACAACACTTTTATAAAAGAAATAAAATCATCATTAAAACCAAAGGCTGTTAATACATTCCATAAATACATGTGTTCCACTCTATCAAAGGCTTTCTCCTGGTCAATTGACACCAACCCAAATTTCAGCTTTTTACTTTTACCAATATTTAAAATATCTCTAATAAAAGAAATATTATCATGAATTCGTCTTCCTGGAACACAATACGTCTGGTCAGTGTGAATGACTGAACTTATGACTTTGCTCAGTCTATTTGCTAAGACTTTAGAAAGTAGTTTGTAATCTGTGCACAGCAAGCTCACAGGTCTCCAGTTTTTTATCTCGTTTAGATCACCCTTCTTTGGCAGTAATGTGAGGATCGCTCTTCTGCAACTTAATGGTAGCTGTCCATTGACAAAACTTTCATTTAGTACTATAAGTAGATCTGGGCCCACCTCAGTCCAGAATGTCTTATAAAAATCAACTGGTAAACCATCAATTCCAGGTACCTTTCCACTTTCCATACATTGAAGGGCCTTTCCTAGCTCATCTAGAGTGATAGCTTTACACAGTTCAGCGTTTGCATCATTAGAGACTTGAGGCAAATTGTCAAAGAAACCACTCGCATTCATGTCTTCAACTGTTAGTTCACTCTCGTACAATCTCTCATAGAAATTAACTGCCCTTTTTCTGATCTCTGAAGGTTTAGTCAACAAAACTCCAGTCTCTGAACGTAAACTGTGTATAAGTCTTTTCTGCCCATTCTTTTTCTCTAAATTGAAAAAGAATTTAGAGGGCGAATCCATCAGCTCTATGTTCTGAAATCTAGATCTTACTAGAGCTCCCTGTGCGGCTGTATCCAACAGGTCGTTTAAAACAAGTTTTTTCTCTTTGAAACTCTTCATAAAATCCAAGTCTCCAGTGGTATCAGCACGTTCTTGCATCTCTTCTAGTTCTCTTTCTAGTATTTCGATTGCCCCTTTTCTTTCTCGTGTGGTGTTTGCGGTATAGAGTTGACACAACTGCCTAACTTGCACTTTTGTAAAATCCCACCACTGCCGTACTGATTGAAAAGAGGATTTTTTGGACCTAAATTCAACCCAAAACTCTTTAAGGATTCCTTGAAAATAAAGATCAGACAACAAATTATTATTTAAATGCCAGTAAGCGCTTTTTGGTTTGATAGACCCCACTACCATGTCGCACTTTACTAAACTATGATCAGAAAAACCAACTGGGACGATGGAACAACCCCTAAAAAGATTGAGTTGGTGCCTGTGTCCATAAAATCTGTCCAGCCTGGCAAGAGATAGCAGATTGTCTTGAGTATGTGCCCAAGTGTACTGCCTGTGAGTCTTATGAAAATTTCTCCACACATCAGTGATCTCATTTGTGCTGATCAACTCTATTAACCTCCTTCGGGATGGCATATGGGGTTCTACATGGTTCCTATCTATAATGTGTTCAGTGCAATTAAAATCCCCCCCCAAAATTAAAATTTCCTCTGTGTCACAACTTGCTAAAACGTCACTTAAAATCTCTAAAAAGCACATTCTTTCAATAGCTCTAGTGGGAGCATACACAGAAATAAATACAAAGACACGGTTCTCAAAACAGGCTCTGACTTTTAAGAGTCTACCTTTTAAAACCTCCTCAACGTTATAAGAACATGGAATAAAACCCTTGGAAAATAAAATAGCAACTCCTCCACTCATGGAGCTCAAATGGCTTAAAATCGGCAAACCGTCAAATTCTCTTGCCCAATCGCTCGAAATCATATCGTCACTGTGGGTCTCTTGAGCAAATAACACATCAATTTTTTTATGTTTACAAGTTTCAAACAGTTGCATCCGCTTTTTTCCTTCTCTTGCCCCGTTTACGTTTAGAGAAGCAACGCATATTTCTGTCATAAATGAGGAAAGCAAAAAACAAATAAGACTTAAAAAGAGATCTGTATAAATATAGCTTTCATTTTTCATTATCATTAGACTCAGGTTGGGTATTGAGCTTCGCAAGTATTTTCTTTAGTCGGTACACTTCTTGATTACTAAAGCAACCTTCACTCCTGTACTTTTTGACTTTTTCAACAAACTGTACCACATCAGGAAAAAAATCCTCAATCTGAACTCTTCTGACATGTTTAGTTGTTTTCAGAAAGGTCTTGATGTCATCAGTACTGTAGATCTTAGTCGAAAAACCACCTAGCGGCAAACTGCACGCCACACTCAATTCAGAGAGATCACTTTCACTTTCAGTGTCGGTCTGACTTAGATCACAGCTGAAGCCTCTTTTTGATTGCTCATCTGAAGGACTCTGATCTAGTCTTCTCTTCAGTGGGGTTTTAAAGACACACTCGTCTAGTTCAGTCCTCATTGTTTCATCAAGGTTAACACATTTGTCTGCAGCGTCTACTACACTACCTCCATTTTCCTCTTCGTTGCCCCCCCTCGCAACCACCAGCATCCCATCATTTTCCACCTGCCCTATCTTTCCTCCTATCTCAACTGTTATCTGTGGTCTGCTTGGTCCAGCTACCACCATCCCTTCATCCTCCACCTCCACTGTTTTCTCTTTAGTATCCTCTGCTGTCTGTACTGAGCTCGGCTCAGTAACCACCATCCCTTCATCCTCCACCTCCACCGTTTTCTCTTTAGTATCCTCTGCTATCTGTACTGAGCTCGGCTCAGTAATCACCATCCCATCATTCTCTACCTCCACTGTCTTTCTTCCAGTCTCAGCCGCTGTCTGCACTCTACTCGGTCCAGCCACCTCATCATCCACGGCGATCACAGTCGCCTGCTGGTTCACTTTAGCGCTTATTCCACTTCCATCAGTCACAACCACAGCTCCCTCATTGGACTTATCCAATTTACGGCACACACGGATCACATGCCCCATCTCACCACAGTTAAAACATTTCATGTTATTTGTAGTGGCAAAAATGACGTAGTTAAACTCCTCATGTCGGAAATTCAGGGACAAATCCAGCTCATCGATGTTATCATGTAAGATCATATAAACATAGCGCCTAAAAGACACGACATGTTTCAAAAGAGGCGATTTTGTACCAATTGGTATCATTTTTATTGGTGAAACTGTCTTACCGTAACGGGCTAGTAATCTGACCAACACTTCATTTGGAATAAAGGGTGGAACATTTGAGAGAATTACTTTTTTTGAGGGTGCCGACAAAGGAAGCACTTGTGTAAAAACACCATCAATTACTATGCCGTCTTGGACAAGCTGATTTGCTAGATCAACAGTTTTCACAAACACCACAACCGCGCTGTTCATGCGGGACGCCGACACGATATTCTCGTACCCAATCACTTCACCCACCGCTAAACTGCAGCCCTCCACACCCGCGGCGGAGTCTATTTTTACACCATGACGCCTCGAAAGATAGTTAAAACTCCCGCTGCCCAGGGAAGCCATGCTCCCGACACGCGGAGCTAACGCTCCGCCACCCACCGAACACCCCTCCCTACTACACTAACTTAAACCTACCAAAAACAAAGATAAACTACAAACTTTAGACAAATAAACGAAAAGAACAAAAATCGAAAGAGAAAAGTTAGAAAAAAAGACCACTCGTACCTTGCACGACAGTCACACGCTCACGCTCACTGCTCCGCCCACTCACCCAGCACATCCGCTCAGAGTGAGAGAGAGAGGGAGAGTGAGAGAGACAGAGGGAGAGAGAGTGAGACAGAGTGAGAGAGAGTGAGAGAGAGAGGGAGAGTGAGAGAGGCAGAGTAAGAGAGAGCACCATAGTTAAAGTGGAGTTGTGAGTAATTACTGTAGTTTAGTAGTACCATATTATGAGTGTAACTGTAAACAGTGTTTGTTGATTCTTCCTCTGAAAAACGAGACTGTAGATGTTAGACACACACACACACACACACACACACTCGTCTCACCCGGCGATAAAGCGGCAAGTGATATTGTTAAAATAAGACTTTGTCTAAAGCGCGATTCACTCGATGCCGTACATGAAACCGGCAGAAACCAGCGGAACTGCTCAAAGAATCACGTAAATGAGTCTGAGGTAAGATTTTATCCAAAGATAAACAATAATGAGGAACTATATTTTAAAAAACTATTTTTAAAGAACCTTTTAGATTTTTAACAACTTTAACTACATTTCCCCCCAAAATCAGGATGTTTAACTACATTTTGTAAAAATAATTATTGTTTTTCTCACTTAAAAAGTGTGTATGTGCAAATATAGATATAATACCCCATAAATTTAGTATGCATTAAATTTGGAGAAATTTACTTTGAAAGGATGTATTTTGTTTAATGTTGGCATCAATTAAAATAAATAATGTGGAAAATTGATACAATTATAATTGTATATAAATTATACTTTTTATATATGCATTACAGTAATGACATTTGGGGAAATTAACTTTGGGGATTTATTTTTTGTTGAAAATAATGCATATGTATATAAATAAAACAAAATGTTACTCTACTGATTGAGCTTTCCTGTGTGTGTAACAGTAGAGAGCAGTGCTTGCAACATCAAGGTCATGGGTTCGATTCCCAGGGAAAGCAAGAACTGATTAGAATGTTTCTTGAATGCAATGATAAAAGCAGCTGATAAATGTGAATGTAAATAAAATACATATTTGTCTATTATGAAATTTGGGAGGGGGGAAATGTGCTTAATTGTGATAAAAATCCTTGGAAATGATACAGAACAACGACTTCATGCCTGAAAGTTTCCGCTGTCGCAGTTCCTCACGCCTGAACCAGTGATTTGTGCTCTATATTCTCACACTCACATTTCTCTCTGTCGTGTGTGTGTGAGAGAAAGAAAGAGTTGTCACAGTTAGAGCATGAGCGAAATTGAACAATAATATACAAGAAAATCAAAGTGGACTCAGCTATGCTTTCAAATAAATATGTGACGTCGAGTGGGTGAATGTGAATCTTAGTACAGCACCAGCCATTCACAGGCACACGCAGACATGAAGAACAGAGATTATTGGGAAGGAAAGGAAGAGGAGGGACGGTGGGATGGTGTTGTGCGCTTCAGAAACAGGCGAAGTATTCCTTCAGCGGAGCGAAGAGGTGGCGGATCACGGGAACGCTCCACGACCGTCCCAGAAGCCTCTGCCGGGCCAGACGACTCATGTTGGACACGTCAGTGTAATGGACGGGGAAGCCGAACACTCTGAAACGCACAAAGCCCTGCACTTTAGACTAGACTATTAACATTTTTTGTATTGTGACATTTTTAGGACTTTTTTATATTTTATTTCATACTTATTATTATGCCATAATTTCTATACTTTATATTCATTTCATTATTACATTATTGAAATGACTAAAATTATATATGTGACATTTTTAGGGCTTTTATTATATTTTATTTTATACTTATATTATTACTATACAGAGTAATTCAATAATTACAGGTGTCATTTATTATTATGCCATAATTTCTATATTTTACATTCACTTCATTGTTAAATTATTAAAATGACTAAAATTATTCATTTAAAAATACAATTTCATTTTATATTTCTAATTAGAGTTGTTTGTTTGTTTGTTAAAAAAAGTCATTTTAAATGATCAAAGTATTCAGACTTCTATTATGAAGAGAACTATTGATTTTACATTATAAACTATCCAACATTATAAATGTCTTTAGTCACTTGATGAATTTAATGCATCTTTGCTGAAGAGAATTATTTCTTAAAAAACAATTTCTTTCTTTAAAAAGCGTTTATTGATATAAATATATGTACAGAAACTAACTAGAAATTTTACTGTAATAAAATTATTATAATTTAAAATGGAACAGTAGGATTTTTAAGTTACTGTTAAATTATTATTTTTGAATGATTAACTAACAAATAAATACTCATATTTATTAGTACCTTACAGTTGTATGAGAATTTGGGAGGAATATGCATATGCAAGCGTCATGAAATGAACTTCAAATAGAAATATGCTTTTTATATTTCTTTCTGTCCGTTTGCCTTTGCCCGGGTCATGTGACGCTCACCTCTCCATCTCCGTGCACCACAGGATGTCCTCTTTATTGTTCATGAAGACGGGGAAGTGCTGGTCTTTCCCCTGTTTAATGGAGTTGGAACGGGTCGTGATGGTTCGCACTTTGCCGAACTGAAAAACAGAGGCGGCGCGCGAGTGAATCACTTCCCTTGATGAGTCTGACACTTAATATTCAACAGCATTACTGAATCAACTGAATCAACACTGAATCAACACTGAATCAACTGAATCAACACTGAATCAACTAAATCAACACTGAATCAACTGAATCAACACTGAATCAACTGAGTCAACACTGAATCAACACTGAATCAACTGAATCAACACTGAATCAACACTGAATCAACTGAATCAACACTGAATCAACTGAATCAACACTGAATCAACTGAATCAACACTGAATCAACTGAATCCACTGAATCAACACTGAATCAACTGAATCAACACTGAATCAACTGAATCAACACTGAATCAACACTGAATCAACTGAATCAACACTGAATCAACTGAATCAACACTGAATCAACTGAATCAACAATGAATCAACTGAATCAACACTGAATCAACACTGAATCAACTGAATCAACACTGAATCAACACTGAATCAACTGAATCAACACTGAATCAACTGAATCAACACTGAGCGTTTCATCCAGAGATGAACTCATTTCTTGTTCTCTCTGTAAAGCTGCTTTCAAACACACACACACACACACACACACACTCACACTCACACACACACACCTTAGCTGTGCGTCCGTGCTCCAGACACTCTTGCAGGTCGAGTTTATCGTTCGCCATGGCACTCAGCGGCCTGAAAGAGAGAGAGAGTTTGTTCTGTCGTTCATTCTCCACATGTAAGCCGAACACTAGCAGATTCACTTCCTGTACCGGTTCATTCCTGGCAGGTTTCCCCAGAAGTATCGCGCTCTGTGTGCGGCCGACACCTCCTTCGCGTCGATCATTACCGGATTACACTGCAAGCACAGACATGTATATTTATATTTAATACAAATAAGCCAGGTTTTATACCTTATATTTGTGGTCATCAGATGTGAAATTCAGAAATGTTTCATTGACAATGTTTGCATTGTCCCACAAGAGGGCGATGAAGAGCACACATGGTTCACTTTAGGCATGAATGTGTGTGTGTGTTCAGGTGAACCCGACATTAGGGGGACACAATGTCCCCACAAAAACAGAATCATCCGAAATCCTTGTGGGGACATTTTTGGTCAACCAAGAGAACAACAGCTCATAAATCAGACAGAAGTGATGTTTCTGAACATGTACAAAGGGCAGATTTAGGGTTAAAGATACAGTTTGTACAGTATAAATATCACTATGTCTATGGGACGTCCCCATAAACACGAGTG
>JAWRVZ010000189.1:457500-482500 GCA_037043235.1 Rhodeus uyekii | reverse complement strand
CGCTGCTCTCTGCTGTTAGACACACAGGAAAGTACATGTCTATGTTGGTTTAGCACAGTGGTTCTCAAATAGTGGGGCGCGCGTAACCGTGGGGAACATGCTTTTTTTGTCAGGGAGTAGGTTTTCTTGCACTGAACAAGAGCAGCAGATATGAAGTTCAGATAACAAACCCTTCACCCTTTGATGTGTACGATCACACCGGTGTTCATGTGTCACGTGATCAATCGCTGAATTCACACGTGTTTTCACGTGCTATCTGGCACTGATCCAAAAAAGACGCGCTCAGAGAACTTGATCATTATAAAGGTTTTTAAGCGACAAACATTCACTTCCACATATCTGAGAATCTGAATATCAGGTAGTTGATAACAGAGCCAACAAGTTGGTGACTATTTTGAATAAAAAAGAAAAAACTAAATAAATGTGAAACATCTATCAAACAGCGCTTTTTTGTGACTGCGGTCTGTCACGTGACAAGCATGACGCGTCACCATGGAAACAAGAAAGCGAAAGTTCCAAAATACGGGGAGGGGGGGCGCGTGAAATGTTTACTTCTTCCTAGGGGGGGCGCGACATAAAATAATTGAGAAGCACTGCTTTAGCAAATAGACATTTCCTTCAGTTATTCCAGGTATTTTCATGCCTAATAAACTGTTTTGTAGGAGCTGTAGGACCTTCACTTTCATATTATTGCTCTATCATATTTCATCTGTAATGTAATATCACAAGGAATATTTGACTCAACCAATCAAGAGCAATTAGTGATTTTCTCTGTCTTTTGTACTTGTGTAGTTTAAAGACAGCGGCAGGTTTACACGTTCTGCATGCGTTACACGCATGTTTTCTTTCCAACTGTTTACGTTCACATGCAAGAAGACATAAAAGAGAACTCGATTTAATAGGATATTCACGCCTTCCTGTAATAATGTAGAGAACCACTCGTTAAACACAAATCATGTAACAGTTTATGTTTCTACATGCACATGCGATTTAGCTTTCATTCAAATGACGGCAAACAAGAACATGCAACAAAAGTGATTCTCTCTCTCTTTTCCATCAGTTAACGTTAGAAGTACAGCAATAGCTTGAGATACGAGCGTCCCGACATACGAGTATTCTGAGATACGAGCAAACCTTCAAGCACATGTTTGCTTTGAGATACGAGTAAATATTTGAGATATGAGTAAATATTTGAGATACGAGTAAATATTTGAGGTACGAGTAAATATTTGAGATACGAGTAAATATTTGAGATATGAGTAAATATTTGAGATATGAGTAAATATTTGAGATATGAGTAAATATTTGAGATACGAGTAAATATTTGAGATACGAGTAAATATTTGAGATACGAGTAAATATTTGAGATACGAGTAAATATTTGAGATACGAGTAAATATTTGAGATGCGAGTAAATATTTGAGATATGAGTAAATATTTGAGATACGAGTAAATATTTGAGGTACGAGTAAATATTTGAGATACGAGTAAATATTTGAGATACGATACGAGTAAATATTTGAGATATGAGTAAATATTTGAGATACGAGTAAATATTTGAGATACGAGTAAATATTTGAGATGCGAGTAAATATTTGAGATACGAGTAAATATTTGAGATACGAGTAAATATTTGAGATACGAGTAAATATTTGAGATACGAGTAAATATTTGAGATACGAGTAAATATTTGAGATACGAGTAAATATTTGAGATGCGAGTAAATATTTGAGATATGAGTAAATATTAGATATACGAGCAGCTTCCAGACGCTAGAGGTGTTCAGCACTCGCAGCAGCTCAAGCTCCTCATTTATGGGTAATTGCATATGATCTCCACTAGAGGCAGCTTGGTTTTACAGCGGGGGTTACCGGGGGCAACGAGTGATTCACCAGTATTAAGCTGGGAGCAGCACGAGTTATGAGTGTTCAATAATAATACATATGAGCTTCTGATCCAACACACAACACGGGAAGAAACACTACACTTCTGTATTGTGTTTGTGTTATCTATGTAATCCCTCCCTCCTCCTCCTCCTCCTCACATGTCGTCATTAGCCGCTACTGTATCGTCTGTCTCCAAGGATAGAACTCATGATTAAAACTACATTTTATTTTAATCACAGAAATCCTTATATACTATATATTTTGTGTGTGTCTCTATAGCAATTAAAAACTAATAAGGGAGTTTTTTAGAATGTCGGAACAGATTAATTATTTTTCTGTTATTTCTTATGGGGGAAATGATTTGAGATACGAGCGACTCGAGTTATGAGCTCGTCCTGGAACGGATTATGCTCGTATCTCAAGGTATTACTGTACGCTCATCATCTTAGTTTCTTTGCTACTGAAATATTCGAACAATAGTAAACCACAACCATTCAACAATCCAATCAAGTCCTGCCCGACATTTCTGAGTTTCAGTCAGAATCTAAATCACAATCGGGAGGAACGCAGACACACACCTGCAGCAGTTGTTGTTCCCGCACATGAGCACTTCTCGTCCTCCGCAGCAGATGGTGCAGTACGACTGATACCCGTCATCATCGTACTGATACGCACACTCCAGGAAACAGTTCTGCGGGGGAACAGAACACCTCAGAACCAATCAGAAGTCAGAACGGGCTTGATTGACAGGTGTAAACGTGCGCATACGTACCTTGCAGCTCTGGCACATGGCTCCATAAAACAGAGGATGTTCGAGTGACACGTTCAGACTTCCACAGGAAATACACATATCTGCACACAGAACGCAAACTTTGTCCTAAGAACTACTACATTTGCCAAATTATATACAGTGTATCCCACAATGCAATGTGCTCAACTTGACTTCCTGTTTCTAATGTGATAAATGAAGCAGAAGTAACTCTTAATTCTGACTTTTAATTTAATCAGACTTCCAAAAATTAAGATATTTCATTACATTTCTTAACATTTGCAATTACACATATTCACACGCATGCATATCTAATGGTAATATTTAGTGTTTAGGGTTCATATTTAGGGTTTGTGGAATGAAAATGCAGGTTTAATGTCCCAAAACTGTTGATTTCCTCATGAATTTGAAAGTATGGATGAAACCCAGATCGATGCTACATAGTGTCATTACACTGGATGTTGTTTCAGGTGGGTTACTTTACAAAAGAGCAAACGCAGGGTCAAAGGTCACAGTCAACAGCAAACTCACCTTCGATATTGCGACATTTCTGCCTGACTTCGTACACGAGTCTCTCTGAGGAAGACAAAACACGCGTCAGTAATCACTGCGTATTGTTCAAGTAGGAACAATTTATGAGAAATGTGAAGATAGTTTGCTTTGGCACGTGTGTGTGTGTGTGTGTGTGTGTGTGTGTTATACCTCGGGTTCCTTCATCGATGATCTCTTTGATTTTGGGTTTTTCAACACTATTCTTCCTGGGTTTCTTGGCAGGGGGCGGAGCTGTGTACGCAGCAGCCTCAGGCTCCACCCACATCTCTGGATACACGTCAGTATAAGGGTTCCGCTCCGCTAGAACACACACACACACACACACACACACACACATGCAATGAACTAATATCTCAACTCTTTTTCTAAGTATGCAATCAAGTCTTTCAGTCATTTATTATTACATTTGATTAAGGCCCGAATTATCAGGTCTATGCTATCTAAAAAATAAATTTGAGCAATACAATAAATAATTAATTAAATTAATCAAAATAAAATAGATTTTCTTTAACAGTTTAATTAAAATAAATATAACACAAATCTAATAAATAATACAAATGAAATAAAATAAATATTATTAAAACTTTTAAAAAGAATAATATAACAAAAACAAAATAATAATTTAAACAAAATATCATTAATATCACTCAAATAAAATATTAATAAAATTAGGGCTGTCACGTGTTTAGTTCAAAATCCTTAATGCGCTAAAATAAATGTAGAAGTCCAGAGCAAAATGTTTATTCTAGTCCATAAAAGCCAATAATAAATTAAACAATAAAGACTATAATAAATTTCAAAAGTGTTTTATTTATATAGATATGTATAACTAATATAATAATACTTTTTATAAATGAATTGCAAATTTTTTGTAATTTATTGCAATTAAACCTGAAATAGAAATTTTAATACATTTTTATATTGTAATATTGTAATGTCTATATTCATTATTAGTAATTAATTACAAAAATTCAGCATTGTAAAGTACAACAATTATTAGGCTTTCAAAAAAAAGGTAGGAAATATAGAAATTCTATAACATTATCAAACATTGTATTACTAAATTCTCATTAGTCTTCTCTGCAGAAATTATAAATTAAATATAGATTAATCCTATACAAAAAGTGATTCAGTCAGGAGCAGTACATTTACATTTATTCATTTAGCAGACGCTTTTATCCAAAGCGACTTACAATTTGAGGAATACAGAAAGCGATTTGTCCTGAGGACACAAAAGTGCATAAGAGTGCTTACAATACAAAGTTTCCAACATTATATACACAAGTAGCAGAAGCATGGGGAATAGAGGGAGAAAAGAGAATATTTAAGTGATTTTCTCTATGTCTTTTGTTCTCTGATTAACATCAAATGACTTTAGGTTTATTAGGCTACTGTCACTTTAAGAGCTGACACAAACCATGCGGATCTTCCCATTTAATAATCAATAATCAATGTGTTTTTGTCCATTCAAGCACTAACTTGATGCGTTTACACGTTCATTTTGACAGAACTAATAATAATATTTGTAGAAGTACAGTATAAAATAATATGAAATATGAATAAACTATAAATAAGCGGTACCTGGTGGCGGTTCCAGGCCTTTGGCACCGGAGGGGAGGAACCCAGAACTGGCCCATTCGATCATCTTTCGTGTCTGCAGTTCAACAATCTTCCCCGAGTCCATTTCATCCATGGACTCGCACAAAGGGAAGGGTTTCCCTGCACGCGTACTCGCCGTCTGCCAGAGATCCACACACACAACATGACCAAACACACACTCGCTGGTCGAGAAACACTTAAATCCTTTGTGAAAACTCTGTATTTGTGCAAGACATTGTTTATACAAAGACATTACTGGCACTAAACCAGTGCAATAACACACACAATAGAGAAATATCATGTTTGTATCTGCATAGGCTTTCCTGTGTGTCTATCAGTAGAGAGCAGAGCTTGCAACATCAAGGTCATGGGTTTGATTCCCAGAAGTGATTAGAATGTCAATGTGTTTCTTGAATGCGATGATAAAAGCAGCTGATAAATGCAGGAATGCAGCATGACTTGCCTGTAAAACCTCGTAGATGGCTTTTCTGTACATGGGCTGTTTGTTGTAGGTGGGCTGATGAAAAGATGTGCAAAACGTACTCAAGGGCGACAGCTTTTCCACACACACCTGCGGGAGGGAAGGACGTTCACTATAACGTCTGCTATCAGCACTCATGAAGGATCCTGATTGGTTGACTGACTCACCACTGAGAATTTGCCATCTCCAAACCACATGACCCAGCGGGTTCCTTCAGCGGCGCGACAGCGGCCCGTCATCCACCACGACACGATCCGTCCGGGCCACCAGGAGAATCCCCGTAACTTTCCCCAGATGAGCTCTCCGATCCCGAACCCACGGCCGTCCTGAGAAAGATCAGCTTCAGTTTAACCTCACAAATATAATCATCTGGAGGCTGGAAGGCCACAAAAAGGAAACCACATCCTAAAACTGCAGTTTTTTCTTTTTCAAAAAATGGTCAGAGGAAAGAAAACGGCTGTCAAGGTTTGGGGGAAGGATGAAGTGAGGACTCATGAAGTATTATAAAAACAAAACAAAAAACATAACTCAGCTAAACTGAATTGACAGGAACGACAAGACAGCAATGACACAGCACCGGACAGCAAACACGAAGGGAATAAACAGGGAACACATGAGGCGGGTACTGAGGGAGAACAGTACAAGGGAACAAGACGGGCGGGGTTACACAATGACAGGACACGAACACACAGCCAATGCGAACGCATAAGCCGCGTGTCCACATGACACAAGACGAGAATGAAACACTAACTGAGCGCCACACAAAACTCAACATGAAGGCATGCGGCCGATATAAACACGAACCGCTAGTTAAACAATACAGAGACACGCAGACACAAGAGAGCGCGGTTTCGAGTGAAGTCCAAAACCACACACACACACTGACATGATGTTAAGCGAACACTCGTCTCGCGCGCTCACAACAAGGACAAACACACGGTCCATGAATGTCCGAATCCCGACACAAAACCAAGACTGAACAAGACCAAAGTGTCGGGATCGAACATCACGCCCCGCACACAAGACGCTTCACAGACAAGAGGCGCGACTCGAGACACTCGGAGCAAAATATCCAAATATATGAAGTATATTTTAAAATAACATTTATTCAATGTCACCATTTTTCGTTAAGCACATTTCCACTGCAACAGCAACATTATGACCTAAACTTGAGATGCAAAGATTATCCTGAAAAATGCATTTACGTTTTTTAACTCATTCCTTAGTTTGCAGACGTTCAATGATTAAATCAACCTACTTTTAATTTCATGTTAGATAACAGTTTCTCTTGAATATTTAAAAAAAAAAATTTGTTAAATTAATTGTTAAAACAATTAACAACTAAAATTGTTAAAACAAAATGGTGTTTTTTAAAGTCCTGGAACACCAAAGAATACCATAATGCCACAGTTTCACGAGGGACGGATCAGGACGGATATTCACCTCGTACTCCAGATCCATCTCGGATGCTCTCGGCATCACCTTGTTACCGCAGGCGACAGGAGGCGGCTCGGGCGTCATGGCAACCGTGGGGGAGGCGGGGTCAGTGTGCTGTTGCTGAGGTGTGGGTGTGGATGGGAGGTTGATGGCTGGCTCCTCCTCCTCCTTCTGAGAACTCACTGCTGATTGGTCATCCATCATGTCACTCATGCTGGTCACCAGCGCCTTCTCCTCCTCCTTAAAGACACGAAACAACAAACACATGCGTCTAAACAAGGTGAAATACAGACATAAACACAGATTCCCATTTTTATCTCATATTGCTTGCAAATCAAAAGCAGACACGTTTTATGTAAACGTCTTTCGCCAGCAAGACGACAGACAGGATTGTGTGTGTGTGTGTTTGTGTAAATATTGATTCGAAATCACTGTGGAAATGAAGCCTACAGGATTTTACTGTCATGGGAGAACAAACTCTCAGCTAACTGAAGACAGAATGTGTGTGTGTGTGTATGTGAGAGAGAGTGTGTGTGTGTGTGTGTGTGTGTGTGTGTGTGTGTGTGTGTGTGTGTGTGTGTGTGTGTGTGTGTGTGTGTGTGTGTGTGTGTGAGAGAGTGTGTGTGCGTGCGTGAGAGTGAGCGTGTGTTTGTGTGAGAGTGTGAGAGAGAGCGTGTGTGTGAGAGTGAGTCTGTATGTGTGTGTGGTTTGTGAGTGCGTGTTTGTGTGTGTGTGAATGTGTGTGTGTTAGAGAGTGTCAGAGAGAGAGAGTGAGTGTGTGTATGTGAGAGTGTGTGTGTGTGTGTGAGAGTGTGTGTGTGTGTGTGAGTGAGTCTGTGTGTGGTGTGTGTTTGTGTGTGAGAGAGAGAGAGAGTGAGAGTGTGTGTGTGAGTGAGAGAGTGTGTGTGTTTGTAAGCATGTTTCCACCACAGAGTAAAACAGTTTAATAGATAATTTTATCTCACAATTCTCACTTTATAACTCACAATTGGCAGTTTCTATCTTTATATTTAAAACATACAATTTGTAACATTTGTAACTTGTTTTAGTGGAATTTATATGCATTTCTATATGAAATTTTAATCAACCAGCCCAATGCACTTTTTCCAACACTGGAGTCGCGAACGAACGAACGAACGAACTCGCGGGAGCCGCGAACGAACGAACGAACGAGAGCCGCGAACGAACGAACTGGCGGGAGCCGCGAACGAACGAACTGACGGGAGCCGCGAACGAACGAACTGGCGGGAGCCGCGAACGAACGAACTGACGGGAGCCGCGAACGAACGAACTGACGGGAGCCGCGAACGAACGAACTGGCGGGAGCCGCGAACGAACGAACTGACGGGAGCCGCGAACGAATGAACTGACGGGAGCCGCGAACGAACGAACTGGCGGGAGTCGCGAACGAACGAACGAACGAACTCGCGGGAGCCGCGAACGAACGAACGAACGAACTCGCGGGAGCCGCGAACGAACGAACGAACTCGCGGGAGCCGCGAACGAACGAACGAACTCGCGGGAGCCGCAAACGAACGAACAAACTCGCGGGAGCCGCGAACGAACGAACTGGCGGGAGCCACGAACGAACGAACGCACGGGAGCCACGAACGAACGAACACACGGGAGCCGCGAACTTTCCGTGTAAGAAAGCGGGGAGAAAGGCAGATGATATAAGAATCAGGTGTGTCAGTGCTCTCACACACACAGGCAGAAAGAGGAGACAATGAATTCATGAACCATGACAGTTACTGCTTAAAGGTACTGAACGTGTATTTTTCACTGAGTGAACAATAGCGATCACAATTACTTAATATTAACAACAGGAGGTAAAACCGCTGTAAATCACTTATAAAAGTATCACTGTGGTGAATGATGCAGCCAAACCAAGCGATGCTGAGAGAATGAACGAGTGAAGGGGTGATAAAGGGGTTGGAACCTCGTGACTGTGTTATGAGAGGCTGTGTTTAGGATATTTACAATAAAAATGTGCGTGGGTGAGGGAAAATTTTTCTCGTACACAGATACAATGCTCGTACACTGATTTGCTCGTATACCAAGTTGCTCGTAAACCGAGGCATCACTGTACTGATTTGTTTAAAAGTTTCGTTCTCAAAGCTGGCTTTCTCCTGAAACTCCTGTATGTGAGAGTGAAACTCTGATTCCTGTGAGCAGCTGTTGGTTGCTCTTGTGTGACCTTTTGCAGGAAGGTCATCAGCGCCTCATTTGACCTTTAACCCCACTAAACGGCCAAACACAGAGCAGCTAATCGCGCGGAAACACAGAGAGACGGGGCTGTTTGACGGGTCAATGGAGGCACATAAACTCCCAGATCTGCTCTAAACGTCCGTCTCAGACGCTCGGCACTAAATCAAGCTTCAAACACGAGACTCCGGTAACTCCCGTTATATCGGTGTTATCCGCAAACGCATCTGCTCCTCGCCGGAGTGGAACCTATTCGGTTCAGGATTGATCTTAAAGTCCTGCTGCTTGTTTCTACATCTTTAAGTGGATTCGCTCCGGCATATATTTCCGATCTTTTATCCGTTCAGGATCCTGAAGGACTCTCAGCTCATCCAATCACAGCTCTTCCGTTGCTGCACCCAAACTGTGTCCGTGTTCATCAGAGCCGAGTTTAATGCTGATCTCAAGGCGGATCTGTGTTGTTTGGCTTTTAATCGCAGCTGTTCTGTGTCTAATGTTGAGTGTTGACTGTTCTTGATGCAAATGAACAGCACCGGGTCAACGACGGCTGTTTTATTAATGAAGTTGAGTTTGATCTGCACAATCACTGTTAGGACTGAATGCTGATCCTTGGAAGTGCTAACGATTTAAATGAGGTTCCTGCGCTCTAAAAACAGCAGTGTATTTAAATCAACAACAATGTGTTTTACGTCTCTATCGCAAATCCTTCACCGTAAAAACCTTAGCTGGACGTTCTGCACAATAAACACAACAGGTGATATCTTTATCACACAGATATCAGGTCTGTCAGCTTTCCTGTGTGTCTAACAGTAGAGAGCGGCGCTTGCAACATCAAGGTCATGGGTTCGATTCCCAGGCAAAGCAAGAACTGATTAGAATGTCAATGTGTTTCTTGAATGTGATGATAAAAGCAGCTGATAAATGCATGAAAAAGTCAAATGTAACGATGTTTACACGATTACACGGTCCTCTCCTCGTAACATCTGCAGCAAGAGTTACACATGCTGGAAACATAACACTGGGATTGTATCATGCGACGCGGCCTCAGAATGTGTCGGAGCTTCAGAAGGCAGCGTAACGTTGTGAAACCGCCTTCATTCGAATCCAACGCACACGATGCCGTAAAACACGGCCTACATCAGCTCTGCTCTCTCTTCCAGTCGCGTCTCCATGACGTTACAGTGGTTGTGTTGGTGGTTACCCAGCAGTCCCTGGCAAACGGCCCAGTGCACCATGGGAAATGCGGTCTTGATGAATTACCTAATTTCCTGCAGCAGCCCACAGCTCGCAAGCTTCCTAAAAACCCTCACGGCACGCTATACATGGAAGTGTTTCTGTGCGCCGACAAGCAGAAGAGTGTGAGAACGTCTCTCTCTGATCCCTCGGACTCTGCGACGACCCTTGGCTTTACGACACGTTTCAAGGGCTGAGAGCTTTATGATCGTGACCCAGGCACAGACGACCTCTGACCCCGACCTCACCGTGACCCTAAAGTCTCTCAGGCTCATTTCTATACAAACGTCACTGCTATTGGTCAAGCATTTAGAGAGTTTCTCTCACAAAGACTCACAAAGTCTCTTCTGCTGACCAAGAACGCAGTTGTTTGCCAAAAAAACAGTAAAAGAGTAATATTGGTGAATTTAAAACAACAGTTTTCTATTTGAATATATTGTAAAACGATTGAATAAAGGATAGATGTCGTATTTCATTCACATTTTTTACTGTGTCGACCGTATCAGGATAAGACAAAAATAATAAATAAAATTCTTGTATAGCCAAGATTTTATATTCGTTCTCCCTAATTATTCTAAACTTTCAATCACATAATTCTTTAGAGGATTAAATGTGAGATTAATGGGATTGGGCAGAAAATCAATGCGTTTCATTAATTCTAAATTATATTAATTTGTGGATTCAATCCCTAAATATATTTATTATAAATTCAAAATGTATTATTAATTAGATTATTAATAATATGACATTTTTAAATTGATTATATCTTTGAGAATACATATATTGCATATTTTTCATATTTTAACTTATCCGTTTTATGCTGAAAGTAAATACTGTAAATACTGGTCAAATGGATCACATTTAACAATAAACACTTTATGGCACGTCATGAAAACAACCTGTTTCACTTTTACAGTAACTTCTCAATGACTGTCGTCTCAGTGTGAGAAGTTTGGGGTCAGAGTGATTCTATGTTTATTTTTAAGGATGTTAAAAGGATGTCATCATAAGTGACAGTAAAGTCATCTTATGCTAGAAAAGATTGCTATTCCAAATGCCGTATTGACGAGTTACGAGCTCGTCCTGGAACGGGTTATGCTCATATCTCAAGGCATTACTGCACTGGCACAGGACTAAAATATCCTGAAGAACTATTAAACAGATGAGATGCAATACGGTTCCAGTGACGACTAATTAATAAACAATCAGAAGAAATGTGATGTTTAATATACAGACAACCCACTTTAAATGACTATTTTAACTGGAGACCCTAAAAGAACTGATCTCTGAAATCAGTTCAAATGCAGCGGTAAAGTTGATATGACATTTTCATTGTCACGTTATTTTATTTTTTAAATGTATGTACATATTTAGTATATTTGGCTTTTTATCAACTCACGAACCCCTGCAATTCCTTCAGTTTGAGGAACTCTGCATAATCGCATAACGGTGTCAGAATTTAGTCAAATTCACACACACACACACACACACACACACACACACACACACACACACACACACACTGCAAATGGAAATCTGACCATCAATGCCATTCAAAAATGAATAAATGCATCCGTTTGTGACTCAAACATACAGAAGAGTAAAAAAAATCATCCAACATACACAGAACTATATTTCACCCTAATGGCTAATCTTTTATTCTACGTCCACAAAATCATAATATTAGTAGCATTTCTGATACTACACTATATCCCACAATGCAGTGCATTTGACTTGACTTGCTTTTCTTGACTGAACTGGAAATTAAATGTGATTTTAACATATTTGACTTATTTGATCGCACTGTGAAAGCAAGACATTTTAAAACAAAATGACATAAAAATGCAAAATAACTGTATTTCCATGCACAAAAACATGTTTCTCATTGCTAATCCATAATGTTGCACTCTGCATGTTTAAACTCATGTTCTGTATATAGTTTGCACTGCAGGAAGCAGGAAAGCAGGCATGACTTTCTAAAGCTACAGTTTGGTTTAAAGCGACACACACACTCAAGCAAACAGGCAGGTCAGCATTCTCTACCCTCATCCTCTGCTAAACACACACACACACACACACACACACACACACACACACACACACACACACACATCGGTAAATGTGTCTTTTCCACACGCTGCACACGTACCCACACACGCTGCTGTGTCTGATCGCCCGTCCCGCTCAGGTATCTGTGTGTGTGTGTGTGTGTGTGTGTGTGTGTGTGTGTGTGTGTGTGTGTGTGTGTACGCAGGCAAAAAGACACATGTAAAACAGAAGGGGGTGGAGACACACTATGTCTTTGTTTAGGAATCGAGGGTCATGTGACTCCATGCTGATTGGTCACAGAGGGTTTGCAAATACCGACCGTGAGGCGTCCGACACAAAACCTGAGCGAGAGCGCAGACCGTAGAAAAGAGAGAGTGTGTGTTTGTGCAGATCTGTTAATGTGTGACTCCTTTGTGTTACGAGGAATTTCACTAAACGTGTCGACTGTCATTGACACGGAGAAAGAGAGGAAGGTTCAATTAAGCCACGATTTACGACCCTTGAGTGAATGAAAGACACACACACACACACACACACACAGAGAGAGAGAGAGAGAGAAAGGAAACTCTTTAAGAAAACATAAATGAAAACACTATTTCAAGTAATTACATTATTCTTTACAGCATCTACATAAACTGACCCGCTTCACACAGCATGTGCGACTCTGAGACACACACATGTTAGTAATCAGCTCTCGTGAGGCGGCGCAGCGCCAGCGTTTGATGAGATCCAGAGGAACGGCCCTCGCTGGGTGAGCCGAGGACACAGCGGCCCCTGAAGCCCCCGCGGCCCCAGAAACACACACTTCACTTCTGCAGTGAAGATCACTATCTGCTCACTCGCATCACTAACATCACCGTTAGCAGGAGCGCAGAGCACGCTAACACACAGTTTACAGCAGCTGAACGCAAGATTAAACTGCCAAAATATTCATAACTTTCATTTATGATTCAGAGTAAATCAGAGTGACATTCTGGAAACAGACACTTATAGTCGTATAGATGGTTGTGCTTAAACTATGAGAGGAGTTTCAGTTTCAGAAACACAAAGATCCGATCGGGAATCGAGGTTCTCCGGTTCTCCTCCATCTGACGCGTTTGCAGACGAGCGCTTGAGGAAGAGAGAGAGAGAGACGCTGATTAACCCGGTTTATTTCAGGCACTAGAACTACAACTACTGGAAAACGCTTCGCCATTCATTTGCTAAATAAACAGCAATATTGTGAAATATTATTACAAATTAGAATACTTGTTTTCTATTTGAATAGATTATAAAACGTTACTTGAAACAGAAATAATGTGTAACACTGTAACTGTCTTTACTGCCACTTTTGATCATCGTAACACTTGCTGAATGAAATCATTCATTTCTTTAAAAAACCTACAGTGTAAAAGACTGGAAACAAACCTGAAACACGAGCGGATTGGTTTGTTAGTGAGATTACTGATGCGCACACACACACACACACACACACACACACACTACTCACACGTTTGAGAATTATTTCAATGGAAAGTAAATGCTAAACAAATAAAACCATAACACAGACACTATAGAGCTGGCTTGAGCTCGCCCTGTTCAACACACACACACACACACACCTTACAGGAAACAGGGCCTCACAATGTGGCCAAGCACTCTACTACACACACACACACACGGCTGAGAGGAAAGCAGACAGTGTTTTAGCAAACCAAAACCAACTGACTTTCCACTGATGTTCACTTTCTGCCCACTGAACAAAGACCACACTCACACACACACTCACATACACACACACACTCACACATAGATGCACACACTCACACTCTCAAAATCACACACACACACACACACACACACACTCACTCACTCATTCACTCACTCACACACACACACACACACACACACAGACACACACTCTCAAAAACACACATACACACACTCACTCACTCACACTCACACACACAAGAACAATATGCTGATATCAACTCAAGATATCAGATCTCATAAACATTCGTTCGGCACCTCAGACTGACAGATGAGGGTTTTCCACACATCTTTAACTCGACCTTCAACAGCAGCGATTCAAAACTTCCCGTTGGTTTGTAAAGGAATGTTGCGTGTTCAACACGAGGTAAAGAGTGAGCGGAATGAAAATGAAACAAAGTAATCATTTACTCGCTCTGCCGTTGTTCTAATGCCGAATGCCTTTCTTTCTTTCATGCACCACAAAAGCCATTAAAATACATTATTTAACAAAATTCTTGACCTTGGCCGTTGCTCTTCTCTGGGCTGCTGTTTGTCACGAGTTCAGTCCATATCACCCAGAAAAAGCCAAGGTCAAGAATACATAAATAATACATTTTATTTCAGGTTTTCTCTCAGACACTATCAGGATACGTCACACGGGATCCGTCTCATACTATTTAAAAAAGCTTGATGCTGATTGCTATTCACTGCCATTATACAGGCAAGCTTGAGCTGGACCTTATTTATGTATTTATATAAATTCTTCTTTCCTGGTCCATAAAAAAAGAAAGAAAGAAGGGAATACGGCATTACATTCACATTCATGCATTTATCATTACATTCAAGAAACACATTGACATTCTAATCAGTTCTTGCTTTCCCTGGGAATCAAACCCATGACCTTCATGTTGCAAGCGCCACTCTCTGCTGTTAGAGCTACAGGAAAACCAGAGTGAGTATTAGAAGAAAGATGAATAAATGAGGACTTCATTTTCATTTTAGGGTGAACTATCTCTTTAAACTAACATTTGCTGGAAGGCTTGCTCGTATCTCACAATACTCGTATGTCGGGACGCTCGTATCTCACAATACTCGTATGTCGGAACGCTCGTATCTCACAATACTCGTATGTCGGGACGCTCGTATCTCAAAATACTCGTATGTCGGGACGCTCGTATCTCAAAATACTCGTATGTCGGGACGCTCGTATCTCACAATACTCGTATGTCGGGACGCTCGTATCTCACAATACTCGTATGTCGGGACGCTCGTATCTCAAAATACTTGTATGTCGGAACGCTCGTATCTCACAATACTCGTATGTCGGGACGCTCGTATCTCACAATACTCGTATGTCGGGACGCTCGTATCTCACAATACTCGTATGTCGGGACGCTCGTATCTCACAATACTCGTATGTCGGGACGCTCGTAATCTCACAATACTCGTATGTCGGGACGCTCGTATCTCACAATACTCGTATGTCGGGAAGCTCGTAATCTCACAATACTCGTATGTCGGGACGCTCGTATCTCAAAATACTCGTATGTCGGGACGCTCGTATCTCAAAATACTCGTATGTCGGAACGCTCGTATCTCACAATACTCGTATGTCGGAACGCTCGTATCTCAAAATACTCGTATGTCGGGACGCTCGTATCTCACAATACTCGTATGTCGGAACGCTTGTATCTCAAAATACTCGTATGTCGGGACGCTCGTATCTCACAATACTCGTATGTCGGGACGCTCGTATCTCAAAATACTCGTATGTCGGAACGCTCGTATCTCAAAATACTCGTATGTCGGGACGCTCGTATCTCAAAATACTCGTATGTCGGGAAGCTCGTATCTCACAATACTCGTATGTCGGGACGCTCGTATCTCAAAATACTCGTATGCCGGGACGCTCGTATCTCACAATACTCGTATGTCGGGACGCTCGTATCTCAAAATACTCGTATGTCGGGACGCTCGTATCTCAAAATACTCGTATGTCGGGAAGCTCGTATCTCACAATACTCGTATGTCGGGACGCTCGTATCTCACAATACTCGTATGTCGGGACGCTCGTACCTCAAAATACTCGTATGTCGGGACGCTCGTATCTCAAAATACTCGTATGTCGGGACGCTCGTATCTCAAAATACTCGTATGTCGGAACGCTCGTATCTCAAAATACTCGTATGTCGGGACGCTCGTATCTCACAATACTCATATGTCGGGACGCTCGTATCTCAAAATACTCGTATGTCGGGACGCTCGTATCTCACAATACTCGTATGTCGGGACGCTCGTATCTCAAAATACTCGTATGTCGGGACGCTCGTATCTCACAATACTCATATGTCGGGACGCTCGTATCTCAAAATACTCGTATGTCGGGACGCTCGTATCTCACAATACTCGTATGTCGGGACGCTCGTATCTCACAATACTCGTATGTCGGGACGCTCGTATCTCAAAATACTCGTATGCCGGGACGCTCGTATCTCACAATACTCGTATGTCAGAACGCTCGTATCTTAAAATACTCGTATGTCGGGACGCTCGTATCTCACAATACTCGTATGTCGGGACGCTCGTATCTCAAATCTTTACTCATATCTCAAAGCAAACATTAACTGAAAGGCTTGCTCGTATCTCAAAATACTTGTAT
Source organism: Rhodeus uyekii (assembly GCA_037043235.1). Taxonomy (NCBI): domain Eukaryota; kingdom Metazoa; phylum Chordata; class Actinopteri; order Cypriniformes; family Acheilognathidae; genus Rhodeus; species Rhodeus uyekii. The sequence continues at coordinate 465,899 of JAWRVZ010000189.1, read as the reverse complement.
GCCGGGATGCTCGTATCTCAAAATACTCGTATGTCGGGACGCTCGTATCTCAGATCTTTACTCATATCTCAAAGCAAACATTTACTGAAAGGCTTGCTCGTATCTCACAATACTCGTATGTCGGGACGCTTGTATCTCAAATCTTTACTCATATCTCAAAGCAAACATTAACTGAAAGGCTTGCTCGTGTCTCACAATACTCGTATGTCGGGACGCTCGTATCTCAAGGCGTTACTGTACTTCTTTTGTCACATGCTGTTTCTTGCCCGCTATATAAGGGAAGTATTGGATTTCGGACGCAGCCATTATCTCTCTCACCTTCTCTTTCCTCCAGCGGGCAAGCCACTCCTCTCTCTCCCTGCGGCTCATATGATAGGGATCTCCGGCCTGGAAGGTCTCTCTTTGTACAGGCCGTCTCCTCAGACTGATGTCCCAGCCCTGCCGGCCCCTCAGACGGCCCCCTTCACTCTACAAGACAAGTCACCTTAATTTATATAGTGCTTTATACAACACAGACTGTTTCCAGATCAGCTATAAGCAGCAAGAGAATAGTGTTGCTATTCAGCTCAGTTCAATAAGTCAAAGTCAATAACGTCAATGCTGCAAATTTCATCAATTACGAAACACATTTGATTCAGATATAAAGCATCTCTATTTAAGTCAACAGTCTCATCATCCAGCTCAATTTAGCACGAGTTTCATTCTCATCCGATGCAGTCAAATCAACAGCATTACTGAATATTAACCCAAGACAAACACAACTCTCGTACACCTGTGCTTTCTGAGAACACACATTCACACAGCTCCTGCTTTCATGAGCGCAAGATGAGTTTGGTGCCGCCCTGTGAATAAGAAAGGGACTTTCTCAGGCCCTCGATTTGAAATGTGCAGGCATCTTTATTTACTCAGTGCACGATTGTGAATTGCTGTCCATAGATTTCACCCGTAACGCATGTTCAACAGCCCATAAACACATTTCAGCGGCGCGTTATCACTTACAGACGCCAAGTTACACATTCATGTCTCTCACATAAACAGCCTGAGCCATTCTCATGCTCTCGGTGAACATGCTGTCTGTTTCTGCTGATCTGTGTCGAGCAAGGGCTGATTAATCAATCACAGATGGTCAGCTCTCTGTGACGCATTAACCAGACCTGTCTGAAACACTTCAGATAACCAGTTAGTTTAAGTTTTCCCAGCAGCTCTCATGGATTCTGTGTAGCGCTGGGTTACGGCTAATCGAAATAAAAACGAAAGCGTGATATGGATCAAATGAACTAAACATATATTGTAAATGCACTGCGTGTTTTAAGTGAAGAACCGTGTTCTTTTACACACGGCAGCTCAAGTGTTTTCAGTGCTTGGGTTTGCCAGCAAACGAGAAGCTCGTTAAAACCAACATCAACAAAAGAGAAGCTTTAAACTAAGGCTTCCTGCGGCTTTCCGCCAAAATAAAAGCTTGGTGGTTTAATGTTTGAAAGCAACAAATTTGAGTTGTACTATAAAATAAGATATCATTCTCTTTTGCTTAAAAACTTAAAAATGTTTTATTTTACAATGAAATACAGTATTTGAGTATTTACAGTATTTATTATTATAAATTGATATTGATAAATCACAAATCTTTGGCAAAATTATGCAACCACAGTGCAAACCTTAAGTTATAAAAAAATAAATAAAAATGCTTTTTAAACTAAAATCACAATTTTTAATTAACAAGATAAATTAGATTCTTCCATTAGTCATTAAATGCACAAAATGTGATTCTCAAATTGCATTAGCTCCTTATGTGACTGTGCCTTATTGTGTTTGGACTGAAATATTGTAGTTTATAGTCTCACCTCTGCTCTGCTGGTGTCGCTGCTGGTGTCGTCCTCGTCCAAGTCTGAGAGACAAAGGTCAGAAGTCATTTAAAAAAAAAAAAAAACAAGGCTAAAAGAAGAAACATGGAGGCATACAGTCCAGCATTACTGCAGCTGTACTCAAGGGGGCGATATACCCACGTCACAATCTTGAGCCATTTCTTTTTTACATATAATACATTATAATTTGTATTTTCTGACACATTGTGGAAGGAAAGCACTTTCCGATCACATTTCGATCAGACTGACTCACGTTGCTCCGGGTGCTTGAGTTTCCGTCGCCCTCGTTTCTTCCGTGGAGTGGAAGGGGCGGAGTCTTCGTCGGCTCCGGGGGGCGTGTCTGTGCTGTTCCTGTGGGTGGAGTCAGGGGAGGAGTCGTTCCGGCCCAGGTTTTTCTGAGAAACACGGCTGTCTGCTTCACCGTTACACCCCGCCTGCTTTATACAGGCCACACCCTCTATTACACGCCCACAATTATCCACCTATCAGGAGAGAGAGCAATCACTCAAATGACTCACAAATGCAGGAACTGTCCCTAATTTTAACGGTGACATGAAATGAACAACTGCATTTCTGCAGCTAAACCAGTGGTCGCCAACCCGTCGATCGCGATCGATTGGTCGACCTTTATCACCATCCCGGAAGCTCCCGAAAATAAGAACGTTTCAGTTGCCAAATTAGCGAGTCTGTCACGCACCGCGCTCTGCAAGCTCCGATAGGACGACAACTCCGCTCCGCGCGCGCACATGACCACTGAGCTAAACCATCTTTCCTATAAATCGGGGGGTTTCCACAAAACAATACATTTCTATTTTCATTTCTTATAATTAGCATTAAAACTAATACATTTTATTTATTTTTTGGCCTTTTATTATCATAATTTAATTAAATCAGGGTTTGTAATTTACAACTGTAAGATGTGTACAGTAACAGTTTTCATTACTTATCATTAACATTAAAACTATTTATTTACTTATTTAACTCATTAACACATTTAAACAACATCAGAGAATCATGAAATCACATGTGGCGTGAAATCATTGAAATTTCCATTTTTAAATGAGTCTGGATTTCTGTCAGAATTTGGCGTAAACAGAATGAGAACTTGGATCCATCATGCCTTGTTACCACTGTGCAGGCTGGTGGTGGTGGTGTAATGGTGTGGGGGATGTTTTCTTGGCACACTTTAGGCTCTTAGAGCCAATTGGGCATCGTTTAAATGCCACGGCCTGCCTGAGCATTGTTTCTGACAATTGTAATATTGAGCATATTGTTTTCCATCCCTTCATGCCCACCATGTGCCATCCTCTGATGCTTCCAGCAGGATAATGCACCGTCACAAAGCTGGAATCCTTTCAGATTGGTTTCTTGAACATGGCAATGAGTTCACGGCACTAAAATGCCCCACAGTCTCCAGATCTCAACCCAATAGAGCATCTTTGGGATGTGGAGGAACGGGAGCTTCGTGTCCTGGATCTGCATCCCACAAATCTCCATCAACTGCAAGATGCTCCTATCAATATGACCAACATTTCTAAAGAATGCTTTCAGCAGCTTGTTGAATCAATGCCACGTAGAATTAAGCAGTTCTGAAGGTGAAAGAGGGTCAAACACAGTATTAGTGTGTGTTCCTAATAATGCTTAAGCTGAGTGTATAACAGTTTGTGAATGTAAAAGGCCTGCAAAGTTTTAATGGTCAAAGTTACGACAATAAGTTATTAGGTGTTTCCATCACTCTGTTTAGATGAGCATTTTGGAGTATCGTATCAGAAACCAGTGATGGAAATGCCACATTTTGTATTTGACCAATCAGAGAAGAGACCAATCACAACAGATGGGTTGTCTGACCAATCAGAGAAGAGCAGGTTCGTGGAGAGGAGGGGTTTAGAGAGACCAGAATTCACAGCCTACACGTCTTAAAATAGTATTTAAAATTAGAATTATTGTGTCCCAAATCGTAATAGTGAAATGAACATCCCAAAGATCCTCAGATGCTCTACTTTTTCCAGTTAAAATATGAAGTTCAGTGATTTTCGTTGAAACACATTATTTTATCCATTACAAATTTATGCAAATTTGTCATTACATTAATGTTAACTGACATTAAATTTACATCAGTTACTATTTTCAAAAGCCTTGGCTAGGTGATATCAGCCGAAAAAGTTTGTTTTATACGTGGAGTAAAAGAACATATTTTGATAAAAGATTTGATAATCTTCAAAATAATATTCATTAAGAAAATAAGCAAGGTTGTGTTTGATTTCACATTGACATGATCATCCATCAATGATGAAAACAAGCAGGAAATCACTGAAGGTTTGGCGGCGGCTGGAGTGTCTGATGACTTTATGATGAACGATAAAAGTCTTGGTTCAGGATGACGAGGCCGTTGCGAGTTTTACTGCCGTCTGAGAGCTAATAGATGCCAAACACACTCACACACGCGTGTGAATCAGTGCGGGCACACACACATTAGAGTGATTGGCGACGGCTGCTGATGTCTTTAATCAACAGGTGAGAAACTCTATAAACCTCAAAGCCCCGCAGGTGTTGCAAACCCAGCTTTCTGCACTCATGCATCTGCGTCTAACAGCGCGTCCAAATACAATTTACATTCATTCAAAAGCATTGATTGCGCGTGCGTACGTGTGTGAAGGTTCTGGCCTGAATCCACACACGTTACGCAAGATCAAGGAGATGAAACAGATCAAATGGTTTGGTGGAGCAACGGCACAATAAAGCGGACAGCGAGTCCTGAGGCGAAGGAGTGTGTTCAACATTCACCTGCTGAACACACACATACACACTCCCGCTCACACACACGTCTGTTTAGATGTGATGACTTTATTCGACGTCTGTACTATTGTTCGTCAGACTTTCACAACTTTGTTATTAACGATAATGCATTGATATCATAAATGAGTGTTTAGATGGAATAGAATAATATCTGCATTATTATCAGCCAGACAAAAAACAGCCACTGTTAGTGTTTAACAGGTGAATGTGTGTGAGTGTGTGAGTGTTGCAGGGATTGTGTGTTCAGCAGCAGTTCTTCTCTCTGATTGATGGAGTTTGAGCTTCATTTCTTAAACAATCATGAACATATTCCAGGATTCAATGAAGATTCATCAGATCAAACTGTGAAGAAACGCTTGAGCATCAAGAACCATTACATTCACTGAGAGTGTGTGTCTCTATAGCAATTAAAAAACATGTTTTTTCCATTGTTATTAGCACTAATAAGGGAGTTTTAGAGGGCCGGAACGGATTAATTTTTTTCCTGTTATTTCTTATGGTAAAAAATGATTTGAGTTATGAGCTCGTCCTGGAACACATTATGCTCGTATCTCAAATCATTACTGATATATATATTTATAGTGTGAGAGAGAGAGAGACAAAGAGAATGGCATATTTTTCTTAGCATTAGGCTTGATTTTTTTTATATTTTACTAACAATCTGATTATAAATGTTCATCTTGCGCTGTTTGATTATTACAATTATGCATCTGCCAGAAAACTTCAGCCCTTTATAACATCATATTGAGCAATTACAGACCAATCTCAAATCTACCTTTCATTGGCAAGATCATTGAAAAAGTTGTTTTCAATCAGCTGAACAAGTTCTTAAGCTTGAATGGATACTTTGACAACTTTCAGTCTGGTTTCCGACCACATCACAGCACAGAGACAGCACTCATAAAGATAATAAATGATATTCGTCTTAACACAGATTCAGGTAAATTATCAGTGCTGGTTTTACTCGACCTCAGTGCTGCGTTTGACACCATAGATCACAACATTCTCCTTGACAGGCTGGAAAACTGGGTTGGGCTTTCTGAGATGGTTCTTAAATGGTTCAGGTCATACTTAGAAGGGAGAGGTTATTATGTGAGTATCGGTGACCATAAGTCTGAGTGGACATCCATGACATGCGGAGTCCCTCAAGGTTCAATACTTGCACCCCTCCTGTTCAACTTATATATGCTGCCACTGAGCCAAATAATGAGAAAGAACCAAATTGCATATCACAGCTATGCAGATGACACCCAGATTTACCTCGCGTTATCACCTAATGATTACAGCCCCATTGACTCCCTGTGTCAATGCATTGATGAAATTAAAAACTGGATGTGCCTAAACTTCCTTCAGTTAAACAAAGACAAAACTGAAGTCATTGCATTTGGAAACAAAGATGAAGTTCTCAAAGTGAACGCATACCTTCATTCTAGGGGTCAAACAACTAAAAATCAGGTCAGGAATCTTGGTGTGATTTTGGAGTCAGACCTGAGTTTCAGTAGCCAAGTAAAAACAATAACTAAATCAGCATATTATCATCTCAAAAATATTGCAAGAATTAGATGCTTTGTCTCCAATCAAGACTTAGAGAAACTTGTTCATGCTTTCATCACCAGCAGGGTGGATTATTGTAATGGGCTCCTCACCGGCCTTCCCAATAAGACCATAAGACAGCTGCAGCTCGTACAGAACGCTGCTGCCAGGATTCTGAGCAGAACCAGAAAATATGAACACATCACACCAGTCCTCAGGTCCTTGCACTGGCTTCCAGTTACATTTAGAATTGATTTTAAAGTACTGTTACTTGTTTATAAATCACTCAATGGCCTAGGACCTCAATACATTGCAGATATGCTCATAGAATATAAACCTAACAGATCACTAAGATCATCAGGATCAAGTCACTTAGTAATACCCAGGGTTCACTCAAAGCAAGGAGAGTCTGCTTTTAGCTGTTACGCCAGCCGCAGCTGGAACCAGCTTCCAGAAGAGATCAGGTGTGCTCCAACAGTAGCCACATTCAAATCAAGACTCAAAACACATCTTTTTACCTTTGCATTTGCAGATTGAGCACTGTGCTATGTCCCAACTGTTTGCATTTTATTTTATACGTATTATCTTTTTATTCTTTTAATCATTTTTAATGTTTTACTTTTATCATTCTTCTTTATGTAAAGCACTTTGAATTACCATTGTGTATGAAATGTGCTATACAAATAAACTTGCCTTGCCTTGCCTTTAAAAGATCCATTTCAGTGCAAATACATAAATAATGAGAAAAATAATCGATACTTAATAAAAAAGTAATAATGATAATTAGTAAAAAGTAATAATTGTTTTATTTGGGCTGAATCTGTTGTGATTAAAAATATCCGCAAGTCTCCTTCTGCATTTCTTCACTCAAAGCGAAAGTAAGAATTGAATTTAGGCGGGAAAGCTCTAAAAGCTTCAGTTTGGTGGTTAAAGTCTGCATGACTTCTTTTTCTTCCATGAAACACTAAAGAAGATATTTTGAAGAAATCTTTTAATACAACAAATGCGATCAAGACAGAGATGCAAACTTACCATCATCAGATTCCTACAGATTCATCCTTCTCTCATTCCGTCTCTCTCTCTCTCACTTCTGGTCATGTGACTCACATCTGCTGCAGCTTCCTGTCTCACTCTCAGTGCTGCACAATAACTGCAAACGCTGCAAGCTCACGACTGTCCCTGACCGGCCGTTTGACCGCTTGTGTCGGTAAGATTTGTTCAAGTTTTTGAAATATGTCTCCTCTTCTCATCAAAGTTGCATTTATTTGATCAAAGAATACAGTCATAAAGAACTGTACATTATGGGTTTATAAGCATAATGTTTTCAAAAAAGTTACTTGTATGCAATAGCAAGTGGGTGTTAATACTGTGTTTTCCAGTCTAACAGTAGAGAGCAGCGCTTGCAACATCAAGGTCATGGGTTTGATTCCCAGGGAAAGCAAGAACTGATTAGAATGTCAATGTGTTTCTTGAATGCGATGATAAAAGCAGCTGATGAATGCAGGAGTGTGAATGAGGGTAAATAATGATAGAATTGTACTTTTTGTGTGAACTGTCGCTTTAAATCAGCACAGCAAGCGCACACACACACGCGTGTGTTGATGTGTGTGTCACATGTACTCACTCCTGCTGCTCTGCGCTTTCGAGCGGGTCGTCCGACTCTTCGTGTTGGTGTGTCCGTCACTCTGTCTTCATGTGTGACCTCACACACTTCCTGTTCCGCCTCTGGACTCTAAAACAAACACACAAACACGTCAGTTCTACAACAAACACACTCACACACACACACACACTCTAACACCAGCTCAAACACACTCACTCAAACACACACACCAGCTCAAACACACTCACACTCTCACACACACACACACTCACACACACACACACACACACTCTAACACCAGCTCAAACACACTCACTCAAACACACAAACCAGCTCAAACACACTCACACTCTCACACACACACACACACACACACACTCACACACACACTCTAACACCAGCTCAAACACACTCACTCAAACACACAAACCAGCTCAAACACACTCACACTCTCACACACACACACACACACACACACTCACACACACACTCTAACACCAGCTCAAACACACTCACTCAAACACACAAACCAGCTCAAACAGGTCATTCCTCGGGCAACCGTGAGCCAGTAACGTTCTTCATCCTCTGTCTGCAGATCACACTCA
>JAWRVZ010000189.1:447500-450000 GCA_037043235.1 Rhodeus uyekii | reverse complement strand
ATAGATGATAGATAGATGGATAGATGATAGATAGATGGATAGATGGATGGATAGATGATAGATGGATGGATAGATGATAGATAGATGGATAGATGATAGATAGATGGATAGATGATAGATGGATGGATAGATGATAGATAGATGGATAGATGATAGATAGATGGATAGATGATAGATGGATGGATAGATGATAGATAATGGATAGATGATAGATAGATGGATAGATGATAGATGGATGGATAGATGATAGATAGATGGATGGATAGATGATAGATAGATGGATAGATGATAGATAGATGGATAGATGATAGATGGATGGATAGATGATAGATAGATGGATAGATGATAGATAGATGGATAGATGATAGATGGATGGATAGATGATAGATAGATGGATGGATAGATGATAGATAAGATGGATAGATGATAGATGGATGGATAGATGATAGATAGATGGATAGATGATAGATAGATGATAGATGATAGATGGATGGATAGATGATAGATAGATGGATGGATAGATGATAGATAGATGGATAGATGATAGATAGATGGATAGATGATAGATGGATGGATAGATGATAGATAAATGGATAGATGATAGATAGATGGATAGATGATAGATGGATGGATAGATGATAGATGGATGGATAGATGATAGATAAATGGATAGATGATAGATAGATGGATAGATGATAGATGATGGATAGATGATAGATAGATGGATAGATGGATGGATAGATGATAGATGGATGGATAGATGATAGATAATGGATAGATGATAGATAGATGGATAGATGATAGATGGATGGATAGATGATAGATAGATGGATAGATGATAGATAGATGGATAGATGATAGATAGATGATAGATAGATGGATAGATGGATGGATAGGTGATAGATAGATGGATAGATGGATGGATAGATGATAGATGGATGGATAGATGATAGATAAATGGATAGATGATAGATAGATGGATAGATGATAGATGGATGGATAGATGATAGATAGATGGATGGATAGATGATAGATAAATGGATAGATGATAGATAGATGGATAGATGATAGATGGATGGATAGATGATAGATAAATGGATAGATGATAGATAGATGGATAGATGATAGATGGATGGATAGATGATAGATAGATGATAGATAAATGGATAGATGATAGATAGATGGATAGATGGATAGATGGATGGATAGATGATAGATAATGGATAGATGATAGATGGATGGATAGATGATAGATAGATGGATGGATAGATGATAGATAGATGGATGGATAGATGATAGATAAATGGATAGATGATAGATAGATGGATAGATGATAGATGGATGGATAGATGATAGATAAATGGATAGATGATAGATAGATGGATAGATGATAGATGGATGGATAGATGATAGATGGATGGATAGATGATAGATAAATGGATAGATGATAGATAGATGGATAGATGATAGATGATGGATAGATGATAGATAGATGGATAGATGGATGGATAGATGATAGATGGATGGATAGATGATAGATAAATGGATAGATGATAGATAGATGGATAGATGATAGATGGATGGATAGATGATAGATAGATGGATAGATGATAGATAGATGGATAGATGATAGATAGATGATAGATAGATGGATAGATGGATGGATAGGTGATAGATAGATGGATAGATGGATGGATAGGTGATAGATAGATGGATAGATGGATGGATAGATGATAGATAGATGGATAGATGATAGATAGATGGATGGATAGATGATAGATGGATAGATGATAGATAGATGGATAGATGGATAGATAGATGGATGGATAGATGGATAGATGATAGATAGATGGATAGATGATAGATAGATGGATGGATAGATGGATAGATGGATGGATAGATGGATGGATAGATGATAGATAGATGATAGATAGATGGATAGATGGATGGATAGGTGATAGATAGATGGATAGATGGATGGATAGATGATAGATAGATGGATGGATAGATGGATGGATAGATGATAGATAGATGGATGGATAGATGATAGATAGATGATAGATAGATGGATAGATGGATGGATAGGTGATAGATAGATGGATGGATGGATGGATAGATGGATGGATAGATGGATAGATGGATGGATAGATGGATGGATAGGCTGATAGATAGATGGATAGATGGATGGATAGATGATAGATAGATGATAGATAGATGGATAGATGGATGGATAGGTGATAGATAGATGGATAGATGGATGGATAGATGATAGATAGATGGATAGATGATAGATAGATGGATGGATAGATGGATGGATAGATGATAGATAGATGGATGGATAGATGATAGATAGATGATAGATAGATGGATAGATGGATGGATAGGTGATAGATAGATGGATGGATGGATGGATAGATGGATGGATAGATGATAGATGGATAGATGATAGATAGATGGATGGATAGATGGATGGATAGATGATAGATAGATGGATGGATAG
>JAWRVZ010000189.1:422500-440000 GCA_037043235.1 Rhodeus uyekii | reverse complement strand
GTTACGGGAACGCTACATTGTGTCATTCTTCAAACGTTACGGGAACGCTGCATTGTGTCATTCTTCAAACGTTACGGGAACGCTACATTGTGTCATTCTTCTCTTCAAACGTTACGGGAACGCTACATTGTGTCATTCTTCTCTTCAAACGTTACGGGAACGCTACATTGTGTCATTCTTCTCTTCAAACGTTACGGGAACGCTACATTGTGTCATTCTTCAAACGTTACGGGAACGCTACATTGTGTCATTCTTCTCTTCAAACGTTACGGGAACGCTACATTGTGTCATTCTTCAAACGTTACGGGAACGCTACATTGTGTCATTCTTCAAACGTTACGGGAACGCTACATTGTGTCATTCTTCTCTTCAAACGTTACGGGAACGCTACATTGTGTCATTCTTCTCTTCAAACGTTATGGGAACGCTACATTGTGTCATTCTTCAAACATTACGGGAACGCTATATTGTGTCATTCTTCAAACGTTACGGGAACGCTGCATTGTGTCATTCTTCAAACGTTACGGGAACGCTACATTATGTCATTCTTCTCTTCAAACGTTACGGGAACGCTACATTGTGTCATTCTTCTCTTCAAACGTTACGGGAACGCTACATTGTGTCATTCTTCAAACGTTACGGGAACGCTGCATTGTGTCATTCTTCAAACGTTACGGGAACGCTACATTGTGTCATTCTTCTCTTCAAACGTTACGGGAACGCTACATTGTGTCATTCTTCTCTTCAAACGTTACGGGAACGCTACATTGTGTCATTCTTCTCTTCAAACGTTACGGGAACGCTACATTGTGTCATTCTTCAAACGTTACGGGAACGCTACATTGTGTCATTCTTCTCTTCAAACGTTACGGGAACGCTACATTGTGTCATTCTTCAAACGTTACGGGAACGCTACATTGTGTCATTCTTCTCTTCAAACGTTACGGGAACGCTACATTGTGTCATTCTTCAAACGTTACGGGAACGCTACATTGTGTCATTCTTCAAACGTTATGGGAACGCTACATCGTTACGGGAACGCTACATTGTGTCATTCTTCAAACGTTACGGGAACGCTACATTGTGTCATTCTTCTCTTCAAACGTTATGGGAACGCTACATTGTGTCATTCTCCAAACGTTACGGGAACGCTACATTGTGTCATTCTTCTCTTCAAACGTTATGGGAACGCTACATTGTGTCATTCTTCAAACATTACGGGAACGCTATATTGTGTCATTCTTCAAACGTTACGGGAACGCTGCATTGTGTCATTCTTCAAACGTTACGGGAACGCTGCATTGTGTCATTCTTCAAACGTTACGGGAACGCTACATTGTGTCATTCTTCTCTTCAAACGTTACGGGAACGCTACATTGTGTCATTCTTCTCTTCAAACGTTACGGGAACGCTACATTGTGTCATTCTTCTCTTCAAACGTTACGGGAACGCTACATTGTGTCATTCTTCAAACGTTACGGGAACGCTACATTGTGTCATTCTTCTCTTCAAACGTTACGGGAACGCTACATTGTGTCATTCTTCAAACGTTACGGGAACGCTACATTGTGTCATTCTTCAAACGTTACGGGAACGCTACATTGTGTCATTCTTCTCTTCAAACGTTACGGGAACGCTACATTGTGTCATTCTTCAAACGTTACGGGAACGCTACATTGTGTCATTCTTCAAATGTTACGGGAACGCTACATTGTGTCATTCTTCTCTTCAAACGTTACGGGAACGCTACATTGTGTCATTCTTCTCTTCAAACGTTACGGGAACGCTACATTGTGTCATTCTCCAAACGTTACGGGAACGCTACATTGTGTCATTCTCCACATAAATCAGTTCTGATCACTGTAAGACCAGCACACATAAACTACTGTGACTATGAGCTGGTCCAATAGCTGAAAACAGATTTATAATAACAGAACGGCCATTAAACTGTAAGAGGAGCGGAGCAGGAAAATGAAGAGTTACGGAGAGTTACTCGAGCGCTTACACACACACACACACACACACAGTGGTAACCTCAATGACACTGCAGTGCTTCTCTGGATTCCTGAGGTCAGTGGGACTGTTAAATCTCACATGGGTTCCAGGTTAATGTTCATCAGTGATTTTAATGAGTTTCTCTAATCATTTATGTGGTTATTTCGCCTACTGATTCCAAAGATGGGGCATTTCAGTTATGGACTGGCTCAGGGGTGAGATTTGAACCGCTTATATGCGTACGTTCTGCGGCGCTGCATGGGGATAAAAAAAACTAAATGCTACAATAACATCATGTTAAAAGCACTAACATTACATTATTGCAATTAAAAAAACATACTTGCCTTACGGTTTGAAGTGCAGCTGTAATTAAGAGTAATATATCTGCTTCATTGTTTTGTTGCTTTTAGGCAACAACAAAAAAAATGCAAGCACAGATGCAATGGACATATAAATGTGCAACGCCTTATAAAAGTGTGACATGGCAATGATGAGAATGCAATGCACTCACACTCCTGCATTTATCAAACGCTTTTATCATCGACTTCAAGAAACACATCGACATTCTAATCAGTTCTTGCTTTCCCTGGGAATCAAACCCATGACCTTGATGTTGCAAGCGCCACTCTCTGCTGTTAGACGCACAGGAAAGCCCATATTGACAAAGCATTTATTATTTCACTGGCACCGTATGACACGACAAAAGAAAAACACTCAGTCATAACTAATGATTAACAAACTTGCGTAGTGCAAGCGTACAATTTGTTGATCATAACTGGAAAATTATAACTTTTTTGGGGTAAAACAAACACAAACACACTCACACAAACACTAGTGACGAAATAGTATCTCTCTTACCGTTTTATTGGTCGCTGTGTCACAGTCCAGATCGAGAGGCATGATGAAACACACACACACTACAGGCCTGATCGATGCATTTGAAACCAAGGAAAATGAAATAAAAGACATTAAAATGCTGAGAGACTTTTGTGGCGATGAAACCGATCCACCTTCAGTCCATCAAATCCTTCTTCTCCCTGCAGAAGCAAACACAACAAAGAGCGTCTTCATTCTGGATAAACACGCATATTGTTGCATTAATAGCGAATGATTGCATGACATATTTTCTGCTTAAGTCTATAAAAGCGTCATCTTATAACAGCACAAGTGGAAACATATTTTCCCAACACAACATCAGTGAGAAGAAGAGGTTTGTGCGCGCAGAAGACGAACGGCAGCCAGTTTGTGGTTTGATGAGAGTCGCAACACGGCGACGGGTTCGAGTCTCTGCCAGTCGGAGAAAAGCTCTCGTTTATTCATTACACCTCATTCATTTTCACACAATCTCATTCAAAAACCCCCGACGTCTCCGGGGACCCGCAAATGAAGAGCTTTTATTGATGACACCGCTTTCCTCTCCTCTGATTCTGATTTTTTTAAGTCTTATTTGGGAAGAAACTCTCAAACACAAACCAATTTTTTTAAAGATTTCCTCAATCTAGATTTGACAGAGTCTGAATGAGAGACGGTTGAGAAAGTGTGGCTTCGACTGAAAACAGCTTTCCTGTGTGTGTAACAGTAGAGAGCAGTGCTTGCAACATCAAGGTCATGGGTTCGATTCCCAGGGAAAGCAAGAACTGATTAGAATGTCAATGTGTTTCTTGAATGCGATGATAAAAGCAGCTGATGAATGCAGGAATGTAAAAATTCAAACAGTCAAATAAAAGACATTTACTTCAAATTTGAGACATTTTACATTTACCTGTTATTACGTAATAAATAATGCATTAAATAATGCTTGACAGAAATTAGTCAGTTTTTATAAATATCACAAAGTGCAAATGCAAAATGCTTCAGATCATATTCGGGTCAAATATGCTCAAACTCAAGCGCTGGTTTAACAGTTTTAATCCCATATTTGACCCAAACGTGCTTTGAAACAACCCAGCATGTGTGTGTGTAACACAAAGTTTGTTTGCTTTTGCAGCCTAATCATATCATTATGAACTTTGCTAGAATTTGTTAATTAATGCCATACAATTAAAGTATTTTTAACACAATGAAGCGCTGGGAAAGGAAGTTGAGCATGGATTTATCCGACACACAACAGGGCATTTCTGACGTTAAACAATGAGTAAGTGGAACTAATTAAAGGCCTAATGTGGAAAATCAAGAATACGCTCTTACAAATAAACATTCTTTGCAACAAAAGCCATTGCGTTCTTTGGAGACTTGGAGCATGTTGGTTTAACGGTTTAAAAAAGCAACTTTTTATTCCTTATTTGAGCAACTTTCTCCTTTTTGGTTTTGCTCTTTTAAGAGTGTAAGAAGATGCATGACAGCTTCACAGTCCAGACAACCTGTGCAACACCTGACAGACCATAATAACCACAGTAAACTCCACAAGTGCATTTTATTCCTATCAATTACTGTGCATATTAATAGATACATATAGTGACATGATGAGATTCATATACGAATAGCCTAGAGCTTAATAGAATACAGCATTTCTAAAATAGCCTAGGTTACAATAATCAGAGAGTAAAATAACATTATATTAATATATGCACACATATAATCCTGAAAGAGGCCTCACAAAAAAAAATTTAACATCTCAATATCAACCAGAACCGTTTCATAAAATATAAGGAGCCATAAAATTCCATAAAAGGCGCCGTTTACAGTCTGAGTTGTGATTAAGTCAAAGTTATTGATTAATAATGCATTAAATGTTGATGATCATGTGTAATGCCGGTTGACAGACTTCAGCTCGCGTTATTCACACGTTCATTTCATCCGTTCACCACAGCGAAATGGACTGAATCAACGCGTCGTATGAACTTATGCGTGCGGATAGAAGGGAAACTATTTTTAGGCAGCAGCTGCTGGGCTTTAAAACGCACATCTGCGCAGATATGAATCCATCATCTTCATCATCATCATCATCATCATCCTCCTCCTCATATGCCGTACAGAAGCTCGGTGTGTGTGTGTGTGTGTATGTGTGTGATTTACCCGTTTCGCCATGCAGCCCCGGGCCTGAACCCTCCGGTGGTCGCGAACTGCCCGTCTTCCCTCCGCGTCTCTCCCCGTCCTGACCCTCCCCGGCACCGGCCTGCTCCGCTCCGCCGTCTCGGGCTCTCAGACTCCGCAGAGGCCCGTCCGCGGGAAGGAGTTCGCTGGGTCCTAGAGACCGTTGGATAGGCAGTGACGTCACAGTCCCCACACACACTACAGCGATCGATAAAACGCGTGGTTTAAATTAGTGTTTTTCCCCCAACGTTTTCTGAGCCAAGGTACACTTTGTCATTGAAAAAATAAAAAAATACAATGCACACCACCAACCAAAAATTTTCCAAAATGAAACTCTATAGCCTATATTAACAATATACAGTCATTCTTATCAAAGTGTTTTGAATGGAAATCAGATAAACACAAAGAAAAAAGAATTTTATGATTATCAAAAAAAATTTTTAGACCAATAAAGTGAAATTGAATAATTTTTCACGGCACACCTGATGATCTCTCACGTTGAAAAACACTGATTTAAAGCACTATAAATCGGTTTCATCGTCTGACATAGTTTGGTTACTTGCTTGCTTAATTACTTACTTGCTTACTTCTTGCTTACGCAACCCATCATGCTTGTCCTTCAATCGTGGATCAAACACTCAAAAACAAAACAAAAAGTAAACAAAAAGTAACGAAAAAAAGTAAAAATTCATCTTAAAACAACTTGATGTTTTTCCCTCTCAAGTAATCCACAGGTAGCCGTGTCCCAGACTGCAGTTTCAGATCATACACTGAAACAAGGTTAAATATTTCAAGAGGGTTTGCAATGGATATGTTTGGGGGTAGGGGAGGGTTAAGATAAAATATAATTTAAACCAAGTCATTCCTGGAATGAAATAATATAAATACAGAATTGTTTGTGCTATAAAATAGTATAAACTGCTAACATGGAAAAAAAAATCTGTAACACACATAGATACACATGCAGTATATATATAGACAAACACAGTGGTGGAAAGAGTTTGCCTCCTACCTGATTTCTAATTTGTTTGCATGTTTGTCACACTTAAATGTTTCAGATCATTTTACAAATTTCAATGTTCGTCAAAGAGAACACAAATAAACACAAAATGCAGTTTTTAAATGAAGGTTGTTATTATTAAGGTAAAACTAAATCCAAGTCTACATGGCCCTGTGTGAAAAAGTGTTTGCCCCCTAAACCTAATAACTGGTTGGTCCTTCAGCAGCAACAACTGCAATCAAGCAATCAATTTTGGCCCACTAACATTTGCAGAATTGTTATAATTCAGTTTAGTTTGAGCATGAACTGCCTTTTTAAGCTCATACCATGTCGCCTCAACAAGATTCAGGTCAGGACTTTGACTAGTCCACTCCAAACTCTTCATTGTGTTTCTTCAGCCCTTCAGAGCAGGACTTACTGGTGTGTTTTGGATCATTTTTCTGCTGCAGAACCCAAGTTCAATTCAGCTTGAGGGTTTATTGGTAGACAGCAGAATTCATGGTTCCATTGATCACAGCAAGTCTACCAGGTGCTGAAGCAGCAAAACAGCCCCAGAACATCACACT
This sequence comes from Rhodeus uyekii, assembly GCA_037043235.1. Classification (NCBI taxonomy): domain Eukaryota; kingdom Metazoa; phylum Chordata; class Actinopteri; order Cypriniformes; family Acheilognathidae; genus Rhodeus; species Rhodeus uyekii. The sequence continues at coordinate 433,406 of JAWRVZ010000189.1, read as the reverse complement.
ACCACCACCATACTTTACTTCTACACCAGATGAAACTGGACACACCTTCCAAAAAGTTCAACTTTTGTCTCGTCAGTTCACAGAGTATTTTCCCAAAAGTCTTGGGGATCATCAAGATATTTTCTGGCAAAAATGAGACAAGCCTTAACGTTGTTTTTGCTCAGCAGTGGTTTTCGTCTTGCAGGGGCATTTTTGCCCAGTCTCTTTCTCATAGTGGAGTCTTGAACACTGACCTTAACTGAGGCCTGCAGTTCCTTGGATGTTGTTGTGGGTCTTTTGTGAAGTCTTGGATGAGTCGTTAAGCTCTTGGGGTAATTTTGGTCGGCCGGCCACTCCTGGGAAGGTTCACCACTGTTGCATGTTTTCTCCATTTGTGGATAATGGCTCTCACTGTAATTCGCTGTAATCGCAAAGCTTTAGAAATGGCTTCATAACCTTTTCCAGCCTGATAGACCACAATTATTTTCTTTCTCATTTATTCATGAATTTCTTTGAATCTCGGCATGATGTCATTAGTGGATATAACATTGTGTTCTAAGGTTAAAATGTATGTTTGTTTTTTTAAAGTAACATTCGCCCTTGACACACTTGGGTCAGCTCAAGATCAATAACATATGTAATTGTGCATTGTTTATTTGAAACTTGTTGAGGCTGATATGGGATTTAAAAAAGTAATTAGAAATGCAATATTTTTAGAGAGAGAAATCAGTTCAAGTATTCTAATTACACTGTAGAAGATAATTAATTAGTAGCTACCAATCAATTATTTTTAGAGTAACTTAGCCAACACTATGTTTGTGTACACACACACACACACACATATATATATATATATATATATAAACACACACACACACACACACAAAGAAACATCAGAGTTTTTATTCTAAGGGACATAACCTAATATAACTGTAATCCAGCATAACAGACAGCCAGAGACAGAGAGACTGGTGAGGATTGTGTCCTTGAGTGAATCCATACACCATCATAGTCTGTTACACACAGATTTCCCCCAGCGTATGTCTGTTCATGCTGCTCTCATTAAAATTCCCCCCACGTCATGCCCGCTCACGCTGGCAGTGTACAGAGACTGTCCGACTGCCCGCCTCTCTCTCTCTCTCTCTCTCTCTCTCTGTCGGTCACACAGGTACTCGGAGAGAGGATTTTACCGTCTCAGACCTCAAATCTCACCTATAGATGGATAAAATGTGCAGAAAAACGGAAGTATGTGGATCCTGTTCCTCTAATACACCATACACACTGTCCAATCACCAGTGGACCGCATGTTTTATTACACAAAGGTCTAAATTCAGCCTAAGAGCATCATATTACCCAGAAAGCTTTGTGCCTGAATGGGACCTGAAGAAAAAACAAACATACAAAATAAAGAAAAAAACAACAACAAAGTGAGAGACAAAAAAAATTCAGATAGAAAAAAATACTCAGTCAATACTTATTTTAATCATATTTATTCTGAACACAACAAATCATCACTTGAAAACACATGCGTGTGAATCACAGCCTCATTCCAGAGTTATTTCTGCAAAATCAGCTTTTAAAAAAATATATATGAAAGAGTTGTTCGGTGGAAAGAGCAAAACATACGGCAACCGGCACCGTAATGATAGTCTCGGCCAAACCAGCCGGCTTTCACAGAAGAGCACAGGAAGTGATGTCATTAAGCCGCGTTCTGCAGGTGGAGTCACATGACGGAGAGGACCGCAAACAAACGAGTCCATGAATGAATGTTTCGCAAAAAAACAACAGCAATTATTTTTAATAAGAGTAAATAAGATTGAAAACTTCAACAACAAAAAACTAAAATCAACAAGTCATTTTTGGCAGGTATTTAAGAATAAAATAAAGGCATCAATATGATTCACATTCCAGCTTTGCACAAACACACACGACTATTGAAAGGCAAACATTCCACACACACACACTCCTCCAGAAAAACACACAGCAGATAAGACGTGTGTGCGCAAATGTTTGTAGGTAAAGAAATGTTCATTCACAGGAAATATTGACTACAAACAGCGCTAGAAAAATCAACAAAATTCATAAAGCACAGTAAGTAATCCGCCTCTTTCTCAAAGTACCTGTGTGAAAATCTATAAAACGCAATCATTCTGATCTTAAATATACAACATCTGAAATTGATTATTTGAAATGATTTGAAAATATTTCCTCAAATGTACATTATTGAAAAGGCTGCTGAAATGCTTTGTCTAATGGAAATAAATAAAAAAGTCAATGGAAAATAAATTACAGTACAGCTCGACCCCTTCATCGAGTTCCTTTAGTAGGTCGTTTTTACGGCATTCGCAGCAACTGCATCCTCGAAATCAACATGACCACACCCACATCCGACAAACCCCGCCCACATACCTCCGCCAGCCAATCATCAACTCATCAAGCACATCCTGCAATCATGCATCACATTCTATAGCGTTCCGATCCGTTCCCACCTCACTCCATCCCATCTCGTTCTCCAGTCTTTGGGTGCGTCTGTTTGTCAAAAGCTTTCAAACTCACAAACTAACAAAATCAGCTACAAAATTCAAATGAGAATAATTAGTTTGCAACTCATAACCCTTAAATCTGCATCTCAAAAAGGAAAACAAAGTAAGAAAAAAAACATTGAAAAACAAAACTTCTTCCTTCTCAAGCGATCCACGTCCCATCCCGATCCCTGACCTCTGTCTGCTAGGATGAGCATGGGGTCAGAGGTCAGCAGGAAGGGTTTGCATGGTGATGCCACACCTGGTCCAAAAGATTGGTATAAATGAAAAGTGAACAAAGCACCACGGCGACAGATGTCCCATACGGTGATACTCACGTCACACGGCTTGCTTCATATTTGGCTTAACCTGGAAAACAACAACAGCAAACTTGTCATTTTAAAATCAAACACATTTAAAACACTATAAAGATTGACATATGAAATATGTGTTATATATATATATATTTCATATGTGATACATCAGTTGTCACTTTATCTCGCAATCATTTAATTAAAATGATTTGTTTTATGATCAAAACTCTCCTTTTTAATTGTGGGTGCAGTGCAATGACGACTGAGAGATGAACCTTCCTCAAAAGTCTGATGAATCATATTTAGTAAAGATTTTCAAGCAAACCCAAGTTGCTTCAGTCTAGTACGCGTTCACCTTGAAATCTTGCTAACAATATAAAAGCTATTCCTATCATTGCTTTATGCATCTTTTTGCTGTCTAATCTTTACTGATTTTTAGAAAGCATCAATGAAAGAAGGCATGCAGCAGATTTTTCAGTAGTTTTGATCAAGTTGATCAATTGCAGGTATCATCTCTAATATTGCAAATCAATATACAGCAATAGCTTGAGATACGAGCGTCCCGACATACGAGTATTCTGAGATATGAGAAAGCCTTCAAGCAAATGTTGCCTTGAGATACGAGTAAAGATTTGAGATACGAGTAAAGATTTGAGATACGAGGAGCTGAGAGACATGGACGCTACGTAGTATAGCCCTCCTCCTCCTCTTCCTCTTCCTCCTCCTCTTCCTCCTCCTCCTCCTCTTCCTCTTCCTCCTCCTCTTCCTCCTCCTCCTCCTCTTCCTCCTCCTCTTCCTCCTCTTCCTCTTCCTCCTCCTCTTCCTCCTCTTCCTCCTCCTCTTCCTCCTCTTCCGCACATGTCGTCATTAGCTGCTACTGTATCGTGTGTCTCGAAGGCAAGAACTCGTAATTAAAACTACATTTTATTTTAATCACAGGAATCCTTATATACTATATATTTTATGTGTGTCTCTATAGCAATTAAAAACTAATAAGGGAGTTTTTTAGAATGTCGGAACAGATTAATTCTTTTTCTGTTATTTCTTATTTGGGAAAATGATTTGAGATATGAGCGACTCGAGTTACGAGCTCGTCCTGGAACGAGTTATGCTCGTATCTCAAGGCATTACTGCACATCATATCAGTTTACAGGGTTAATAAAGAAATATCTTGTGCAAGTCTTTTGCTGACAAATGAACTGGTTATCTGTAGGTCTCTAGAGATGCATTCATTCTCTCATCTGGACTGAATGAAGACGCTTACGCTCCGTACAGCAACTAATCGAGCAGATCATCAGCTGGTTTCCTGAAGCTGTTTAACCTACAGAGTTCTTCATTAAACAGACCCACTACACATTTTGCAAGGACTAGCGCAAACGACTGTGCACATAAAACCGCTGGCTTTTGTGTCCCTCATTATTATATATGAATATAATTTAGAGCCTCATCAACAAAAACAAAACAGCAACAAAAGTTGCTTAGTAAAGAAATGATTATTATTCTGAAGGTTCGATTCTCTTTCTAATATGAGCTCAATTTAGCTACAGTTATTAATATTAACATGATATTTTTTACATTTTACATTCATTAATTTAGCAGAAACTTTTATCCATAATGACTTAACACATGAGCAATGTAGAAAGCGATTCATCATTAAGAGACACATTTATTTAACTGTTTCACCATTTTGTGGTCTAGAAACAATACGCTGTAAATGTGTTTGTGTGTGTGTATATATATATATATATATATATTTAAAAAATCATTTTCTCACAGGCTAGTTTTCAGTGCAGAAAACAATTCCCACTGCAAAAATGAGGCAAACTCCTGCTTGAAGCCTAATTTAAGTGAAAGGCCATCGGAAGCAGACCAATAAAACATGCACAGTGGAGCTGGATGAAGAGATGAATGAACACAACGAAGAAAGAGAAAGAATTAGCGCTATAATGAAGGTGTTTCCCAGTACGAGTTCTGCTCATAAAGGTTCAGTGTGCAGGACCCCCTCTGACCCGACAGGAAGTAGTTAAAAAAACATCCAGCACCCCCCCACACACTCGTAAACAGCCTCCTCGTTAATACTAACGAGTAGTTAAGCACTAACGAGCCCCTTCAGACACACGCCAGACACAAACCACATCCTGTAAAACATTATGAGCTTTTGTTGTGTGCAGGGAGAATAATTCTCATGAAATCACTGATGTTTATGTAGCATGAGCCACTGAAAGGGTCACGGAGGTCAGGATTCAGTAGCACAGAGCATTCTGGGTAATGTAGTGCTGATGTGAAGAGTAATACCTCTGTCTTTGCCATTCTGCAGTCTCTCATCCTCTTCCTCTCCTCCATCCTCTACTAAAGACAACAAAGGATGATAAATATATATACAGTATACATTTACATATAAATACATTATATATAAACATATATATATATATATATATATATATATACACACACACACACACACACACACACATATACAAACATTTACATGAGGCAGGTAATGAGGGAGAACAGGTGGGGAAAATCAAACAATAACAAGGGAACAAGACAGACGGGGTTACACAATAGACAGGACACGAAAACACAGCCAATGCGAACGCGCAAAAGCCATGAGTCTACGTGAAACAAGACGAGACAATGTGCAGCTAGAAAAATACAAACTGAGCATCACACAAAACACAACATGAAAGCAAGCAGCCGATGAAAACACGAACGGCGTGCTAAACAATACAGCGACAGCAGACACAAGAGAACGCGGTTTCGACCTTTGATGTAGAGCAAAGAGTTGTCAGAATCCCGACACAAAACTAAGACTGATCAAGACCAAAGTGTCGGGATCGAACGTCACGCCCCGCACACAAGACGCTTCACAGACGAGAGCGTGACTCGAGACAAAGACACGACAAGAGGGCAGTTTCAGAACTCCGTCACCGAAACACTAGAAAACAAGACCGAGGTGACAGAACCCTGACACCTGTTAGTTAGGCAAGTAGTTTTTGCCGTGGTATTGAAGTACCAAAAGTGTCATTTAAGACATAAATAGAAACCAAAGTTTAAAAATAAAATCTTCCTGAGCTGATCCGTGAATCAAAATCTTTAATATGATCTGAACCGTGAGTTTTGTGATCTGTTGAACCACTAAACTCGACTGATGTGAACGTACCCGAGCTGAGCTCTTTGACCAGTGAAGACATGGTGTTTGTGATGGAGTCTGCCGCCACCAGGAGATCGTTTCGTAGGTTTCTGCGAGGTCCTGTAGATTTTAAACAAACAATTATGATGTGAAAAAAGTTGCAAATACAGTGGTAAAAAGCACTGAATTATTACACCATGTAACAGGTATGAATCGTAATATTTTCAAGTAATTTGTCTGTCCACAGCCCCAAAAAAACAATAGCCAATCAGAATCATGTACAGTAATGCCTTGAGATACGAGCATAACCCGTTCCAGGACGAGCTCATAACTTGAGTTACTCGTATCTCAAATCATTTTTCCCATTAGAAATAACAGAAAAAGTGTGTATCTGTTCCGGTGCTCAAAAAACAATGGAAAAAACATGATTTTAATTGCTATAGAGACACACACACACACAAAATGACAGTATATAAGGATTCCTGTGATATAAAATAAAATGTGGTTTTAATTATGAATTCTTGCCTTCGACCCAAAACCCAAAACAAAACAGTCTGTGTTAATAGTAGCAAATTAAGAAGTTACCCTGAGCAAATGCTTCCTGAACGTCTCCTCCCACTCCAGCTAGCGAGTCCTGGGGCCCGTGGGTGGGGGCGGAGCCTGAGGGAGGGGAGCGAATGGGCATTGGCACAGAACGAGGGGAGGCGTGGCTTGGGGAGGAGCCAGAAGCTTGAGCCTGAGAACGACAAGAATACCATATATATTAAACATGAACAGTTCAATGTTTCTATAGCGCTAAAAACTACTGATTGATCTCACAGCGTGTCATTGATCTCACGCCAAAAAACACATGGAAAAGAACTATCAATCTAAAACAATTTCTTTCACACACACACACACGCACAGTTTCATGCCCCCATATTTCTGTCTTAAAGGGTTAGTTCAACCAAAAATGAAAATTCTGTCATCATTTACTCCAAACCCGCAAGTCGTTCATCTTCAGACCACAAATTGAGATAATTTTTTGAGGAAATCCGAGAGTTTTCTGAGCCTCCTATAGACAGCAACTCTATAAGCACTATAAGACATCATTCCAGTCCTGCATGAGAACACAGCGGCTCAACACTAACGTTATGAAGCGTGAAAACACTACTTCTCCGGGCTTTGAAAGCGGCAGAAGACAGAAATTCAGGAGTGAAGCATCCCTTTAATTCATTTGTAATTTTGAAACATGCTTTTGTCATTATTTATTACTTTAAGATTTATCCTTTTTTGTTCTTATTAGTTTCTTAATAGCTCTTCTTAACTTTACATTTATTTCAGTTGAAGTGTTAATATTTGTGTAACTTAAAAGGAAAAATAGAAAATGTTGCCTTCGCAAACACACTGAAACATTACTTTTTTTCATCTAATATTATTATATTTTATTTCAGATTTATTTCAATTAACTAAAACAATATGTCCTATTTTTAGTTTAGAGTTATAAAGCAAATCATAAGCGGAGTTCAATTTTTAGTTTTGATTGGATGCTGCCATGGATTTTTTACCATGTAATGCACTAAATTAATGTAAAATATATTTCGACACATGATAGAATATTTCCTGGTTACAATAATGGTATTAATCAAATTATTATATATATTATTATTATTATTATTATTATATATGCACATTTATACAGTAGATATCCTTAAAAAACAACAACAAAGCTAGTTTCCTGTGTGTCTAACAGTAGAGAGCAGCGCTTGCAACATCAAGGTCATGGGTTTGATTCCCAGGGAAAGCAAGAACTGATTAGAATGTCAATGTGTTTCTTGAATGCGATGATAAAAGCAGCTGATAAATGCAGGAATGTGAATGTAAATACACAGTACTTTAGCGCTTTAACAGTTAAACATGCATTTTCTGTACAAAGGCTGCTTTATAACGATGTGTATTGTGAATGTACACAAATAAACGAGAATTGAACGGAATCGCTTTTGGTGGAAAAACAAGCTGTTCAGACCAGACTAGAGATTCTGGAGCATTTTTATAATAGCAATGTTTGATTTATGGGTAAAATAATTACCCAGAATGCATCTGTGCTTCTGAATCCAGACCTCCATGGCCTTTAACATTTGGGTTATTAAACATAAACTACAGCGGGTCAAAGGTGAATCTGGAAAATGTCTTTTATAAGCCAGAAGTCTGATTTGTGAAGCGCGTAAACTTGTGCTTATTAGCAAGTTACATTTTAACACTTTTAGCTTGTTTTTTAATCACACAGTAATTGTGCTCATGCAGAGTAAACACACACACACACACACACACACACACACACTCACAGCTTGTCTCTGCTCTTCATCCTGCAAGAACAGAAAACAGAGGAAAAGAACAGAGGAAGTGAAAAGCAAAAAGAGAGAAAAAAATGCTGACAAAAACAAAGCTCTATAAAGTTTAATCTGTAAAGAGAAACCAGATTAAGTGTGTGAGAAAGGGAAGCGGCTCAGATGCGGAACGCTAAGAGAACGACGCCCTCCAGTGGTGGAAATGTTCCAGCTCACTGCAGAACCCAAGCTTGTGTGTGTGCGTGTGTGTGTGTGTGTGTGTGTGTGTGTGTGTGTGTGTGTGTGTGTGCGTGTGTGAGTGTGTGTGTGTGTGTGTGTGAGTGTGTGCAGTACCTTCAGCAGCTTCATCAGTCCTTCCAGCTGCACCATGAGCTCTCTCCTGCTCTCCTGTAGAGACGACATCCTCTGCTCCAGCTCATCCTTCCTCTGCCTAACACACACACACACACACACACACAAGCGCAGACCTCAGACCTCAACCTTTGTGCAATGAAGCATTATTTTAAGTGTTGTTCATTAACTAGTTAATGACTGCGCCATTTTACACTAACTTCGCAGGTTTGTTTCTCTTGGTTCTTTTTGTCTGTAAAACATTTACATGTAGAAACATCTGTAATGCGTGTTTCCTCATGTCATGCGTGATCCGATTCACACGAACCCTGGAGCGATCGCTCTGTTAGTGCGCTTCATTTCAATAATCGTATTCTCTATGTTTCCATCACAGTTCGGCACAGGCGTCAGAACCGCATCTCCTCGCAGCAGATCTCTGTGTGTGTGTGTGTGTGTGTGTGTGTGTGTGATGGAGGGATTCCTGCAGCTGTTTTTACTCCATTACACATTTGATAAGCTCTTCACGAGTTCTCGACTGCTCAAAATACCATCATATGTAGCGACGCACAAACACAGCATTGCATTGCATGTTCAGTAAGTTCCATCGCGTCATAAAAGCAGACCAGTCAGGTTGAACACACAACACACATCCCTGTGCCTTTAGGCGTCTGGAAGCTGCTCGTATCTCAAATATTTACTCGTATCTCAAATATTTACTCGTATCTCAAATATTTACTCGCATCTCAAATATTTACTCGCATCTCAAATATTTACTCGTATCTCAAATATTTACTCGTATCTCAAATATTTACTCGCATCTCAAATATTTACTCGTATCTCAAATATTTACTCGTATCTCAAATATTTACTCGTATCTCAAATATTTACTCGCATCTCAAATATTTACTCGTATCTCAAATATTTACTCGTATCTCAAATATTTACTCGCATCTCAAATATTTACTCGCATCTCAAATATTTACTCGCATCTCAAATATTTACTCGCATCTCAAATATTTACTCGCATCTCAAATATTTACTCGCATCTCAAATATTTACTCGCATCTCAAATATTTACTCGTATCTCAAATATTTACTCGTATCTCAAATATTTACTCGCATCTCAAATATTTACTCGCATCTCAAATATTTACTCGCATCTCAAATATTTACTCGCATCTCAAATATTTACTCGTATCTCAAATATTTACTCGTATCTCAAATATTTACTCGTATCTCAAATATTTACTCGCATCTCAAATATTTACTCGCATCTCAAATATTTACTTGCATCTCAAATATTTACTCTTATCTCAAATATTTACTCGTATCTCAAATATTTACTCGTATCTCAAATATTTACTCGCATCTCAAATATTTACTCACATCTCAAATATTTACTCGTATCTCAAATATTTACTCGCATCTCAAATATTTACTCGTATCTCAAAGCAAACATTTAGCTGGAAGGTTTGCTCGTATCTCAAGGCATTACTGTACTTGTTCTGTGTTGCTTGCATATATTAGTGTTCTCCAGGGTTCTCCAGGGTTCTCCAGGGTTGGGATGGCAGCTTTTACACTTATTCAAATGAACCGCACAAACACAGCAATCGCTCACCGTAAATAAAGTCTTTTTTATTTTTCTTGCTTTTGCTCACCAACGTGTTTAACTAAAGGTAACAAACTATCAAACTATTTATAAATGTATCTTTCATTCTTAAAAAACAATAAAGAACATGTTCACCGGCTCAGAACAGGCTTCACCTCAGCTGTCGGAGCTCGGCCAGCAGGGTCGGGTTCTGTTGGGCTTTCTCTGGAGTCGGCTGACACGTCTGTTCATGCTCCGCTCGCAAACGCTGGATCTCCTGCAAAATCTCCCTGAAATCACACACACACTGTACCATCATTCAGACACTCACTGGGACTGAACTGCTAAAGCACAGGATTTAAGGTGACATGAACACATCTCCGTACGCACCTGTTCTTGTTCTCCAGGTGCATGATGAGCTCTCTCTGCTGTCTGTTGGTGTCACAGCTGAAGTCTGACGGTCTCTGTGTGTTTCAAAAGGAATAATAATAATAATTCTAAAGGAATACAGACAGATGACGGTTTTGCTGGATATGAAGTGTGTCTGTAGAGTATAATATGAGTGTGTGTAACTCACAGCTGTGTGTCCGGGATCTGTGGCTAAACGAGACGCATAACGAGCAATGAGCTTGTGCTCTTCATCTGTTCGGCTGGGACTGTCTAATGCACTACACACACACACACACACACAGAGAGAGAGAGAGAGAAATATT
>JAWRVZ010000189.1:400000-417500 GCA_037043235.1 Rhodeus uyekii | reverse complement strand
GTGTGTCACGTGACAAGCATGACGTGTTGCCATGGAAACCAAAAGGCGAACGTTCCAAAATGGGGAGAGGGGGGCGCACGAAATGTTTACCTCTTCCTAGGGGGGCGTGACAGAAAATAATTGAGAAGCACTGCCCTATAGCAATTAAAAACATGCTTTTTCCATTGTTATTAGCACTAATAAGGGAGTTTTTTAGAGGGCCGGAACGGATTTTTTCCCCCTGTTATTTCTTATGGGGGAAATGATTTGAGATACGAGTGACTCGAGTTACGAGCTCGTCCTGGAATGGATTATGCTCGTATCTCAAGACATTGCTGTAAGTGGAAGCAATATCAAATGATTAAATGAAGGAGGAACACATGGGCGTTGCAGCTGACGCTCACCCAGGACGAATGCTCCTTCATCTCATGCTGGTTGCTGTGGTTTCCACTCGCGTGACCTCGCCAAAAACAGTTCTGACAGAGCTGATAGTTGAAACACTGCTGACAGCGATAACGGAATCCCATCATGCCTTCCGACCGGCAGAAAGAACACGCCACCGGATGATAGACTGAGAAGAGAGAGATGCAATGTGCTGGAACGTGAATATTAACTATAAAACAGATGTTCATGATATTAGGGATGAGGACAAATTCACGGCAGTATAAATAAGTGTGAGTAATATCAATAAATTCTGAGTGTGTGTTACCGTTCTCCACGTTTGCCAGTCGATGTAACAGAGGAAGCCAGAAGAGACACTGAGGAAGAGGATCTGACATCAGAGTATCCAGAAACATGTTCAGCATCACCTTCTTCTGTTAAACACACACACACACACACACACACACAGTCTAAACATCTCCATTAAAGAACTTGCCAACATTTACATGTTTTTGCATTTTGCTGCTCTGCGGTCAGAGTTCAGCCGCATCTCTAGATTTAGCTTGGATTCTTCTGTCAACTTTTACTTGTCCGTTTAATTGAACAACAGAATTTATTTACTATATAAATTGCTGATGATTTAAAAAAATATATGACAACAAGATAGAACCAGTCACATTCTGATGTTCTTGCTTTGTCTTGTTTTATATATCGAAAAAAGTTCATTAGTTTTCTGTAGGTTTTGAATGTGCATTAAAATACAGCAATACAAAAATTACTTATTTTAGTGCAGTCAAATTGATTAATCAAACATAAAAGTTTATCTATATATATACACATACATAGACACATACACACACATACATATATACATGCATGCATATAGACACACACACACACACGCATACATACACATAGAAATATATACACACACACAATTACAATTTGCATTACAAAAGTCTTTAAATCGAAGGTCACAGTAACGTATCCTGAATATATAAAAGTATTCATATATTTAAAAACAAAATAATACTGATCCCAAACTTTTCAACAGAAGCATATACTCATATATATATATATAGAGTTGTTTATTTAAAATAATTTTTACATCAATTAAATCCACTATTAATAACATATTTCAAGATTAATAAAATATCTCACTATTAAAATGAGGTTCAATCAATCCCTGAGGTTTCATGTTGAATTATCATGATCTCAATATTGAGAATTTATAGAGAACATCAAGAACCCCACAGATTTCACTTAAAACTGTACGTTTGATCGCTTCATCACGGCATGATTTAAAGCATCGTTCATGTCAACAGCACAATAATAATAATAACGCTTATAAGACAAAAAGAAGAAATGGGTGAGTGATTGTTACTTGTTGAGGAAAACAGGATCTGGCAAAGTGATCCTTGTAGCCGAAGGACGGCGCCTCGTACACCGCGCTGGGCAGCTTCAGCGCCTCCTGCAGGAAGTGGTCGAACTTCGGCATCATCATCGCACCATGAGCGTCTGATATCTGAGAGAAAATATCTAACGCACACAAATACGCTCGTTATTTCTGACACAACGCTAATGTATTGAGATGCATATCTCTGTCCACTAGTGGGCAGCACCGCTGAAATCTCACAGCTATTAACCGATAGCTGCGTTTCCATTCAAAGGCGCTAATGTCACTTGCGAACAAAATTAAAAATATTGCATTAAACAAAACTGGGGCTAAGACTTTCCTAGTCGACTATTTGCCATTACTCATTGACTATTCATTTAAGCCATTAGCTGATGAAAAAAACCAGTAGAGAGTGGTGCTTGCAACATCAAGGTCATGGGTTCGATTCCCAGGGAAAGCAAGAACTGATTAGAATGTCAATGTGTTTCTTGAATGCGATGATAAAAGCAGCTGATAAATGCAGGAATGTAAATGTAAATACATGCATGTAGAACAGGACTGTAAAATGAACTACAGTAATACCTCGAGTTACGAGCGTCTCTACAAGATACGAGCAAACCTTCCGGGAGACTTTGCTTCTAGATACGAGTAAATATTGGAGATACGAGCACGCGTACTGATGCTGATGCCGACGCACTTTCACTTCATGTTCTCTGACTTCTGTACGCGTCGCCCGCGAGCAGCTGATTCTCTCTATTTTGCGCATTATTCTCCATAATAGCGATGAGATCTAAGAAAGTGAGAGTAAGGATGGAGTGAGAAGAAGAAACGCATGATAAACATGGAAATGAAGCAGGAAATTGTGGATAAACATGAGCGTGAGGGATGGAGCACACATGTATGATCGCAGAACATCCACGATATGTAGCATCCTAAAGCAGAAGGATGTTATCAGGAATGTAAATCCTTCCAAGGGCGTGACGATTATATCGAAGTTATGTTCGAATATAAATGATGAGATGGAGAGGCTTCTGTTGTTGTGGATAAAGGAGAAGCAGATCTCCCTCAATTGGTATTTCGTTAAAAGCTCTGCGCCAAGTGAAAGTGGAAGTGAGGGTAGTCAGGCGGAAAAAAGGTAAGAAAAGTGATCAAAAGTAAAGAATACAAATAAAAAAAAATAAAAACAATAATAGAAAATGTAAAAAAAAAAAAACGTAAGCTAAGTTGTTAATTTAAGTTATGTAGTGTTCGTGTACGGTATGATAGGGAATCAAGTGTCTCCGTACCAACCCCCCCCAACCCCCCTCCACCTGCCGCTACTGTCTGTAAAAACTTTTTTAAAAACTTAAAATAAAACCACATAAAAACATAGATTAAAACCACATTTTATTTGATTTCACATGTATCATACTGTATACATGTACTATAAGTGTGTGTGTGTGTGTGTGTGTGTGTGTGTGTGTGTGTGTGTGTCTATACCAATAAAAAACATTTTTTCCCATTGTTACGGATCTGGAACGGATTAATTTGTTTTCTGTTATTTCTTATGGAAAAACATGATTTGAGATACGAACAATTTGAGTTATGAGCTCGTCCTGGAACGGATTATACTCGTATCTCAAGGCATTACTGTAAATGTGTTTCCATCATAGTTTATGCGCATGTCTTCTTATCGGATACAAAACATTACTCGCTTCAATTGAGCATTTTTATATGCATCATTACTAGAATTTTTTCACATATAGGTTTTGCTATCCAGGGTATGTTTATGAAATATCCCAAAATAAGCATAAAATAGGTAGAGGATTGCATGAACTTACAGCGAAGTTTATCGACCAGTTTCCCTCCACACAGCACCGAGAGCATGGTTTTGACGGAGAACACTGTTAGCCTTCCCTGAGCATCACTGCAAAACACAAGCAGTTACGCCGCCAAATAAACTACACACACACAACGTAAGGCCAGAAAACACCCACACACCCACTCACCTGTCGTGTGCCGCCACTATGAAGTTCAGCAGCAGGCCGGTGTTGTGCTGGACGCTGATCTGGTGTGTGGTGGGCAGTCGTTTGTTCAGCTGCTGGTAGATGCAGGTGATGATGGTCTCCAGCCGAGCCACGCTGATCTCGGTCCGGACGTCCAGCGTGTTCAGGCCGTTATCCCGGAACGCCTCGATCATGTTCCACACGTCCACCAGATGCACTGACAGAGAAAACACACGACAATCCGGGAATTATGTCAAGAAAAAATGTCAGTTTTTACATTTTTGAAAGAAATCCGCTCAACAAGGCAGCATTTATTTGCTCAAAAATACAGTAAAAAGAGTAATATTGCAAATATTGTTTTCAATGTGAATATATAGTAAAGTGTCATTTATTCCTGTGATTAAAGCTGAATTTATTAGATGATAAATATAGTAAAACAGTGTAATATTATATCAGTGTAAAACAGCTGTTTTCTATGTGAATATATAGTAAAGTGTCATGTATTCCTGTGATTAAAGCTGAATTTATTAGATGATAAATACAGTAAAACAGTGTAATATTATATCAGTGTAAAACAGCTGTTTTCTATGTGAATATATAGTAAAGTGTTATTTATTCCTGTGATTAAAGCTGAATTTATTAGATGATAAATACAGTAAAACAGTGTAATATTATATCAGTGTAAAACAGCTGTTTTCTATGTGAATATATAGTAAAGTGTCATTTATTTCTGTGATTAAAGCTGAATTTATTAGATGATAAATACAGTAAAACAGTGTAATATTATATCAGTGTAAAACAGCTGTTTTCTATGTGAATATATAGTAAAGTGTCATTTATTTCTGTGATTAAAGCTGAATTTATTAGATGATAAATACAGTAAAACAGTGTAATATTATATCAGTGTAAAACAGCTGTTTTCTATGTGAATATATAGTAAAGTGTCATTTATTCCTGTGATTAAAGCTGAATTTATTAGATGATAAATACAGTAAAACAGTGTAATATTATATCAGTGTAAAACAGCTGTTTTCTTTGTGAATATATAGTAAAGTGTTATTTATTCCTGTGATTAAAGCTGAATTTATTAGATGATAAATACAGTAAAACAGTGTAATATTATATCAGTGTAAAACAGCTGTTTTCTATGTGAATATATAGTAAAGTGTCATTTATTCCTGTGATTAAAGCTGAATTTATTAGATGATAAATACAGTAAAACAGTGTAATATTATATCAGTGTAAAACAGCTGTTTTCTATGTGAATATATAGTAAAGTGTCATTTATTCCTGTGATTAAAGCTGAATTTATTAGATGATAAATACAGTAAAACAGTGTAATATTATATCAGTGTAAAACAGCTGTTTTCTATGTGAATATATAGTAAAGTGTCATTTATTCCTGAGATTAAAGCTGAATTTATTAGATGATAAATACAGTAAAACAGTGTAATATTATATCAGTGTAAAACAGCTGTTTTCTATGTGAATATATAGTAAAGTCTCATTTATTCCTGTGATTAAAGCAAGAAAAATCAATAGAAAAAATAAATCTTTTTTTTTTTAAATCACTTGTAACATCAATTTTAATTCAATGCATCATTGCTAAATAAAAGTATTAATTTTTTTTTCAGGCTTATCCTGTTACGTGTTTCATACTTTTTTTACATCAAGTAGAGTTTTCATGTGGCATGTGTGCATTTTTGAACTTGCAGACAACGATGAAAATTCCTCTTTTGCATTTTTAGTCGGTTGTGTTTTAAGGTTGTGAGGTTACACACTCACAGTTGCATTTCTTCTGAATGAATCGGAGCTTGCAGGCGGTGCGGTACGTGGACAGCCGGATGGTGTCGTAATTCTGTGTCTCTGAAGAATGAAAGTCACACATCAGCCACAACATGTTCAAATGCATGAGTGTCCGAACACTTGAAGAGGGGTCAGGGGTCAGAGGTCAGAGGTCAGGTGGAGGCATAACTCACTCATGTCCGTGAAGATCTGCTTCCTGTCGGCCATGACATTCCCCTTGCGTCCCGCCTCCTCGATCATCCTGGAGACACATTCAATTATTTGATTATTTCACACACATTTTAAGTGGAGTTTTGCGTGTAATGATTGTTAAAATCATGAATAATGGTAATGACATCCTGCTGATGGAACTAAAATAAAGAAGAAATAAAGACACATTTTGCATAATGTGCAACTAGGTTATAATGGTACAAATGCCAGTAATATTTTGCGGTTCTTCTCAGCAGTTTCAGTCCAAGCGGGTTCTAATGAAAGGATTTGTGAGCATGTGGCTCGCATTGAACAAAACAAAACCTCCTGTGTTATGCAGATTCACACTAACTTGAGCAATGTTCAGACCACCAGCAACAATCAGATTTTTCTGCATGTCCAGATGGGTTTTTGAAACACAAACAAACACATGAAGTCTGAATTTTGACCGCATATGGAGGTCGCTTGAAAATCCAATCTTTAAACAAACTATTACCAAATATATAACTTTTTTGGAAATATTTTTTTTCTAAAATGTTCACAAATTGCACATAAATATGAAATTACTTACATATTTACACATTTAAATATTTGTTTTTAATTTGCATGAATTTAACCTTTTTGTATGTTTTAATTACTTTTTAAAAAATTACTTTTTAATTTCATTTTGCATGTTTATTGTATATTGTATTGATAAATGCCTTTGTCTTATCGAGAGCAGCAGATAATAGTTCATAGATTATGTTTTAATTACATTATAGAGGGGAATAATAAAGTAAAAACTGAGCAATGTTTCATTTCAACGCTCTTGACGACTGGGAAGAAAGTTTCGTCAGGAAGAGTTAAATGTTTAGCAAGCACCCAACAATCCCTCAATGACGACTGACACACAACTGTTGCAAAGAACAGAACCCAATCTTTGCTGCACTGAAGCATGTGTACACACACATTCCTGCGGGGATTTGCTGGTCTCCGGTGAGACTTACCCATAATCCCCTGGGACACAGAGGCACAAACACTGACAACAGCCACAAAACACAACTATAACTGCCATCCAAACACTCATCCTGTTATTCATTCAACCCAATGACAATATCATTTACCTTTATTGCCTTCAAAGCCTTTTATTTGAACTATTTTAAGTGTTTCTGCACTAAAACACAGTTGAGTGGGAATTATTCCTCAAAAGTCGGCCCAGATGTGCAACACCTCACCGCTAAAACATTCCAGTGTCCTGAATTAACACACACACACACTAAAAACCATTAACACACACCAGCTCCAAAACACACACTGACTCCAGCTGCGGGAATGAAACTTCCTTTTAAGGTTTAATGGTTTAATCACAACGATCTTTAATTAAGCAATAAGGTATGAGAGACTGTTATATTTCATACACAATTAGACAAAGGTTCGGGGTCAGAATAAAAAAAAAGAAGAAATGAATTATCTTATTCATCAAAAAAAAAAAAAGCTGTTTTACACTGATATAATATTACACTGTTTTACTGTATTTATCATCTAATAAATTCAGCTTTAATCACAGGAATAAATGACACTTTACTATATATTCACATAGAAAACAGCTGTTTTACACTGATATAATATTACACTGTTTTACTGTATTTATCATCTAATAAATTCAGCTTTAATCACAGGAATAAATGAAACTTTACTATATATTCACATAGAAAACAGCTGTTTTACACTGATATAATATTACACTGTTTTACTGTATTTATCATCTAATAAATTCAGCTTTAATCACAGGAATAAATGACACTTTACTATATATTCACATAGAAAACAGCTGTTTTACACTGATATAATATTACACTGTTTTACTGTATTTATCATCTAATAAATTCAGCTTTAATCACAGGAATAAATGACACTTTACTATATATTCACATAGAAAACAGCTGTTTTACACTGATATAATATTACACTGTTTTACTGTATTTATCATCTAATAAATTCAGCTTTAATCACAGGAATAAATGACACTTTACTATATATTCACATAGAAAACAGCTGTTTTACACTGATATAATATTACACTGTTTTACTGTATTTATCATCTAATAAATTCAGCTTTAATCACAGGAATAAATGACACTTTACTATATATTCACATAGAAAACAGCTGTTACACTGATATAATATTACACTGTTTTACTGTATTAATCATCTAATAAATTCAGCTTTAATCACAGGAATAAATGACACTTTACTATATATTCACATAGAAAACAGCTGTTTTACACTGATATAATATTACACTGTTTTACTGTATTAATCATCTAATAAATTCAGCTTTAATCACAGGAATAAATGACACTTTACTATATATTCACATAGAAAACAGCTGTTTTACACTGATATAATATTACACTGTTTTACTGTATTTATCATCTAATAAATTCAGCTTTAATCACAGGAATAAATGACACTTTACTATATATTCACATAGAAAACAGCTGTTTTACACTGATATAATATTATACTGTTTTACTGTATTTATCATCTAATAAATTCAGCTTTAATCACAGGAATAAATGACACTTTACTATATATTCACATAGAAAACAGCTGTTTTACACTGATATAATATTACACTGTTTTACTGTATTTATCATCTAATAAATTCAGCTTTAATCACAGGAATAAATGACACTTTACTATATATTCACATAGAAAACAGCTGTTTTACACTGATATAATATTACACTGTTTTACTGTATTTATCATCTAATAAATTCAGCTTTAATCACAGGAATAAATGACACTTTACTATATATTCACATAGAAAACAGCTGTTTTACACTGATATAATATTACACTGTTTTACTGTATTTATCATCTAATAAATTCAGCTTTAATCACAGGAATAAATGAAACTTTACTATATATTCACATAGAAAACAGCTGTTTTACACGGATATAATATTACAGTTTTACTGTATTTATCATCTAATAAATTCAGCTTTAATCACAGGAATAAATGACACTTTACTATATATTCACATAGAAAACAGCTGTTTTACACTGATATAATATTACACTGTTTTACTGTATTTATCATCTAATAAATTCAGCTTTAATCACAGGAATAAATGACACTTTACTATATATTCACATAGAAAACAGCTGTTTTACACTGATATAATATTACTCTGTTTTACTGTATTTTTGATGGGGCTTGGTGAGCAGAAAGATATGCATTTCAGAAACATCTAACTGACTTTTGCTCTGTAATGTAGGCATGAAACACATGTGAAATGCAGAAGTACACGAGCATTGAGAGGAAAGGCCAGCTGTGGGTTACCTGATCTCTGTGGGTCAGGCGGGCGAGAGCATCAAGAGGCCTGAAAACAGGAAGAAAGAGAGATTCGGCTGAGAGAAGAGTTCACAGATTAATCACCGCTGATCATTCGTCCTGCAGCGTCGTCCATCATTTTATTTTGACCGTCACACTAATCAATCCGTATTTCAAATGACATTTGACGTGAAGCATATTTGTCAGTCACACATAAATGAAACAGACAATATTTCTGTAATAGTATTAATTAAACTGAATGGTTTTAAATGCACAACAACAAGGTTTTTATATTTACCATCATTAAATCCAATTGGTTTAAAATCACATCATTTATTGCAACCACTAATGCGTTTATGGGGATTCGAAGCAAGTTGAATAAATAAAACAAAATATAATTTAAAAAAATGCAAATCCTTAAACTAAGCCATGATTTTATTATTTTATGTTAAAACCGTGTAATCCAAATGGAGGGAAATGTATATGTAATTTAAATACATAAATCTCAAGTAGTCGTGTATTCTGATACAAAATTAAAATCTGTACAAGCAACATATGCATCGCAAATATTTCTTATCTTATAGTAGTTTCCAATATAGACTATAGTGCGCAATCTAATGCTTCATGATTAATGATGCAAACACCTTCACATTCATTCATGCTTTAACATTCATCTGCTCATTCACTCTATGCATGTGGCAGATGCTTTTATCTGAAGTAACATTTCTATCAGTTCATACATGCAGTGGGAATCAAACCGATCATCTCGCTGTCACTAAAGAAGCTAAACTGACACACACACACAGGGTTCAGGTGAAGAAACACACATAACAGCAGCCGCCGCATAACAGAAACAGAGCGATTCAAAACTCTGTTCATCAAATGTATTTTTAATTCTGTAACATGATCAACACGACAGAAGCTCAAAGCTGATCATTCCAGCTCTTATTAAACAGCTGCTACAGTTCAAAATGAAGTCAAACACACTGTCTCTGAACAACCAGCTCAACGTGGAGCAGAGCAGCCACACACACACACACACACACACGGGCGCAGTCAGTTTACTATTCCTGTCAGACACAACCTCATGACCTTTCACTCAAACACCATAAGTGGAAAACAATTATGTAAAGGCACCATATGAGGTGTCAGTGTGTGTGTGTGTGTGCGTGAGTGTGAGTTTGTGTGTGAGAGTGTGTGTGCGTGTGAGAGTGTGTGTGTTTGTGTGTCTGAGAGTGTGTGTGCGCCAGAGTGAGTTTGTGTGTGTGTGGCAGATTTTAGCCTTTGCTGATGCAGTTCATTCTCGAACCTCCATTCCTTCCTGCCGTCAAAGCAAGCATTCAGCTGAGAATTCATTTCACACGCCACGGCCTCTTAAACACTCAAACAAAGCAGAATGTTGTTTCTATACTCACACTAAAACTGTCAAATATTAATATCTCCGCTATATATTAATAGCACTTCCAGATATTATTGGTCCACTGCTATGAGCAATTATGAAACAGCGGCTACACACAACTAATTGCCAACACTGTTTATTTTTCAAAATTATATATTTTAGCAACATTTATCCTTTTATATATATAAATAAATATAAAAGGGCTGTTAGATCAATTAATCATATCTAACATAAAGGTTTGTTTACATATTTGTTGTATTCATTTTAATGCATTTGTTAAATATACATATACACTATATATATTAAAAATGCAACAAAAACAAAAAAATATATAGAAATAAAAATATAGATGATCATCAAGAAGTTGGATTGCATGAATATTGCAAAGCACTGGCACATTTTTGTCAACCAGCCTGAAACTCTGACAATTCATGTTTGTTTGCTGAAGATTATGGGCTTTCAAGCTGGAAATAATTAAACCGTGAAAATGCATTAATGCAATACATTTGCACTATTTCAGTCATTAATCAGCTGGTTTATAACAGAACGGCAGTAACAGAGGTGTGTGACTGTGTGTTATGGAAACATTTACCACAGTAACATTTGCTTTGACGACCACGACTGACAGCTCCACCTGCCCGCGTACACTGCATGTATATTTAGCATCTAAGTGTCTTTATTAATCATCTGAAGATTTTCCTTTGAGTTCACGGAGAGCTTGTGTTCGTTTCTTCCAGCGCCAGCTCATATCAGTTTCTCTGACGTGAGGTGGAGCGAATGATCGAATATCTCCTTTAGGGAGATCAACAAAAGCCTTCCGACGGTTCCCTGATCTCCCTTTCAGACGTTCCTCTGAGCTGAAAGAGAGAAAGACTGACGGAGAACAATGTCTGCGCACAAAAAAGATCAAACTCAGTCGCTCTGGCTGAGACGTCACATCCATTCAGGAGAGGTTCTGTGTGTGTGTGTGTGTGTGTGTGTGTGTGTGTAATAAGGACAAAAGCCCAGAAGTTAAACACACAGGAGGAGGAGGCAACTAATGAAACCGGTCGAGAAAACACACATCGGGCTCATATTTCACCTCAAGATCAAAAGAGAGAAATAAGAAGTTGTATTTTGTTGAAGGAAATTCAAGCCTTTTTAGAAATAAAGACTTTATGAGAATTAAGAACCCCCAATTTCCATGACAATAAAATATCAATTTCTATAAACATTTGTATATTTAAATACTCCAATACACACCAAACAATTTAAAGTACGACATCTGGAATCCGTGCAATAACGTGCATGTGCTTAATTGCAGCGAGAGGAAAAAATACCCGTTAAGCTTTTTTACATTTTTTTACTTTCTTTAGAGTAATGTCGCTATTTGACCATAAAAACATTACGAAGGCCAACAGTGTTTCTGTCAGGGTTCTGCCACATTCGCTCTAGTCGTTTCTAGCTCAACACTCCCGCAATGTCTCATGTTTTCTAGAGTCTCGAGTCGCGCACTCTCTTGTCTGTGTAAGTCTTGGTTTTGTATCGGGATTCGGGCATTCATGAACCTTGTGTTTGTCCTTGTTTGCTTGTTCTCGCAAGCTCTAGGTCATGTGGGTGAGCATGGATTCGAACTTTGCTCAAACCGCGCTCTCTCTCGTCTGTGTGTGATGTTTAGCACGCGGTTCGTGTTTACATCGGCCGTGTGCTTTCATGTTGCGCTGGGTGTGGCGTGCAGTTTGTGTTTTACGAGCTGCACGCCGTCTAGTCCTGTTTCATGTGAACGCGCGGCAATGCTGTGTATTCATGTCTCATCATTGTGTAACCCCGCCCGGCTGGTTCCCTTGTTGTTGCTTTATTTACTCCAGCTGTTTCATCCTCAATTATCCTCCCTCCTGTCTCTATTTAATCCTTTCGTGTTTGCTGTCTTGTGCTGGTTCCTTGTCAATTTTTCCATGGCTTCCCCTTGTCAAGTCGAGTCCTTGCCATCCAGTGTCATGTCTTGTTTTTCCCCCAAAGGGTAGTTTTTGTTTGAGTTTTTGTTTATTTTCTATTATTAAAAAGCCTATTTCCTCTGCATCTCTGAGTCCTCGCCTCATCCCTGCTACACACCCTGACAGTTTCTGAACTGCCTGAAATGCCTCCATTTTAGTCTTGCGTTTTCTTCCGGGAACAAACACGTCATAATATTCCTGCGCTAGCAGTGTGTCGAAACACGCCGTAAGAAGGTCCATTTCCCAAACACACTCGAAGCAACCGACCAATCACAACACACTGGTCCAGCCGACCAATCAGAGCAGATTGCTCTTTTCAGAGGGCGGGGCTTTATCGAGACAGGAACTAAACAGAGCGTTTCAGACAGAGTGGGAAGAGCAACAATCTCGAACACGAGAAAATGAATGTGTTTTTTGAACATTCAAGCGTGAAAATCTATGCAAATACGTTTTAAAAAATCAAGACTTTGTAAAAATTGCCTCTTTAAATGTTCTTAAAAATAATAGATGAATGGATGAACAGACATTTAATCTATAATGCCCTAGAGCAAAACGTATGAACTGAAACTGTATTAACTGGCATCATCATAAAAAGAAAAAAACCTGGTGTAAATAAAGGCCAAAATTCTTGACTTCTAATGAAGTGCATCTGGATTAAACATTCACTGATGCAGAAATCAACGAGTAACATGCCTGTACTTTCAGTTTCAGAAGCGAGTTAAAGGCTCCAGATATTCTGCGGACCGTACGCTGATGTCATCTGCAATACATGGATACACCTTTTAGGGTCTGCGCTGCTTCAAATGATTATCCTAATTCTGGAGGAGGCCGTCACTCTGTCTGAATGCCACTCCGGGAGTGTGTGAGTGAGTGTGTGTATGTATGTGTGTGTAAGTGTGAGTGTGTGTATATATGCGTGTGTGTGTGTGTATATGTGTGTGGCAGGTAGGCAGAACATTCGATGAGGGGGACAGAAATTCCAAAGATTCCGGATCTCAAACTTCTGTCAACCTCTGTGTGTGTGTGTGTGTGTGTGTGTGTGTGTGTGTGTGTGTGTGTGTGTGTGTGTGTGTGTGTGTGTGTGTGTGTGTGTGTGTGTGTGTGTGTGTCTGTGTGTGTGTGTGTGTGCTTTTACTTGGGTCACATGAATAAATGGATTTCAAACACTGTGTTTTAAGGAGCCAAAGAACGGCAGGGGCCCCTTTCACTTACACACACACACACACACACACACACACAAAAGTACAGCCTGGCATGAAGATATTCTCATGGTTATTTTTGCCTTGGTGACGACTTGTCGACTCTCCGGTCTGGTATGAACATGCACACAAATATCATCTCTCAAACTACACAAGCCTCCGTTCACATAAGCACTCACACTCTCCACATCAGTGTGGCTATGCCAATGCTCTGTATTTTACTTCTATTATATGTCTATAATAACTATATTATTTTTCTTGTGCCCAAAAAAACAACACTGCTCATAATCTTTCATTAAATTAAATGAGTTGCGTTGGCTTAGATTAATCTCACGACAGCACAAAGTTACAGCCCTTAATAAAAGTACCATGTTTTTAGGACACCATTACGTATAACGATAGTAGCATACAAATATAAAAACTGTACCATGGTAACACCAGAGTACTTTTCAATAACGGACTTTAACATGTTAAAAGGTGGCTTATTGACAAAGTGGTTTAATCACCAATACAGTTCAACATCAGACAAACCAAACAGAAAACAACTGATATATTTGCCTCTTTCTTACAAAAAGGTGGAATTATATCATGATACTGAATGAGCAGAGACATCACTTACAAACAAAAAAGTACCGTAGAACCACCTTGTTTTTTTATGGACATGCACTATGGTATTTTTGGAAACACACTGGAATAGCCACATGCTAAACACCATGGTACAGGAATTTTAGTACCATAGTATAAAGGACTTTAATCAGTGTTGTGGGAAACACATTACAACTCAAGTTACATAATCAGATTACTTTTTTCAAGTTACTAGTAAAGTAACATTACAGTGACACCTTGAGATACGAGCGTCCCGACATACGAGTACTGCGAGCAAATGTTTGCTTTGAGATACGAGTAAAGATTTGAGATATAAGCAGCTTTCAGATGCCGACACTCGGAGCCCACGCCGCCTCACTCCTTCACTTCACGTGTTCCTCCACTAAAATAAAAGTGTTTGCACGAGGGATTAAAATGAGCTCCCGTTTTTTCCACGTGTAGATCTGTTATCCGCTCGCGGATGTAATTCACACACATGTAATTTTGCGCTGGTTTCTTTTTGGCATGGATTTTTCGCCATAGTGGACTTCCGTACTCATCTCCCGCGAGTCTCTCGTATTGTGTTTGTGTTCTCTACGTAATCCCTCCTCCTCTTCCTCCTCACATGCCGCCATTACTGTATCGTCTGTCTCGAAGGCAAGAACTCATCATTAAAACCATTTATTTACTCGTCTCACTTGCTCAAAACACTTCATTAATACTGACTTTAGATGATGCAATTCAACCATGCATTAAGGAAAATAAACTTGAAACATCACATTAATGTTCTGTTTTGATATTTGTATTGCTGAAGTAATTGTGTTATTGTTATTTCATTTATTTTTTGTTAGCAAGCCCAGCCCGGGTGAGAAAAAGTAACGCAAAAGTACCGTGTCGCGTTACTTTATATATAAAAGTAACGGAATACGTTACTTTTCTTTTCTTTTTTAAGTACCGCAATATTGTAACTTTACCCAACACTGACAACAACAATGCCTTGTTTTGTACAACATTTTACCAATCCAAAGTAGCCGACTTAAAGGATTCATTGTGGTATTTTTGTCAGTGACTTTTATTACCGTGTTTGAGTTTCTCTTTCTGACTTCCTACACAATGCCAACGGAAACACAACACAACATACACGTATCAGCTGAAACAACTTCCACAAACACAAAAACACACACATGGAGCAAGAAACACATGTAGCTGATGTTGAGGAAGAAGTTACAGAGTTTCAGGATGTTTCGCGTTTGTTGTTTTCGTTTATCGGAAACGATTTCATGCGCAGGAACTGATTTACTCAATCAACATGTAAATAAACCCCCAAAATATACATATGCATGTCATATAAATGAAGAGTTAGAATGACTTTATGTGTTTAAGGTCGAGGAATGAAGAGATGAAAGAGCAGCCATGTTGTCAAACTTTAACTCCAAGTTCACTTCATTTGCCGCTCAGAGTTTCTTTTTTATAGTTAATAATGTTTTATTATCATGTGCAAAGTTATATTGTCGTGTGTAATTGTAGGTTTTGGTGTGTAGTTGTGTGTTTGATGGAGGTTTTGACTCACCGGAGCGAATTTCCGCCGCTCGGATCCCGTTAAAAGCCTCTCATGTCAGTCTCTGACTCTCTTCATGTTCTCATTGTACCGGATGATTCAGTCACGATTCATTCACGAGAACCGCTGTGTGTTTGATCGCCATACTGGAGACAAACTCTCTATCTCTGTGTGTGTGTGTGTGTGTAACTCTCTCTCTATCTCTGTGTGTCTCTCTCTCTCTGTGTGTGTGTGTGTAACTCTCTCTTTCTCTCTCTCTGTGTGTGTGTGTGTAACTCTCTCTCTCTCTCTGTGTGTGTGTGTGTGTCTCTCTCTCTCTCTCTCTCTCTCTCTCTCTCTCTCTCTCTGTGTGTGTGTGTGTGTGTGTAACTCTCTCTCTCTCTGTGTGTGTGTCTCTCTCTCTCTCTCTCTCTCTCTCTCTCTCTCTCTCTCTCTCTCTGTGTGTGTAACTCTCTCTCTCTCTCTCTCTCTCTCTCTCTCGCACGCACACACACACACACACACACAGTGTTGCACTCAGTATTTACACAATATTTCCAGATTGTGACATAAATCTGGTTGTGTAAATTATATTATATTTATAACAAATTAGGTATTTAGTTAACAGTATTTACAAATGTATTATTATTAATAATAATAATTTTATCTATCTATCTATCTATCTATCTATCTATCTAACTATTGCCTACAATGTACAATATTTTTGTAATTACTTTTTATTTTTCCTTACTCATATCAAATAAATTTTAAGTAAATGATATATATATATATATACATTATTTACTTAAAATACATTTGCTATGAGTAAGTAATTATGTGTAAATTATACTGTATTTGTGGTGGAGGCAGGTCATGCAGGTCATATTATTAATATCTGATAGTATTATTATTAATATCTAACCGTATTAGTCAGTGAGTTTAGCAGTTCTGTTCGAGAGGCTTGTACTGTAAGTAGATGAATTAAAAACATGCATTATTCTGTGAAAAACTAATGCAGATGTTATTCAGATTTATACATCACATGAACAAAATACTTCACTTATTCTGAAGCCGTAGAAGAGTTTTAAAATAACTATTTTTAATTGAACAAGTTTGATGACATTGAGAGCTATGGTGGAGGTATTAATATAATTATATCATTGCTTTTATAGTGTTTATGGCCTTGGCCGTGTAAATCATGTTGCCTAGCATCTCATTTTGTGTTTCACTGCAGAAAGAAAATGACACAAGGTTGGACAACATGTTTTTGGGCGAGCTCTTCTTCTGCGATTGTTCTGCATGATGTCAGAGCCGTGAGATGTGTTTAGATTCAAGGGTCAGACTAATGATGGAGATCCACATGTTTACCAAACTTATATCTGAACACAATGCGCCAAAGCAATTATAATTATTGATGGGTAAACATCAGCACTGAGTGATTCAAAAGACGTTTGGTTTCATTTTTGTGTGTTTTAAAAATGCTAAAGCCCACAAATACACACACACGTGTACAAAATGCTGAGTTAATTCATGTTATTTACTGATGTTGCTGTTAAAACAAAGTGATGCAAAAAGTATTTATTTATTATTTCTTTGTTTATTGCCAATTGATAGAGAGCTTACATACATATATATACACACACACAATCACACACATATACACAAACACGCACACACACAAGTACACATACAAGCACACACACACACACACACAAACACATATACACATGAACACACAAAAACACACACACA
>JAWRVZ010000189.1:387500-395000 GCA_037043235.1 Rhodeus uyekii | reverse complement strand
TCGACGCACAAGCTGACCCGAACACAAACCTGTTTTACACTGTCATTATTTAGTGTTTATTAAGCTGAAAATGAGAATAAAAGAGTAAGCCTGAGAGCTATCTTTATAATCTAGCACATATGCACTTCTTTAATTATATTTTTATTGTGATCTTTAATATGAATAAACATGCACTTTTGTGTGAGCGTCACACATCTCTGTCTGCGGAAACACACAGCTTTGGGTGAATTATCCTCTGAGACTGAAGCAGATGCACAATCAACACAAGAGAAACATCCGCAATCATCTTTTGCCTGAAAACTGCTTTTTTAATTCCATCCGGTGAGAGCAGCTCCACAAGCCGACGACACACACACACACACACACACAGATCTCCTGTACATAACACACTCCACACGTTGATCATCACAGGAGAGCGTCTGGTGGAGAACATGACTGCTGCTTTCAGTCAAGCACACATCAAGCAAGCAAGGCATGCGTGTGTGTGAGAGAGTATTTGAGTGTGTGTGTGTGAAAGTGTATATGTGCGTGAAAGTGTGTGTGTGAGAGAGAGAGTGAGTGTGTGTGTGTGTGTGTGTGTAAGTATGAGTGTGTCTATGTACGAGAGTGTGTGTGTGAGAGTGAGTTAGAAAGAGTGAGTGTGTGTGTGTGTGTTAGTCTCGTAGTTCTGTGGCTGTGAGTTGGGTCAGTGGTTTAAAGGTGTAAGCAGAGGCTCATACGGCACACGCTCAGCTCTCCTTCTAGAGTCAGGGTTCCCACAACTTTAATAAATCAATTTCCATAATTGTTATTATGATAGGGCTGGGAATATGGATTTTTACACACACAAACACACACTCACGTATATATATTATACACTCTCACCGGCCACTTTGTTCTTTGCACCTGTTCACCTGCTCATTAAAATCAGATCAAACAATCACATGACAGCGACTCAGTGCATTTCAGCATGTGTTCGAGGTCGAGATGATCTGCTGAAGGTCAAACTGAGCATCAGAACGGGAAGAAAAGTGGTTGATCGTGGTTGTTGGTGTCAGACGGGCTGCTCTGAGTTTTTGTTCTCACACACACACGACTCTAGGGTTTCCAGAGAAGCGTCTTGTTGATGCCAGAGGAGAAAAGCCAGGCTGGTTCAGCGGATAGAAAGGCAACAGTCACTCAAATAAGAGCATCTGAACACACAACTGAAATGCTGAAATCTATCCATCCTTCATGAGCGCAGCGCTTCATCCTCCGACGGCTGATCATCCCAGATCTTCTGCTTCCTCCAACATGCGTGACTTCACTGAACTCAACGGATCTCCACCAGCTCCAGATCTCAATCCCACCGCAGTTTTGGGGTGTGACGAGCAGGAGATTCAGATCTGTGTGACGCTCTCACGACAATACGAGCCAGAATCTCTGAGGAATGTTTCCAGCAGCTTGTTGAATCTGAGCATGAGGAATGAAGGCAGTTCTGAAGGCAAACGACCGGTGCCAGCAACACGCTGTACCTAATAAAGTGGCCGGTGAGTGAGTGTGTGTACACACACATACATACATTATATACACATATCATATATTATGATACCTGTTTGAAAACAGCTTTTTTTTTACAATTCATGTTTATATATACATTTATATCTATAACATTATGTTTATATTTAAATGCATCAATTCAATCTCCTTCACTTTGAACATGACTTTTCCAGGCCTGGAAAACCAATCAAAATGACACATCCAGCTTTTCCAAGAGCTTGTGGGAACCCTGTAGATCCTTCCTGCAGCCAATCAGACGCTGCGTCCCATCCCGTCCAGAACCCTGATCAGAATCACAATGACACACACACACACACACACACACACATAGAGTAAGACATGCAGATAGAAAGAGAGACGCTCTTCTCGCTCAGCAGGAAGTCAAAGCGATCGCAAAGCCCCGTCCGTTTCGGCTTCCATCATTCGAGGCGTGTGTGGCTCTCCTCCTGGATCGGGCCGGGCCGGTCAGTGACCCGCGGCTGAAGCAGCAAAATGAATAATCACGACCAGCTGATCGAGCCTCGAGTGTCGTGAGGCGACGCTGTTGATCAGAGGCTTCACTGTCCTGAGCAGCAGAGAGCAAGAGAGAAACAAAGGTCAATCGTTTTACTAATAGTGATGCTTTTATTGGTCCTGATGAGTTGGAATGGGATCTAGTGGATCTAGTCCCTGGTTCTCTGTAGATCCGATCATAAGCAGGTTTCCATCGGTTGAAGGTCGTCTGTCTCGCCCCGTGTTCCTCAGTCTATGTGTGATCGATTGGCTATTGTTTATGCCTTCCAGGGGGCGGAGATATGGTAATTCCAAGCCTCATTCCTGGGCTGTTGCCATGGTGATGGTTTGTGGGTGTGGCAAGCTGTGGGAGCCTGATGATGTCAGAGAGAGGGCGGAGCTTGAGGAGGAAATGGCTTGAGGAGACTGGCACCTGCAAACACATGTGACGTCATTATTCCATACTTGCACTTCTTTTGTACACGTTTAGTATGCAAATGAACGCACGCATACTCAGATGGCCTACTTTAATTTGCTAAATGTGCTGTAAGTGTTTAAAAAGAGCTTTTAAAATAGTCTTATTATGCAACACTGGTTTCATTAAGCGCATGTTTAATGCAGTTATTGGAACTTCCTTTTTATTTTTAATACAATTTTGAGTCAAATGATCAAATAAAATTAAAAAAATGAGTCAAGAAATAGATTCACACAAATGTGCAATTTATGCGTACACAAATGTGCATAAATGTGTGTGTGTGTGTGTGTGTGTCTGAGTGTGTGTGCAGAAATGTTATGAGAAACACACAAATCTTCCATTCTAGAAATAGCCCATAAACACACACTGAGATTCAACGATGTACACAAGAGAGATTAGAAATTAATTTTGAATTACCATATAGACCATATTACATAATAATACAAGTTTAATTTTATCACACATAAATTCTTTAAAAAAACATTTGTTGAAATTTTTAGAAATTGTATATTTAATTGTAAAAAAAAATTATATACAGTATAAATATACTTGAATGTGTGTGTGTGTGTGTGTGAGAGTGAGTGTGTGTGTGTGAAAGTGAGTGTGTGTGTGCAAAAGTGAGTGTGTGTGTGCGTGTGTGTAAATATATGCACTGCTCAAAAAAGCATTGGATCTCATTGGAATAAAATATTCAATTTGAAAATCTTTCTTTCTAATTCTATAATTTGTTAAGAACATAATGATGTGACTGTCAGTGAAACCGGCTGATGCAGCGTCATCACAGCAGCTCATAATGTGTGTGAGTGTGTGTGTGTGGATCCTGAGGAGATGATATTAGCATCTCTGTCCTACTATGGGAATCAGTGGCTGCCATCAACGGTCTGTTACCAACATCCTTTAAATGACCTTCTCTTGTGTTCAGCAGAAGAAAGAAACTGGAGCAACTGAAGAGTGAGAAACTGATGACAGAATCTTTCATTTTTGAGTGAACGATCCCTTTAAATATTAGTGTTCACAAGCATTTGAACAGCTGTATCTTTGCAGCTTGACTGACCATGACTGGGATTTCCTGACCCGTCCAGACGCAGATTTCTCTCTGTAACTGGTGTTGTCCAGCAGAACGTCTCGAGACGCTTCCCCCTCTGATCCCGAGCTCGGCAGGTCCAGCTGAAACACCACCGGAGGAGTCATGTCCAGTTCCAGAACCATTATATTCTCCGCCTACGGAGGGACAAAAGGGACAATCAGGTAAAACTCCACAGTGCAAATGTAAAAAAAAAAAACTATTAATACAGTAATACCTCGAGATACGAGCATCTCTACATACGAGTATTCCAAGATACGAGCAAGCCTTCCGGGAGATTTTTGCTTCTAGATACGAGTAAATATTTGAGATACGAGCACTCGTACTGACACCGATGCAACGCTCTTCACTTCATGTTCTCTGACTTCTGTACGCGTCGCACGCGAGCAGATGATTCTCTCTATTTTGTGCATTATTCTTCATAATTGCGATGAGATCTAAGAAAGTGAGTGTAAGGATGGAGTGAGAAGAAGAAACGCATGATGAGCATGGAAATGAAGCATGAAACTGTGGATAAACATGAGCGTGAGGGATGGAGCAGCAGGAGGAGCTGAGGAGCTGCAGACGATGAACATACGCAGGTGTTGCGAGAGATCAGCAGTGGAGCGTGAACCGAAGGAAAACATTTCTACAAGTGAAATTAAGGAAGTGATGGCTGTGTGACAGAAGGTTTCTGACTTCATTGAAAAGAAACACTCTGATAAATCGTCTCCTGGTCGAGCTTCGGCGCTTTTTGACGACACGTGCCTTACTTATTTTTAAAGGGAGACAGAAACAAATCTCCCTCAACAGGTATTTTGTTAAAATGTCTGCGACGAGTGAAAGTGAAAGTGACGGCAGTCAGGCGAGAAAAGGGAAGAAAAACAAAACAATAATAGAAAATAGAAAAGTAAAAAAAATACGTAATCTAAGTTCAGTTATGTTAATTTCAGTTTTTTGTAAGTTATGTAGTGTTTGTGTAAGTTACGATACGAAATTAAGTGTTTTCAATCAATTTTATTTGATATCACACAAATCCTTACTGTTTACATGTACTATAATTGTGTGTGTGTGTATACCAATAAAAACATGTTTTTTTTCTCATTTTTATGGATCTGGAACGGATTAAATTGTTTTCTATTATTTCCTATGGAAAAACATGATTTGAGATACGAGCATTTCGAGTTACAAGCTCGTCCTGGAACAGATTACGCTGGTATCTCGAGGTGTTACTGTACGTCTGTCTTGAAGTTTAAAACTGTCTAAACATCCTTAACACAGATTTTCTCATTTCAACTAATTTCATTTAAAATCTAGATGTTCCACTTGTCCTTCTTACTCTCTCTCTCTCTCTCTCTCTCTCTCTCTCTCTCTCTCTCTCCATTAACATACCCTGTATCTGGAATGAGCTCCCATCGCTATGGCAACCTTGGCGTACTGGCTGATTGGTCGCTTGTATCCCACAGCGGAGACGGGTCTTCTCTTCATCTGCGTGTATTTACTGTCAAAAACAAAGAAAACATGAGCGAGCAACACATCAGTATCAGCGCTCTTTTACCTTCATGATTACTGTAACGCCGTCTCTCTCTCTGCTGTACGCGTTCATGCGCTCTGAAGGGAGGGTGGGATCTTTCAACACTATCGCTAGCCTCTCTAAAATTACCCACCCGACCTCTAATCACAATGAACCTGTGTGAGACCGTCACTTACTACGGTATAATACCATGGTGTTTTCTGAAGTGTACCAAGACTTTTGCTGAAATGCATGTATTTTGTTTTGTTACAAAACTAAAAATTAACTAATTCGCTCACCACTGTGATTTCCTGTGTGTCTAACAGTAGAGAGCAGCGCTTGCAACATCAAGGTCATGGGTTTGATTCCCAGGGAAAGCAAGAACTGATTAGAATGTCAATGTGTTTCTTGAATGCGATGATAAAAGCAGCTGATAAATGCAGGAATGTACATCATTTCCATATTTCCGTTAGTGTTTCTTTACCATTTTTACACCTTTCTATTATTGTAAAGTGTGTATTAATGTGTGTGAAGTGTTGTTGCTGTGTGTGTCAGTCACAGCACTGTGGTTTTTCATCTGATAACGATGGATATTCACTCACTTCTCCGCCGGGACGAGAGGCTGGAACTTCCACTGGTCTTCTTCCGGGTCAAACTGAAGTCTGTTCATGATTTTATTCTTCTCTTCAGGAGGAATAAAGTTCTCTATGATCAGATATCTGCACACACACACACACACACACACTGGCTGTCATGGTAATTGTGTGTTTGGATCAGCGTGAGCAAGCGTGTGTGTGGATGTTACGCACTTGAACTTCAGCTCTCGGGTCAGCTCGTTCTGCGTTTGCTCCAGCTCCTGCCGGCTCCTCACGTGCTCATCGTTCACATCCTGAATATCAGCCTTCAGAGACTGAAGCTTCGCATACAGCTGCAGAGAGAGAGAGAGTGAGACAGTGAGAGAGAGAGTGAGAGTGTGTGTGTGAGAGAGAGAGAGTGTGTGTGTGTGAGAGAGAGTGTGTGAGAGAGAGAGAGAGTGAGAGAGTGAGTGAGATGGAGAGAGAGAAAGTGAGAGTGAGTGAGAGAGATAGTGAGAGAGAGAGAGAGTGAGAGAGTGAGTGAGACAGTGAGAGAGAGAGTGAGAGTGTGTGAGAGAGAGAGAGAGTGAGAGTGTGTGTGTGTGTGAGAGAGAGAGTGTGTGAGTGAGAGTGAGATGGAGAGAGAGTGAGAGAGTGAGTGAGACAGTGAGAGAGAGAGTGAGAGTGTGTGAGAGAGAGAGTGTGTGAGAGAGAGTGAGAGTGAGATGGAGAGAGAGAAAGTGAGAGTGAGTGAGAGAGATAGTGAGAGCGAGATAGAGTGAGATAGAGTGAGAGTGAGTGAGACAGTGAGAGAGAGAGTGAGAGAGAGAGATAGTGAGAGAGAAAGTGAGAGTGAGTGAGAGAGATAGTGAGAGAGAGAGAGAGTGAGAGAGTGAGTGAGACAGTGAGAGAGAGAGTGAGAGTGTGTGAGAGAGAGAGAGAGAGTGAGAGTGTGTGAGTGTGTGAGAGAGAGAGAGAGAGTGAGAGTGTGTGAGAGAGAGAGAGAGAGTGAGAGTGTGTGAGTGTGTGAGAGAGAGAGAGAGAGTGAGAGTGTGTGTGTGTGTGAGAGAGAGAGTGTGTGAGAGAGAGTGAGAGTGAGATGGAGAGAGAG
Source organism: Rhodeus uyekii (assembly GCA_037043235.1). Lineage (NCBI taxonomy): Eukaryota > Metazoa > Chordata > Actinopteri > Cypriniformes > Acheilognathidae > Rhodeus > Rhodeus uyekii. The sequence continues at coordinate 388,253 of JAWRVZ010000189.1, read as the reverse complement.
AAAGTGAGAGTGAGTGAGAGAGATAGTGAGAGTGAGATAGAGTGAGATAGAGTGAGAGTGAGTGAGACAGTGAGAGAGAGAGTGAGAGTGAGTGAGAGAGATAGTGAGAGAGAGAGAGTGTGTGTGAGACAGTGAGAGAGAGAGTGTGTGTGTGAGAGAGAGAGAGTGAGATAGAGTGAGAGAGTGAGTGAGATAGAGTGTGAGAGTGAGTGAGTGAGATAGAGTGAGATAGAGTGAGAGAGTGAGAGAGAGTGAGAGAGATAGAGAGAGAGAGAGAGAGCGTGATCATCCCTCCATCATCATCATCTTCTTCACCTATTGAATCTCATCAGCAGGTCTCATGCTATGACTCAGCGGTCAGTGCTCCAGTGTTAGTGTGGGACGTCCAGTGTGACGCAGCAGGGGTTAAAGGTGAAGCTCAGGGAGGAGCAGGTAAAGGTGAGGTCAGGTGAGGTCAGGTGCGTTGTGTTACATCTGAGCATCACAGCAGTCACTCCACCACTGCTCAGAACCCACAGGAAGTGGCGTGCAGATGGGAACGGTGGAGCTCAGTGCTGCTTATCCTGTCTACTATCGAGAATGAAATCTCTGCAGTCATCAGAGACTGAGAAACAGGGTTCTGGTGGTTAGCATGCTAGCGGTAGCCATGGAGATTAATGCAGGTTGACTTGAATTAGTTGCCGTTAAAGCGTTTGCGCGCTTCGTAACGCTTTAATGTCAAGACTAGCGATCAGCATTAGCCTCTGACAGTCA
>JAWRVZ010000189.1:375000-385000 GCA_037043235.1 Rhodeus uyekii | reverse complement strand
CCATATAGAAGCTAAGGGTGAAGTGTGTGGTTTTTGCGCCACTAATGTACAGTAGCACCTTGAGATACGAGCATCCCGACATACGAGTGTTCTGAGATACGAGTAAGACTTCCTGCATGTTTGCTTTGAGATACGAGTAAATATTTGAGATACGAGTAAATATTTGCTTTGAGATACGAGTAAATATTTGAGATACGAGCAGCTTCCAGACGCTAGAGGTGTTCAGCACTCGCAGCAGCTCAAGCTCCTCATTTATGGGTAATTGCATATGATCTCCACTAGAGGCAGCTTGGTTTTACAGCGGGGGTTACCGGGGGCAACGAGTGATTCACCAGTATTAAGCTGGGAGCAGCACGAGTTATGAGTGTTCAATAATAATACATATGAGCTTCTGAGTCTATCAATACACAACACGGGAGAAACACTACACTTCTGTATTGTGTTTGTGTTCTCTACGTAATAATCTGCCGCCATTAGCCGCTACTGTATCGTCTATCATTAAAACCACATTTTATATCACAGGAATCCTTATATACTATCAATTTGTGTGTGTGTGCACTAATAAGCAATAATAATAATAATAATAATAATAATCAGTTATTAGCAGTAATAAGGGAGTTTTTTAGAGGGCCGGAACGGATTAATTTTCTTCTGTTATTTCTTATGGGGGAAATGATTTGATATACGAGCAATCTGAGTAACAAGCTCGTCCTGGAACGGATTATGCTTGTATCTCAAGGCATTACTGTAATGTAAGCAGTAAAACTGTGTGTGTTACCTGTTCGGCAATCTCGTGTCTTTTCTGTTCGATCATCTTCTGTTGTTCATTAGTGTGATCAATGATGTTCTTCCCACCAACCAGCAGCTTGCTCTCCATCGCCTGGCAACAGATCACATGTAGAGGTCACACACACACACACACACACACACACACACACACACACACACACACACACACACACACACACACACACACACACACACACACACACACACACACACACACACACACACACACACACACACACACTCACACACACACACACACACACACACCTGTTAGGGAACAGCATACACTTCACTTGCTTTTAAATAAAGCCAATTGTTATGACTATAACAAATTATTTTATGTTTATTTATAATCATGTGGGTACGATTTAAAAAAAATTTCAGTCTCTTCTGCTCATCAAGGCTGCATTTATTTGATCGAAAATACAGTAAAAACCGTAACATTGTGAAATATTATTACAATCTCAAATAAGTTTTAATTAATTCAGTGTCACATTATTATTACCCTTAAATTATTAAATCTAATAATAATAATTATTAATTATTATTAAATTATTACCCTTCAGAATAATTTGCTGCTCAGGAAACATTCATCATAATCAATATTTTTATTATACCATCATTATTATATTTTATATTCATTTTATTATTCATTATTATTAAATAAAACGCATTATTCTCATTGAAAGTGTAATAGAGTTGCTGTTTTGTACTGAATTTTTTTATTATTGACAAAAAATAAAAGACAGTACTAAAATTAATTAGTACTAAAATTAGTACTAAAAATAAAACAACACTAAAATTATTTATATATATTTTATAAATGTAAACATTCTTTGATGAACAGAAAGTTAAAAAGAATAGGGTTTATTTAAAATAGAAATATTTTGTGACATTAAAATTGTCAAATATTAATTTGTTTGAATAAAAAACAAATAAAAACTTTTAAACCCTCAAACCATTTATTATATATATATATATATATAATAGACGTACAGATGAAATGTATAATTTTATTTTGTAATATTTGTATATAAACATAAATGGATTATTTGGATACGTTTTCTGAAGACAGGAGAGGAACTTTGAACCAATGAGGATCGCTGTGGGCGGAGTTATGCACAAATAGAAAACTGCTTATTTTTGTTGCACCACAAACTCTCACTGTCACTCACGTTGTCTGGAATCAGCAACTGTCATTGAAAACGGCTACACATCGCTGTCAGTGTGAAGGGCCTGTTCGAACGCATGGTGAAAGTGAGCTGCGTCCTCCCCCAGCGCCAGCACAGAGCTCTCTTTGTGACCGCGGCCGCTCTCGGCTTTAGCGACACACAAAGATTATTGTCAAAAGGCCACAACGGGGACGAGAACAAAGACTGAACCCACAGCTGACCCGCACGGCCCATCAGACCAGCGCTCATGACATCCAAACACCCTGTCAGGACACATCAGACTTCACGGGACACGTCTCTCCGCTTTACACACACTAAACACAGCTCATCTCTGTCTGTCCTTCTGATCACGGGACTGGAACGGATGGAATGGGAGGAGAGGAGGAGGAAGATGAATAGACAAAAATAACAGAGACATGGAAAGATGGAGAGAAAGTGCTTTTTGTCCCAAGAGATGAAACCAAAGCTTCCTGCGTTAATGTACAGACACACTGAGGGGCGGAGCAACGCTAAACTCATCAGCATGCTCATGAATATTAATGAGGTGGCCCAGAGCTACTAACGCATGTAACACAATCCATAATGTTTGTAATAGTATCGTCTAGTGTGTCATCAGACGGTGTGATGAAGCTGACATGAATCTGTACTGTAATGACCTGTACGGGTGAAGGGTGAGTTACAGTCATGTGTCCGTCTGTCTGTCCTGTAAAAGGCTGTTTTGATGCCATCTGTGTCCCTTCTTCTGATGCAGCTCTGATCAATCTGACGTTACACAGTCATTGAGTCACACACACACACACACACACACACACACACACACACGCTCACAGACACTCTCTCTCACACAGTTTTGTTTTCATCGTGCTGCATCGCCATTATTTTGTGCCCAGTTAATAAACTTTTTTCTAATCACTAGCCATGGATGTGAAGATTGTTGCTGAAGTGAAAGGGAAGAAGAGGATGCTCTCCATGTAGACGAAAAGGGAGATAATTGAGAAGTGGTGAAAAGACATGTGGTGTTTTCGTAGGGCTTGGAACGGATTAGGCAATTTACATTTAAAAGCCTGAACGACTTACGAAAAGATCGACTTACGAAGCCACCCTCGGAACAGATTATTTTCGTAAGTCGGGGTTCTACTGTACTCGTGTGTCGGGACGCTCATATCTCAAGGTATTACTGTATAGATATTTTTTATCACTTTGCTTCAGAAAGACTCCCTTGAAGTCGTGTTATTTTTATGATGGATGGATGAGCTTTTTAGAACTTCAAAAGCTCCATTCACTCCCATTATAAAGTTGGGAAGAGCCAGGATATATATTATATGAACTCTGATTGTGTTCGGCTGAAAGAAGAAAGTCATAAACCCCTATAGGACGGCTTGAGGGAGTAAATTATGGGATATGGGATCATTTTCATTTTCCTTTAAAGCAGTTTTACAATTGTAATGGAATAAAAATGACCATCTTACCATTTTGCAGATTGGTCCTTTTTTATATATACTGGTAAATATATATATTTTTTAATTCAGTTTATTACAATTTTAGTAATATATCAAAACAATTTAAATATAACACATTTAATTCCAGTTTTTTTTTTAATAAATTTAAATAAATCCATGCTAAACTCTTTATACACTCAGGCCTAAAACTAAAGAAATTAATATTTTGAATTTGCCTGTAAAATGTTATTTTCATTTTAGTAATTTTCTCATATTCTGTTCAAAAAAAATATTTTTAGATTTTTTTAAACATATATTTTTATTTAACTTATATACTAAATAATCTATGTATTTTTATTTCAGTTTTAGTACAGTAATACCTTGAGATACGAGTATAATCCGTTCCAGGACGAGCTCATAACTCGAATTGTTCGTATCTGGAATCAAGTTTTCCCATAAGAAATAATAGAAAACAAATTAATCCGTTCCAGATCCATAAAAATGGGGAAAAAATATGTTTTTTATTGGTATAGACACACACAATTATAATACATGTATACAGTGTGATACATGTGATATCAAATAAAAAGGACAGTAGCGGCAGGTGCGGAGGAGGGAGGGGCGGGGGACACTTGATTCCGTATCGTAACTTACACAAACACTATAACTTAAATTAACATAACTTAGCTTACATATTTTTTAACTTTTCTATTTAATATTATTGTTTTGATTTTTTTCAATTTGTATTCTTTACTTTTGATCACTTTTCTTACCTTTTTTGCCTGACTACCCTCACTTTCACTTGGCGCCAGGGGCGTAGCCAGATTTTTTTTTTTGAGGGGGCCCAGCTTAAAATGAGGGGGCCATACTGCGCGGGATTGTTGAGGGGGGGGGGTGCGCGCAGGGCGCAATTGTTGACTTTGGGGGTGCGTTGCGATCGTCTTGTGCGGCGGGCGATATGTGCTTTCACTTTCGTTTTCACAGTCGCCATTTTAACCAATTAAGAATCTGAGGAGGCCCAGGCCCACCCAGGCCCCCCCGTGGCTACGTGGCTTTTAACAAAATATCTATGGAGGGACATCTGCTTCTCCTTTATCCACAACAACAGAAGCCTCTCCATCTCATCATTTATATTCGAACATAACTTCGATATAATCGTCACGCCCTTGGAAGGATTTACATTCCTGATAACATCCTTCTGCTTTAGGATGCTACATATCGTGGATGTTCTGCGATCATACATGTGTGCTCCATCCCTCACGCTCATGTTTATCCACAATTTCCTGCTTCATTTCCATGTTCATCATGCGCTTCTTCTTCTCACTCCATCCTTACACTCACTTTCTTAGATCTCATCGCTATTATGGAGAATAATGCACAAAATAGAGAGAATCAGCTGCTCGCGGGCGACGCGTACAGAAGTCAGAGAACATGAAGTGAAAGTGCGTCGCATCAGTATCAGTACGCGTGCTCGTATCTCCAATATTTACTCGTATCTAGAAGCAAAATCTGCCGAAGGCTTGCTCGTATCTTGTAGAGACGCTCGTAACTCGAGGTATTACTGTAGTTAACTAAGTGCACCAAGACAATTATAAAATAATAAATGTTGTTCACAAAAATGAAATAAAAAAAGAAATGTAAATAAAATGGAGTAACCCCTTCACACACATTTATTCGGCTTGTATTTGACACATACTATTACAGCAGTGATGGAAAACAAGATACAGTACAGAGTGAGAGAGAAACAGAGAGATGCCTTCTCTGCCCGTTTAAAATAGACTCTGGCCTCAGGGGAACGGCAGCATGACGCTCCATCATCACACACACACACACACACACTCATCTCAGCAGTGAAGATGCTCTCGTTTAACAGAGACCTTTCCGTCCAGACCCCCCCCACACTCCGGTCACCATGGCAACAGAGCCCAGGACGAGTGTGGGTCATTATAGATTCACACTGGGGAGGAATTCATAGGCCAGGATCAGACGGAAGCTCCGCCCACCTGCCGATAGACGCTGACGCATCAATATTTCAGCACAGCATCCTGGAGAAAGCCACGGCTGATGCTTACTGTCAGCTCACACACGGAGCACTAGCGTAAAGCATAGTATATATTATATATTATATAAGGATACGGCGTGAAACAGCCATGCTGCATGCTGCTGCAACACGTGTTCCTGTCTGTGTCATAGTCTCACTCCCTACACCTGTGTTGTAATGTCATTAAGTCTCACCAGCTGTTACTCATCCTGTGTCTCCTTATATACTCCCTCCTGTTCTTTTGTAGTTGTCGGTTATTGTATGTTCCTGGTTCCGTTTATGCTGTCGTGTGTGGATGTTTCCTGTCAATAAATCCGTGTTTTACTGAGTTCCTGCCTGCGTCCTTGTTCCCGCATCGCAAACCAGCACTCGTGATCGTGACAGCTTGCTCGTATCTCACAGTACTCGTATGTCGGGACGCTCGTATCTCACAGTACTCGTATGTCGGAACGCTCGTATCTCACAGTACTCGTATGTCGGAACGCTCGTATCTCACAGTACTCGTATGTCGGAACGCTCGTATCTCAAAATACTCGTATGTCGGAACGCTCGTATCTCACAGTACTCGTATGTCGGAACGCTCGTATCTCACAGTACTCGTATGTCGGAACGCTCGTATCTCAAAATACTCGTATGTCGGAACGCTCGTATCTCACAGTACTCGTATGTCGGAACGCTCGTATCTCACAGTACTCGTATGTCGGGACGCTCGTATCTCACAGTACTCGTATGTCGGAACGCTCGTATCTCAAAATACTCGTATGTCGGAACGCTCGTATCTCACAGTACTCGTATGTCGGAACGCTCGTATCTCACAGTACTCGTATGTCGGAACGCTCGTATCTCACAATACTCGTATGTCGGAACGCTCGTATCTCACAATACTCGTATGTCGGAACGCTCGTATCTCACAGTACTCGTATGTCGGAACGCTCGTATCTCACAGTACTCGTATGTCGGAACGCTCGTATCTCACAATACTCGTATGTCGGAACGCTCGTATCTCACAGTACTCGTTTGTCAGAACGCTCGTATCTCACAGTACTCGTATGTCAGAACGCTCGTATCTCACAGTACTCGTATGTCAGAACGCTCGTATCTCACAGTACTCGTATGTCGGAACGCTCGTATCTCACAATACTCGTATGTCGGAACGCTCGTATCTCACAATACTCGTATGTCGGAACGCTCGTATCTCACAGTACTCGTATGTCGGAACGCTCGTATCTCACAGTACTCGTATGTCGGAACGCTCGTATCTCACAATACTCATATGTCGGAACGCTCGTATCTCACAGTACTCGTATGTCGGAACGCTCGTATCTCACAATACTCGTATGTCGGAACGCTCGTATCTCACAATACTCATATGTCGGAACGCTCGTATCTCACAGTACTCGTATGTCGGAACGCTCGTATCTCACAATACTCGTATGTCGGAACGCTCGTATCTCACAGTACTCGTATGTCGGAACGCTCGTATCTCACAGTACTCGTATGTCGGAACGCTCGTATCTCACAATACTCATATGTCGGAACGCTCGTATCTCACAATACTCATATGTCGGAACGCTCGTATCTCACAGTACTCGTATGTCGGAACGCTCGTATCTCACAGTACTCGTATGTCGGAACGCTCGTATCTCACAATACTCGTATGTCGGAACGCTCGTATCTCACAATACTCATATGTCGGAACGCTCGTATCTCACAGTACTCGTATGTCGGAACGCTCGTATCTCACAATACTCGTATGTCGGAACGCTCGTATCTCACAGTACTCGTATGTCGGAACGCTCGTATCTCACAATACTCGTATGTCGGAACGCTCGTATCTCACAGTACTCGTATGTCGGAACGCTCGTATCTCACAATACTCGTATGTCGGAACGCTCGTATCTCACAATACTCATATGTCGGAACGCTCGTATCTCACAGTACTCGTATGTCGGAACGCTCGTATCTCACAATACTCGTATGTCGGAACGCTCGTATCTCACAATACTCGTATGTCGGGACGCTCGTATCTCACAGTACTCGTATGTCGGAACGCTCGTATCTCACAGTACTCGTATGTCGGAACGCTCGTATCTCACAATACTCGTATGTCGGAACGCTCGTATCTCACAGTACTCGTATGTCGGAACGCTCGTATCTCACAGTACTCGTATGTCGGAACGCTCGTATCTCACAATACTCGTATGTCGGAACGCTCGTATCTCACAGTACTCGTATGTCAGAACGCTCGTATATCACAGTACTCGTATGTCAGAACGCTCGTATCTCACAATACTCATATGTCGGAACGCTCGTATCTCACAATACTCATATGTCGGAACGCTCGTATCTCACAGTACTCGTATGTCGGAACGCTCGTATCTCACAATACTCGTATGTCGGAACGCTCGTATCTCACAGTACTCGTATGTCGGAACGCTCGTATCTCACAGTACTCGTATGTCGGAACGCTCGTATCTCACAGTACTCGTATGTCGGAACGCTCGTATCTCACAGTACTCGTATGTCGGAACGCTCGTATCTCACAATACTCATATGTCGGAACGCTCGTATCTCACAATACTTGTATGTCGGAACGCTCGTATCTCACAATACTCGTATGTCGGAACGCTCGTATCTCACATTACTCGTATGTCGGAACGCTCGTATCTCACAATACTCGTATGTCGGAACGCTCGTATCTCACAGTACTCGTATGTCGGAACGCTCGTATCTCACAATACTCGTATGTCGGAACGCTCGTATCTCACAATACTCGTATGTCGGAACGCTCGTATCTCAAGGCGTTACTGTACTCGGAATTCAACCTCTGCTTTTAACCAAGTTAGCGAACACACATTAGGAGCGAAGGGCAGCCGTTTTTTCTGTGGCGGTCGGGGGGCGATTGGAAGCTCAATGCCTTCCTCAGACATTATATATTGAGAATCGAACCTGCAACCTTCCTGTTAGCAGCCTTACTCTCTCAGCAATAGGCCACGACTACAGCAGTGTGATTCTACGCTAGTCCAAACACAGCCACACACACAGTATAATTAGGCGTCTTCCTGTCTGTCTGTCTCGCCCCCACATCCTTTCTTTTAATAATGCTATAATTAAACTAGAAAAGCGCTTTGTAAACAGACATTAAAGGCTAAATTCGTTCCACAGGTAAAACCAGGACGTGAGCGCTGGGATTCTCAATTAAAGACTTGAGCAGCAGGAACGAATCTGGGGCAAAATCTGAGTCATGATGTAAGTTTGGAGCGGCACACTCTCACGCTGTATGTGCAGATATCCTGCGTGCACACAATGACTTCCCTTTGTCTGCTCATGTATTTACACCTTTAATCTCTGCCTGTTCTTGCTCGTTTATAGAGTTTTGGTTCTCCTGTTTGTTTCTGCGAGTTTATTATTAAAACCTGTTCCGTTGAATTCTCCTTTATCGTGCGTTTACTTCCCACACACACGTGACGCTGATGTTAAAATATATTTGAGTTCACATTCGTGTGTTGTCAGTAGCAGAACACGTTAACTATATTTTAAAGTCACTAGAAGCAATTACAAAATGACATATAAAGATGTAAGTCCCACTTAAGTGGTTTAAAAAAATCACTCAAGATTTCAAATAATTGCATTTAACATGAACTTAATCTGTGATACAGTTTTAACACTTCTGGGGTTTTGGTTAAACGCCTGAAATATGCTCTGTGATGAACACAAGCTTTATTCCACGACACATAACATACAGCAGTAATAACCTACTTTAAAAGCTTTGACTCACAAGCGTGTAACGAGCACAACAGAGGTTAAGAACGTTAATCATCATCATCCGGACAGGAAAGCTGGTGTAACTCTAACTTTCAAAGACGGAAAGAGTTGGTGATGTGGAAGTCATGCAAACATCCTTTTACTTCTGCTGATTGTATTTAGTCTTCAGAATTCATCAAATTCATCCTGTTCACTTTCACAACCACACACTTCTGTTGGTCACAGAGATTATTTTCTGCCATAATCCAAATGGAAAAAGTCCCATTGGAGGAGATGTGAACTTTCCTGTGCGGTTCTGAACGAGCCCTGGGTCACTGTCACGCGTGCAGTGTGTGTGTGTGTGTGTGTGTGTGTTTCCCGTGTGGCTGCTGTTGTGTGAGATGAACAGGAAGAGTCGTGATGAATCATCACCTGCAGGAAATCTGTTATTTATAAAACTGAACTGCTCTCCATCTTCATCTTCCTCATCCTGCATCGGGAAACACCTCTGATATATGAGGATGAAGAGCTGAAGAGTTTAAATTAATTCTAGCAGCCAACTTTTTGACACACACTCACAACAACACACACACACACACACACACACACGTGAAGGCGTGATGTCATTCCTTCAGTCGTCACAGGATGAATCAGATCACATGACTCTCAGAGCTGATTACAGCTGGACTGGTTTCATAATGGATGAACTTTTCACAGTTAGAAGAAGAAGAAAGAAGAAGAAATGTTACATTTATATAGCGCTTTTTCCAGAGCTCAAAGCGCTTCACATAGTAGGGGGATCTCCTCAACCACCA
>JAWRVZ010000189.1:315000-370000 GCA_037043235.1 Rhodeus uyekii | reverse complement strand
GTGATGATGAAGATGGCGTGCGACCGAGAGCTGTGCTCGTTCATGTTGGTGAAGCCCACCGATCGGGTCTGGTTCCCCACGTTCATCACGTGCTCGATCTCCTTCACGTTCTTGGTGACGAAGGACGACAGATCTTTGATGTAGACCCCCGAGTCGGCGCTCTCCTTCAGCTCCAGCTTCCTGCTGTGGTCTTTGGTGAGCAGGTCCCGGATCTCCTCCTGGTAGATCTCCAAATACGAGGCCCGGACCAGGTACTGCTGGTTCTGGGAGCGCGAGATGTGCGTGAAGATGTGCTCGAAGGAGTTGGGGATGATGCCGCGGCGCTCGGGGTCCAGCCACTGGCCCTGCATGGTGTACGTCTTCCCGGTTCCGGTCTGTCCGTACGCGAAGATGGTGCCGTTGAATCCGCGCAGAACCGAGTCGATGAGCGGCCGGACCGTCTCGTCGTACAGGTCGCTCTGTTTGGAGCACGCGTCGTACACCGCGTCGAAGGTGAAGGTCTTGAGCAGCTCTCCCGGACCCGCCTTGTGGTTCCGCAGGGCCACCTGGCCCAGTTTCACATCCATCTGCACGATGTTCTCATAGCCCGTGGATTCCTCTTTGCGGTTGATCGGGCGACACCGAACCACCACCTTCACCGCCTCGCCGCTCCTGGATTTCATGGACATCTCGAGCGCGTCTGGGATGGACGGATATTCCCGTTAAATCGGAAGGATGGAGGAAGATGGGACTGTCAGCATCAGCATCCCCCGGTTCCCGAGCGCATGATGTCAGTCACGGAGCAAATCTCTCCACAAATGAATAAAAGATAAACGCGCTTCCGGCATCAACGCGTCTGGATGAAATCAGAAGCTCAAAATATCGCAGCGAATATTCCGCGCAAACACGAGATCCAGAACCGAGCGCGTCCGTCCGTGAATCTCACACACACACTCACACACACACACATCAGCTGCGCTCCACTGCAGCCCTGCCCAAACACACACACACACACACACTCACACACCCGCGCGCGTCAGGGTTGCCAGATCTGAGTCGGTGTGCTTCCTCAGCTCTTCCAATTCTACATTTAATACTTGCAATTCATAACATAGAATTTACTTCCTTCGACATTCTGTTGACAAATAATAAGAACATTTTACAGAAATAAATTCAGTACAAATCTTGACGCATAAATCAATCCGGTATCAATATCATAAATCAATCTACCATTTTTAACCATGTTCAAATAACTTCACTTTTAAGGTTTTCCTTATGGAGACCAAAACGGGACAGTTTGTCCCGTTTGATAGTTTAGTAGGACTACACACACACACACACACACACACACACACACACACACTAACACAGACACACACACATACTCATATATGCGCGCGCACACACACACACACACACACTCTTTCTCTCATGTTTTGTTTTCATGATTTGGCATTTTTATAAACCTATTCATCATAGAAAACTTTACATTTTTATATTTGAAAAGCATCACTTAGCATGACTTTTTTAATATTTGTGTATATTCTTTCATTCTCTTATCATTAATTTATCATTGCTTTGGCAAAAAAGGTTTCAAATTCCCCTGAATTATATTTTCACTCAGACACATACGTCACTAAAACACTTCATGCACCTACAGAACAATCTGCACACACTTACACAATCATTTTAAAACTGCTCACTTAAATTCAGAGCATAACACAAGTTAGAATACGACAGCAATTTGGTACATTTCTATAATGCAACATTGCAACATATTCTGATAATAAACAAAGAAATACTATTACTGTAAAATGCACATATTTCATTACCATCTCTACACAACAGAAGAAAACTCAGGAATAATGTTGAACTTGTGCGAACGAACACACACTGCAGGGATTTCCCATCAGCAGATTGCTGTCATTCCTGATTTGTAAAGAAATGTTAGGAAATAAATTAGTTTTTTGTGTTGTTTAGGTATGTGTTTTATGAGTGTGTGTGTGTTGGCTGAAAACCTTTGCTAGTGTGAAAGAAAGAGACACGAATCAAGTGTTTTGGTAATTTTAGTGCATTTTGAATGTGAAACTGCTATGCCAAGATGGAAGCTGGTTGTGAGAACTGTGTGAAGAGTTTTGAACAAGTGGCCCAAGTACTGAGAAACATATCCTAAATAAAACAAAAAAACATTATTAAATCAATTTCTTTTTTGTGTTCTTGTTTCTGCATCAATTGCGCCATCTAGTGGATTAATGATATACATGCGCATATATTCATTTTCAACCACAAGAGGCTCCCCCTTACATGTTCTTATGTTTTAAATCCATGAGTATCTTGATTAATAATTTGACGCTTATCAAGAGTCATCCAGAGGATGCTTCGAGACTGATGTGAGCCTGACACCTGAACAACACCAGATTGTGCATGTAATCGATCAGAGGGAAGCCGAAGCAGTCGCATGAAATCAATCCACCCTGAGTTGAAGACAGGCTGACAGCAGGCCTGCAGTAACACTGCCATTTATCTGAGCTTAAAACCTTTAGATAATAACACGTGTGCATTCAAGCTGTAAGGAAAGTGTTTTCGTATCATATATTCTGTAACTGCATTTCTCTTCCTAAACAGCAACGTGGAACAATATGCACTGTTAGAGAGCTAACGCAATCAAATGCATATGTTGTAAAACAGGATTAAATATTGCATGGTTAAACATTATGTAAATAGACATGTTAAAGAGATGTGAAATGATTGCTGTTGTCATGCTCATTGACACATCTCTGAAACGCTGTGACTCAGACTCTGGAAGACATCCGGTGAGTTTAACAGAAGCAGATGTTTGACTCCAGCGTGACTCAGCAGCTGCGCCTCCACAACTGCTGAAACCCGGTCAAATGAGGTGAGGAACACCAAAAGAACTATTTAAAGGCCTTTTCAGTGAGAAGAACGAGCACACAATCAAACATAAACAGAAATATTTGAGCATAAGACATTCCTGTAATTTTCCAGAAGCGGGACGTTTGGAAACTGGAGAATGGAGTGAGTCACGGACAGAATGAAGGAGTGAAACCTCTCTCAGTCCCAGCAGGTTTCTGCATGTTTACAGCTGCGTTACAGGGAAATCGCAGCCCAATGACTGACAAACAATAGTCAGATTCTTCAATCCTCACAGGACGCGAGAGCAGGACTCGCTCCAGCTCAGTTTCAGCTCTGTTTCCCCATGAAAATGCTTTAAATCAGGCATCATGATTTCTTTATGATTTCACCTTTGCATTTGCAATAATAAAGGCTCTTTCCCAGCATCCATCATCCATGAAGAAGCTTAGCGGTCCACAAACGGTTCTTAATAGTGAATAAAGATTTGACGATGTTCTTCACACTAAAAAGCAACAAAAGGTTGGGAATAATACCAATTATTATTTATTATATTCTTTTGTTGTGACAAAATGGTTTAGGTGTTTTATTACATTGGAAGTCAACCCTGCAATGTTTGTTATGTACAAATTAACTAATTTTATTAAGTAATTTAATGAAAAGTTTATTTAACAGGTTTAACTGACAGTCTGTGACATTTAATTATTGACAGTGTAAAAAAAAAGAACAATAATTATACACATAGAAATGTACATACTGTACATATGTATATATATATGTAATATACAATTATTGTTTTTTTGTTTACACTGCCATTTCATGTGTGAATCACATAAGTTTTTTTGGATACAGATTTTTAATAGATAAAACTAACACAGAAAAAGAAAGCACACACACTCTTATGTGTTACATGTGAATAGAAAAAACATTGTCATAGCTTTTTATTGAATGTACAGCAATAGGCAAGAACTCATAAAACCACATTTTATTTTATATCACAGGAATCCTTATACTACCATTTTGTGTGTGTGTGTGTGTGTCTATAGCAATTAAAAACATGTTTTTTTCCATTGTTATTAGCACTAATATGGGAGTTTTTTAGAGCTCTGGAACGGATTAATTTTTTTCCTGTTATTTCTTATGGGAAAAATGATTTGAGATACGAGCAACTCGAGTTACGAGCTCGTCCTGGAACGGATTATGCTCGTATCTCAAGGCATCGCTGTGTTTTGAGAGCTATTTAAAAGGTTAATTTTGCATACGATGAACAATTTTAGAAAATGACAACGCCAATGTCATGGGTTCGATCCCAGGGAAAGCAAGAACTGATTCAATGTGTTCCTTGAATGCAATGTAAATTGCTAAAATGTGTAATTTGCTTAATAGTTACGAGAAAGTATTTCAGGTCAGACATCTGAACTTACTGATTTGAGTTCTTTAGGTTCTTTAGGGATCCCAAAATTGTTCTTTTGTTGCATGGCTACAAAAATGAACCTTCTGGAAGCTTTATTTTATGAGTGTACAGCATTCTAGGCTGCTGAAATGTGTTCGGTGGCATTTCCAGAATCCAGTACACAAGTACATCATGCTAAATGTACAACGATATGAGGAAAAGTTACTTTTAAAAAGAATTTCTTACAAATAGTGGATCAGTGTTTTACAAGTACAGTAATACCTCGGTTTACAAGTTTAATTCGTTCCAAGAGCTCGTAACCCAAAATTCTCGTACACCAAAACAATTTTCCCCATAGGAATGCACTAAAAATCAATTGATTCGTTCCACACGACCATAAATGCCCATTTTAAATATTTTTTTGGTTTTACCCTATTAATAACAGTTAAAATTATAACCATTAAGATCTCATATAAATACTAATTAATAATTGACAATTAAACTCTAAAAATACTTGATAATTTACTGTAATGCACTTCAGCTGAGGAGAGAGGAGGAGGAGGGAGGAGGGGGGAAAGCAAGGGAAAACACAAAACCCGGATTCAAGTGCAAATGAGTGAATTTATTATAATAGTGCAGAAAACAAATGAAGTGATAATCCAGAGTGATGGTCATGGAACATGGAGCACGGGAGACGGGAGCCGCGAACTAACACGGGAGAATCAGGTGTGTCAGTGCTCAGGAACCGCGTGACTGTGTTATGAGAGGCTGTTTAGGATATTTCCAGTAAAAATGCGCGCGATGATGCTTTTTCCACACAAAAATGCGCGTGGGCGAGGGAATATTTTTCTCGCACACCGATACAATGCTCATACTGCGATTTGCTCGTATACTAAGTCGCTCGTAAACTGAGGTATTACTGTAACTTGAGTTATGTAATCAGATAAATTCTTCCAAGTAACTTGAAAAAGTAACGGATTACTTTTAAATTTACAACAAAATATCAGAGTTACTTTTTCAAATAAGTAACGCAAGTTCCTGTGTTTCCACATGTATTGAGTCTCATATCGGTCTCCGGTTCTCATGATGAGAGGAATCAGGAGTCGTTGTGTTTGAACACGATGATTATTGTAGTTCTAGAATAAATGTGAACGTTTATTAATCTCACTCACACAAAAACAGATTCAGCATTCCTCAAAATGAATAAAATCAATGAAATGCAGAATCAATATATTGCGCAAACTTCCAATATTAAATGTGCAAAATAAAACTAAAAAGCCAGTTACACAGCGTGCGTCGTAAGGTTTGTTTGAGCTCGACTGCAGGAGTGAATCTGCATTCCCTTCAGCCTTAGTATTACAATTTTGGTGTGAAAGTGCTTTACATTTGCCCAAAATAAAAGTTTTGTTATAAAATTATAGCTTTCCTGTGTGATTATCAGTAGAGAGCGGTGCTGTCAACATCAAGGTCATGGGTTCGATTCCCAGGGAAAGCAAGAACTGATTAGAATGAAAATCATAGAATAAAAAAAGAAAATCAAACAATCAGTCAAGCCCAGATAAGAGAAAAAGTAATGCTAAGCTCATTCTGATTCTAAAGTAAAGTTTTATTAAAAAGTAATGACGTTGCGCAATTAGTTACTTTTCAGGGAGTAAAGCAATATTTTAATGCATTACTTTTCAAAGTAACTTTCCCCAACACTGGTTACACTATTGTGTTACTCCCTAAAAAGTAACTAATTGCATTACTTTTCTCACCTATAGGCTTTTGTCTTTTAAAAACAGAATGAAAACTGTTCTTTGGTGTTTTTTGGATACCAAAATTTAAACAAATAATCCTTGAAGGAAACGCAGCTTCACACCTGTACAGAAGACTAGTGAATATTTATATTTACTTGACAATATAAGCTGAAGTTTTAAAGTAATACGTTACTTAAAAACGGGGGAAATGTATGTAATTGATTAGTAATACTCATTGAAAGTAACTCACATTAATAAAACTCCCAACTCTTTTTAGTTAGGGTTAGGTAATCCTATGCATGATAGTTGCATCGCTCTGGGGAACCGCGTGTCAGCGGGTAGCTTTCGCGAACACACCCGGACTGACGTCACCCCGACTTGACTAAAGATCTGGATTCGTCACGGTGACCCAATCACACGCAGTCCGAGCTGACGGAAACTAACTGTCGGGCCACGGTGTGTCGTTTACGGGCCAGGTTCTGGGCTGCGCCAGCTGCATTCGCCCTCCCCGAAAAGCTACGTCAATGTCTCCGAACGGATGCTGCTCCGTCCAATCAGCGCCCGAGATAGATTTGAAAAACGGCGCGTTCGACCAATCAGAAACCCAGGCGCTGGCGTAGGGGCGGGAAGAGGGGCGTGGTCTTGGGATCTAGGGTGTCGCCGCGGTGGCTCCATTCGAAGGCGACGGCGGTTGGTCGGTCGTCTGTGTGTTTGTCCTCTTCTAAACTCCCCAAACGGACCCGGTGAGGGACTGTCGTTTCGGAACCAGCTGTCAAACGAGATCAACGCGGTTCGACATCGCGGGGATGAAGCGGAACAGCTTTCGGTTGAATCAGATCGCTGGTGTAGTTTAAAGAAAGAGAGTCGGTCGTAGGAGCCATTTTGTCCCGACAGTGTGTGAGAGAAAGAAATACAGAGACGTTAAAAACAGCAAACATCGCTCTTTGAGAAGGGAAACACGTCTTAAATATCTCCTTAGGAATTTAAGACGAGTCTACAGAGGAAATCAACGCGATTGCGCTGCGAAGAGACTGTCCTGTGTGTGTTTTCAGATCACAGACACACATTTTCCATTGAACACACGCGTTGTCTCATCAGTGTGTGTTTATAAGAGCTCAGATGGCGAAGAAGACCTATGATCTGCTGTTTAAACTGCTTTTGATTGGTGATTCTGGGGTGGGAAAGACCTGCGTGCTGTTCCGGTTCTCCGATGACGCCTTCAACACCACCTTTATCTCCACTATAGGTGAGTATCACACCCGGCCCGAGGGGTTTAATCAGTGTTTTAAGCGAAAAATGCTGTTAAATGTGTGTATACTTGGTGGCTGGGCCTTGATTCTGGGCTTTAGCATGCTAACCGGCTAACTGAATCGTTTGGCCGGCTAACAAATTCACGTCAGCTGAGTGAATCGCCTCAGTTGATTCAGAATCGTTTTCCCGATGATTCATATCAGCTGAGTGAATCACCTCAGTTGATTCAGAATCGTTTTGCAGAGTTGTTTTGTTTGTCTTTTAAATGCCGTCCTGTCTGATTGATTCAATGTTAATTTGGCTGAAGTTTGCGCAAAATCCGAGTTTATGCCAGGGGAGTCAAACTAATGGCTTGTCGGTGTTTAGTATGTAGTTATTATTTTGTCCGGATGAGCTCAACGCATCGTGAATGATTTAGGTTTTAGAAAATCCATCACTCCGAGTCAAACCTGTTATGAGACCAGTCCAAAACACATCTACTCTGCCATTAGTGCGTTGTTGAAATAATCGATCATAAGTTATTTTTAAATGAGCATAAACGTGTATATTCGTGTGACGTAATCACTGCGCATGCGCGTTTTGGCTCACGTTGCCTCGCTGTGTTCTCCGTGCTAAACCTGTCATTTCACTACCTGTTGGTGTGATCTCATGGGAAAGGCACATCTGAGATGGGTTTTACTGGTCTGTGTGTAGTTTTTGGGTTATGGCCAGGTGCGAGATGTTTGTGATCTGTTTTATAAAACGGTACTTTGGAAATGCCATTGTGCCACTGTACTGAATAATTGCGATATTATTGTGCCAGGGTTTTTTCCAGGGTAACTTCCGAGTGGACAGTGTCTAAAATCCCTAGTAATACCGTGGTACTTTTTGTAAGTGTCCTAAAAGAGCCATATTAAATGTGTAAATTCTTGGTTTCCTGTTTTTCACCTTTTTATCTGTCAGATCCTCCATCGGTCACCTGACGGGCATCATTGATCGATGCAGGTGTTTCATGTCCTCCCATCCTCACTCCTCCTCTGTGTTCAGATGCCTGGAAAGTACAATTGTTAGATGGCAGGAACCACATAAGGATGTCATTCTTGATCTGCGGTCATTTCTCTGGGGTAACCGGAGATCACGGGGCAAATTTAGCCACAGCCGGTCCTGTCCGTTTATAAGAACTGATCCTAGACGCTCTTTCCTCTCTCTCTCTGATGTTTTTTCTGAATTTGAAGAAGAAATAGCCTGCAATAGTGGAGTTTTAGCTGAAGAAAAACTGTTAGATGTTATTCACCTCTATTTTTGTTGACATGAAATCAGCATTGAATTGAAGTGTTATTTTTGTAAATTTAAGTGTCCTATGTTGTAATTTTATTTAATTTTAGGTCACTTCTTTATTTTTGGAGATCCTTTGCTATATGTGTTTGCTTGGTTTTCAGTGAAACCATGTATGTGATGCTTGTTCGTAAAAAGAAAAGAACCAAAAATGAAGTTGAAAAAGAGATCCAAACTCTGTTGACTTTCATAATTACAGTTTTTTGGTTCTTCCTGTGGATTGTGAATGATTCATCAGCGCTTGTTACTTATTCCAATGAAATTGTGCCACATCTAAAATGACTTTGCATTCCTTTCAGTGCTGGTTAATGTAAAATCGTTTAATCTGCGGAACGATCTGCATGCTTTCAGTGACTCGTGCTTTTAATAACTCTAATATAAAAGTTGAATGACGTTGATTGATTGTTTTGGACCGATAGAATCCCCTCTAAAAATTAGCAATGAAAGCAAATATTGACGTGTTTGAGGATGGGCAAGGGCGTGTGCGTGACCTTTACAACGGTGCGGGTCACATGACCGCTCACGTGTGTCAGGTGACCACATCAAACCCGTGGCTTCCTGTTGTCATCAGTGCGATCAGTTGTAAAGCTGTACAGCTTTCCTGTGTGTCTAACAGGAGAGAGCAGGGCTTGCAACATCAAGGTCATGGGTTTGATTCCCAGGGAAAGCAAGAACTGATTAGAATGTCAATGTGTTTTTTGAATGCGATGATAAAAGCAGCTTAATGTTCAGACCAGATTATTCAGATTCACACTTGTTTTTCTTTTCTAATCCGGTTTTCTCCCGTTTCTTTTGGCTGCTCTTTAAAAGTCCCTGTTTACTCGGATGCATGTTTCTGGTAATATTCTCCATTCCTAATCAATATGTATAGCTTTTGCAATGTATTTTAAAAAGTAGCCGCTTGCTCAGTGTCTTATAGCTGATGTCAGCGAGCCACTGGCGCTTCGACTGTTTCAGAAACGCAGTCCTTCACATTTCACTGCTAACTTTCATTCCTGATGGATAAACTACAGTCCCCCCCCCCCCCCCCCCCTTTTCAATATCCTGTATTAATGATACTACTGATAATCTGGTTTATGAATGTCATTTCGTATTGACTTCAAGCCCATCTTTCTCTCTCCTTCTTTCTGTAATTCAGAGCCTTAAAATACTCACCGGAAACTCCCTGCAGTTCCCAGAGGAAGATCACCTTACACACACACACACACACACACACACGCACACTCACTCACGTGCACTTACACACACACATCTTAACTATATTTGCACATTAAACTCATGATTTATGATCGTATAAACTTGGAGAAGCATAAAGGAGTCTGTTCTCTTCCTGACTGGAAGCAGCGCAGTGTTCGTGTGTGATTGACAGGATCTTGAGTCGTGACCCCTGAGGGGCCGCAGCTGCAGAGGCTCATGGGAAGGGTCTGATTGGCTGCTTGTCAGGAACTCTTCTGTGTCCTTTGTGTTGAGAACTCGTTTTAAACTAGCCGGTATAAAGCAGACTTTCCAACAATTTACTCGCATTTATGCCACTTTAAACCTGTGTCTTATATTCCTGTTCCTTTGTTGATGAAGGGCAGAATATCCTGGCTTTATCGTGTACTTTAATGCGTTTTTCTTGCTCTTCGTCTTTGACTGTCATTGAATGCAATAGAAGAGCCTCTATTAATAATGATAATACTAGAATAGTCTCTGAAGAAGCAACAGTGGGTTTTTAAAGACATTGTCTGGTGTTGTGAACGGTTCCTGTAAGGCCGTGTTCAGCGTTAGTGTGGCTCAAACTTTCTGCGGGAAATATATAGTGTGTGTGTGACTTTGACATGTTTCCAGAGTTTACGCTATGAGTGTGTGTTCTGTTTTTATGTTCACATGTTCATCAGCAGAGATTTTGACTCCATTCTCTGTGTGTGTCTGTGTGTGTTTTGTGAGTGACTCAGTTTTTGGCTGCTCATTTGTGTATCGTTTCATAAAGCTGCTCCCACCCATAGTGCAGCTGTGTGTGTGTGTGTGTGTGTGGTTGCAGCTCTGTTAAATATGTTGGTCAGTCTTAATGCGTGTCAGAACTCGGGGTGTAATGATACACACATTTGTAATCCGTACCGGAAATGTTAATTTTGTCTCTTGTTTCGGCATGTGTGTGCGCTGAAGGAATGCGGTCATTGAAACCACTTTGTGTGGCGTTTCTCAGATATCCATGAACTTTATTGTGATCATATTTGAAACATGACAGGAAAGCGAGTGAGCAGCGGTGGGAAACACACACACACACAATATAAGTGCTTCTAAACACGACACACACTTCATATGAAGTTGCTCAGGCGTACGGTTTAAAGCAGCTTGCTGTATTCGCACGACTACGAATAGATACAAATACTGCTTAATGTTTCAATTTCAGATTTGTTTTGTCTTTGTGTAAATGTTACAAATAGTTTTTAATTCATATTAACAAATGGATCCATAATTTGTTCAATAAATCTGCCGTTCTGAAAAGCTACTTCTAACATGACTTACTATAAAAATGCAGAACACATTTATTTCTGAATATATTGAGATTTCTTTATATGCTGCATGAATGTTCGTCAGTGTTATAGTTTAGTCTGTAACGGCGCTCCACGTTTCCCTTCTTCGGCGCAGCGATGACCGACGGCAGATCGAGGAAAACGCTCTTCAGAATCACGCGAGAATAAAGTCCAGCTCTCACTCCGGATGACTTTCTTTCTCCACTCGTTTTACACCCTTTCTAAGTTTAAAAGAAATAAATTTGAGGTTTTCTCGCTTGCTGGAGTTTCGCAGCACTTGTTGTGCTCACGTGTCAGGAAAGGTCAGAGGTCAGATTGGCTGCCCTGTGCGTCAATCAAGTGAGACGTTTCATAATGAGGACGGATGATGGACTGACGCGACTTTAACTTCATGCACTCGACCCGCACGAGCTTCACGATCGCCCTGATCCAGAGCAGATGCGTCTGCAGAGCCTCACAGCGCTGCAGGTTTAATCCATCACTTAAACTCGACACATCTCAAAGACGTCCAAGTAACAATATAAACATTTTACTTATTTAAAGTTATATTGCACTTTTGTTGGCTTAATGGCTGCTAGAATGTAAAAAAAGAAAGTATTTTTAAATGGATGTTGTTTTCTTTGAAAGTCATGCACCAATCATCTGTTTTTCATGTCATTGCTTCCTTAGTTGCAATGGGGTTTAAGTGATTTAGAGGATGGATGGATGGATGGAGGGGGGTGGATGCGGTGTTTTGTGAAGGAACAGCTCCTGTTGTTTTATGATTGGAAAAATAGTTTGAAAACCGTGTTTTAGTGCGTTCTGATTGTGAACTTCTGTGACAACATGAACACTGAGTTCTGAACAAGTGACTGAAGGATTGAGAAGTGTGTGTTTTGTATACATGTGTTTAGTGAAGAAAACCACACTGACTAATAGATGTTAGATCGGATAAACTCTGTCATTGGCGATTACAATCCAGAAGTTAATGTTAATCCACAGTTGGCACAGGAAACGCATGCTGAACTCATCGAGAAACGCTCATTAAATTAATTTCATCCGCTGATTACTGCCCAAAACCAAAAATATACATTTCAGTTTAATCCTTGATGTCATGTTGCATAATTTCACAAAGTTTAAGTTGGATCATACTGTTGTTTCGTTTTTTTAAATCTTGATATTATATTATTTTAAACCCAAAAACATGTTGCATCTTTGTTTAGATCCTGAAAACCGATGGTTAAACTGCAGTGGTTGCTGCTAATTTCAGTATATAAAACGTATGTTTCTTTGGCCGGTTATAGAGCAAATAAATCTGCAGCCAGTGCATCCCTAGTTTAGTTTGTTGTTCTGCATCGGCCGTGGTGTTGTGAGTGGATGAGGTTCATGTGTTTTGAGTGATTTAGCTTATTATTATGCCATTGCTACAGAGTTTTAGGTGCTTTTAGATCGTCGCTAAGGGTTGTTAGTTGCTTACTAGTCCAAATTTCTCTGCAAACATCAGTGTGTGTGTGTGTGTGTGTGTGTGTGTGGATCGGAGCTTCCACCGATCTGTTCAGGACGTTTTCCAGCGTGAGATCTCGTCTGAATGCTTTTACTGTGCAGTTGACCATTAAACTCTGAGCGTTTCACAGATGAACCTTTCCATTCTGTCTGCCCGCCCGTGTTGGTCCGTGCCAGTCTCGCCAACACACGCTGCCAGTGTTCCCTCTGCCCTTCATCATGAGCACTGACACTTTCAGCCTCTCATGCTTTCTATCTCTACTAAGGAACATGGTATTAATGCCAGTCAGGGTTTTGCTATTGGAGCAACATCAGAATTACATGCAGCACCTTTAATGAAGTCATTCTTGTGGATAAACTTTCTACAATGTGACCAGGAGTCTTTTTAACTTAACCAGTTAATGTGCTGAAGGTGCAGTGATTGTAACCAGTAACAATCCAGTTGGAAAAGTAGCGCCACTGTTGGGAGAAGCTTCTGATTTGATCTTTTGTGAGTCGCGCCAGAGTGACATCACTCCCCTCTTCCACTGATTGGCTGCAGCAGCTGTCAATCTAGAACCAGTGGACCAATGGTGACACTTACACCCGCCCTAATTTACATGAAACCCGAAGTCCAGCTTTTTGAATCGTAAGCGCAGGACGTGGACTCGAGAGCGACGGGGAAAAGAGCGCAAGCCTGTTGAAAAATAACAAAATGAACAGAAACAGAAAATGGAAAAGAACACAAAACACAGAGGAAAAAAAGCTTAATATTTAGGAACACACAAACAAGTTTGTTTTGCGCACAGCATCGTTTTTAATGCGCTTAAAGTTTTGATTCATGCTTATTTTTTTAAATGCACTTAGCTTTGGAATTTATTGTTTTTCATCCTTGACCGCAGAACTTTAGCCGGGAATCTGATCCCATACTGTCCTACTACATTTTGTCATTGAATGTTGTTTTGCTCAAGATTACAGAAATAAAAGGGCTTGTGAAATGCAGCTTTGTTTAATTGTCCTCCTTAAATTCCTCTCTTTCTGTTCTGTCTCTTTAGGAATTGATTTTAAGATCAAAACAGTTGAATTGCAAGGAAAGAAGATAAAGCTACAGATATGGTAAGTACTTAGTGTTTGTTTGCATGGGTTCATATTCATAAAACACATGTATAGTTTGATGGGTTAAAGTATATTTGAAAGTCTAAAAGTTGAAATGATGAACTATGCTGTATATGTCATGAATTGTATATGTTGTTCAGCCCTGGTTTATATACAGGATTTAATGCTAGCATGCTAATCAGAGGATGATCGGCTGGAAAATGTTGTTCTTTATAGTTTCATTTTAGTGTCTTGTGACCTGGAATGTGTTGCCATTCTGGTATGACGACGTTAGAAGGGAAAACGTTTTTTGGCTTCCTAGTGAAATGGCTATAAACGTATCGGGTATGACGGCGCTGTAGACGCCGCCCTAACATGATGGTTTTTAAGACACACTTTATTGCAGATAAAAGGTATCAGCATCTAAATAATTCCATTGTCAATGGGGCACCAATGGTTTTTATATATACAGTAATGCCTCAAATAATTTTTCCCATAAGTAGAAAAAACCCAAAACGTTTTTAATTGCTATAGAAACACACACAATTATTGTATATAAGGATTCCTGTGATATAAAATAAAATATGGTTTTAATTATGAGTTCTTGCCTTCGAGACACACGATACAGTAGCGGCTAATGACGGAGGAGGAGGGGGGATTTATTTGAATTACATAGATAACACAAACACAATACAGGAGTGTAGTGTTTCTCCCGTGTTGTGTATTGATAGACTCAGAAGCTCATATGTATTATTATTGAACACTCATAACTCGTGCTGCTCCCAGCTTAATACTGGTGAATCACTCGTTGCCCCCGGTAACCCCCGCTGTAAAACCAAGCTGCCTCTAGTGGAGATCATATGCAATTACCCATAAATGAGTATAACACACAACAGGAAGACTCGCGGGAGATGTGTGCGGAAGTCAACGAACACGTGAAGTGAAGGAGTGCTCCTACTTTACTCTTCTCAAAGCAAAAATATCTCAAGGTACTATTGTACTTTTTTTTTTTTAAACTCCCAAGCGAAGAACGAGAACTTTGCTGTGAATATATTGTGCGTTTAGAGATGAAACGGTTTGAATTTCATATTCCGACTATAGTGACCAAAATGATTACGATTATCAATGTTGTCGCGGTTTTGTTAAAATTTGGCAAATATGAACTGATATGCACACTGAAAACAATTCAAAGTTTTATATTTCAAAGTCAACAAACAAATACAAGGATCAGCTCATTAAATGTCATTAGCGATGCGTTATAACGTGACTCTGATCGTCTCGTTTCAGTCAAATGCAACTGGCCAAGTTTGAGCAGTTTCATTGTATTGGAAAAGAAATCAGAGGAGTTAGACGCTTCTATGATATTGATGTGGGAAGCATCTTGTCTGCACGCATGAATGTATATCATCCCTTAAATTAGGGATTACTAGTTTGAAATTGTTTGTTCGTCTTGGCTGAGATAAACATTGCTTTGAGTAGAAATATTTTATTTTGTGTCCAATTATTTCCATAATTTAGTTTTGGTATTGAAGTTAATTTGCCCTGTGTTTGCGATGCAAGTGGTGAGTATGATTCTTCGTTTGCAGTGACGGCTGACGGTCTGCCATTGTTTTTGACTCTTGTAAATGCCAAAATACATCCGCAGTTCTGATTGGTTCTCTTAGAAAACACCTGTCATCGTCTTCCGCCACGTCTGGAAGCAGGAACATTGGGCAGTCGTTTGAGCGACAGTACAGCGCATGGCAACTGTTGCCGAGGTGGAATTATCCTGTTGCAATGAGTGCTGGTCAGATGTGGTCACCAGCTATTGCCAACAACAGTAAATGTGTCTGATTGTGCGTTGGGCTGCTGGACTGAAGTGTTGTGTTGTGTTTGTGCAGGGATACGGCGGGGCAGGAACGGTTTCACACCATCACTACCTCTTACTACAGAGGAGCCATGGGAATCATGCTGGTGTATGACATCACCAACGCCAAGAGCTTCGAAAACATCAGCAAATGGCTCAGAAACATCGACGAGGTCAGTGTCACACACACACACACACAGGAAGAGCTGTGTTGATCAGATTGAGTGTGTTTGAATGGAAAATGTTGTTCTTTGGTTTTTCCTTGAGACCCTGTTTTTATGTTTGATAATAAATTACATTTACTAGCAATGCTGCTAAGAGTCAGTTTAGTGTTATTTTATGTCATTGATTTACACAGCCGGACAAAAACTGTTAGTGTTTAACAGGTGAATGTGTGTGAGTGTGTGAGTGTTGCAGGGATTGTGTGTTCAGCAGCAGTTCTTCTCTCTGATTGATGGAGTTTGAGCTTCATTTCTTAAACAATCATGAACATATTCCAGGATTCAATGAAGATTCATCAGATCAAACTGTGAAGAAACGCTTGAGCATCAAGAACCATTACATTCACTGAGAGTGTGTGTGTGTGTGTGTGTGTGTTTGGGATGTGCTGGAGGAAACTTTACAGGGAGATGCACTCTTGCTTTCACAACAGAAGGTCTTGAACAAACTCTGATGGGATATTGCTGTTATTCATCTGGAGCTGCAGAGATTCGAACTCTAGAAACTAAATCATATTGAATGCAGTTTTCTTTTATCATAGTTTTGAGACATGAGTTTGTGATGGAAACACTTCTTTCGACTGCAAATGCTCCTCTCTTTTAGTGAATAAGCCTCTTTATCTTTCTAATCTGACTGCATGATCATATGGTTAGTTGCTCTGTATTATTATATTTCCATGTATATCAGATCTGCGAGCCAGTGTAGAGTTGAATCTCTTGAAGTTCCAGTCCTGTAAACGGCAGCGTAGCGACATGCAGTGGAACTGCTGACTGCGTGAACTTCAGTGTGATTCATGAGATTTCCCAGCGGTCAGCAGTTTGACGGGATCCATGAGGGAAGTGGTGGCGTGTTTAGATGTTCCTCTGCGCCGTTTCTTCTGAAGCCACTTTCATTCCGACTGTCCGTCTGAACGTCAGTACTTGTATGGATCGTGTAAGAATGCCAATGTGTGTGTGTGTGTGTGTGTTGCAGCATGCTAACGAGGATGTGGAGAGGATGCTGCTAGGCAACAAGTGTGACATGGAGGACAAGCGTATCGTATCAAAAGCCAAGGGGGATCAGGTGAGACTGTCAGTTCGTCCACTGGTTTCTGATTGACGCTGCTAAAGATGGTGAAAATGACTGAAAGTAAATGTGTATTGTACATATTTTAAATTAATGATTTTTGTTTGTGCTAAATATGCACCTTTTTGATTCTGTAATTTATTAGATCAAGAGCATAAATTAAGACGGAGAACGGGAGCTCAGGCGCTGCTCTTTTCCGGGCCTTTTCAAAATAAGTCACATATGTTCGCTAAACAAAAACTTTTTTTTTTAAATGGCAAAATATCAATCAACCACAATTAACTAGGGGTTGAACGGCTTTTTAAAGTTTGACATTTATGTGATTAGTAGAGAGAGTGTGAATTAATTCCAGCTGACAGCGTCTCTAACACTGAAGCTGTGGGTTATAGTGAGAAAAATCTGAATTATTTCATCACAGAACGTTTCTGCTGTCCAGAATAACTCCATGTGCGTCTCGAGTGTTTGTAAAATCAAGCACATCAGAGAATGTTTATGTGATTTTAACTGTTGGAAAAGCAGCGTAAAAGTCCTGCTCTATCCTGTTGAATGATCAGCCGCTAGTCGACGTCCAGCTTAAAGCGTCTGAAAGTCTGAAACTGTGCTTGTGTTGATCCTCAGATCGCCAGAGAACACGGCATCCGCTTCTTCGAGACGAGTGCAAAAGCCAACATCAACATCGAGAAGGCCTTCCTCACGTTAGCAGAAGACATTCTCAGAAAGGTGAGAGGTCGTAAGAGGGAGCAAGAGAGACGTTGAGCTTTCCTGTGTCTAACGGTAGAGCTCAGCGCTTGCAACATCAAGGTCATGGGTTCGATTCCCAGTTTAATGAGGAACAGGAAGGCATTTACACTAATTACCGTTGCATAAATATTGCTGTGCAATCATTCGTTTTGAATATAGAAATATGACAGGAAGCCAAAATATGTGGGAAATTGTGCAGCGCGTCAGTGCCTAATCTTCCTGTTCCTGTTCTGGGAAAACAGCACTTTTGCTTGCATGATGTTGTGTAACCGTATCATGTTACAAATATAAAAAAACAAGAACTGATACTTGGGCTCTTATTTATTTTGCCTCCTATTTTGAATTTTGGGCTCATTTTTATTCATTTTAGTGCTGTTTTTTTTTTTTTTTACAAACTTAGTCGCTAAGAAATCAAAATGCACAATTCTTAATTTTTTGTAATGGAATATTGTAGTGTTTATTATAAGTTTTCCTAAACATGGAAATTACAAATCCCGTTCGTTGACTTGCATTGGGGGGTCAAAACTTTAATACAGTAGAATTACAACATTTATCTAATAGAATTAAAGCTTCATCCTCTAGCAACGTTAATTTGTGTTAGAAAAGGGTTAAAACGTGTTAAAACCTGCTTACATTGTTCAATCATGTTAACAATGTGATAAAACGTTAGTAAAATTATATTCATATTAATAACATGTTAATTTGTCAGTAGTGTAAAAACATGCTAATTCATGCTAGCAATGTTAGCAATGCGTTAAAACATCCTGCTGTCAACATGTAAGCAACATGCTAGTTCATGCTAGCAACTTTTTTTAAAAGTTAACGGAACATAATTCGTGTCATTTTTTTAATTCATGCTAACAATAAGTTAAAACATGTTAGCAAAACATGCTAATTTATGATAGCAATGTGTTCAAACAACTAGCAATGTCTCTTTTCTTCTTCTTTCCACTTTGCTAAATTTAAAGCATGGCTTTGTCAAGCACACATCAAAGTTTCTCTTAAACTCGTGTTACTCGTTTTTCTTGTTTGTTTCTCTCTGATGTTCCTCACGCCTGCGAAGGAAAGACTAGCGACAGAGTAACGGCTTGGAAACATCGCAGTGTTTGTGTGACGTTTACATGAGTGTTTAATATCTGTTGTGTGTGTTGTGCGTTTGCAGACGCCCGTAAAAGAGCCCAACAGTGAAAACGTGGACATCAGCACCGGCGGCGGCGTCACAGGCTGGAAGACCAAGTGCTGCAGTTGAACACACACACAATCTGTTCTTCTATATCCCTCTCTCTCTCTCTCTCTCATTCACTCATCCCTCGTTTCTAACACTCTGTCCTCATGGATTCTCGGTAAACGCATCTCTAACGTTTCTCACACTCACGACGGCTTGCTGACATCATTTTATTTCTGAAGAAAAGTAAAGAGAAAGTCATTTCAAGTTTCTTTGTACTTATTTTAACGTGGAAAGAATGAATTGAATAGAAAGGCGTTCAGCACTACATGACGAGCGCCGGTGGACCTGCAGACGAGACTTTGTCCAGTGTTTGGGGTTAGTGTTGTGTGTTAGTGCGACAGATCTTCTCTAGTTGTTGTTTTTTGTTCTTTGATTTGACTTTTCGTCCGGTGCCTTAATGTAGAGCCTTAGAGCTCCCCCCCCCCCCCCCCCCCACACACACACACTGGTCCTCTCTCCTCTCTGCTAACTCAACCCCCCCCCCGAGTGGAACCATCTGGATTCAAGCGTTTTGCTCAGAAGAGAATGGCATTTTGTTTTGTTTTTAAATTGAGTTTGTTTATTTTTCTGAATGTCCTCATGTATTTTTGTCCTCCTCTTCCTCACTCAGTTACTCATTCTCTCCTGCATGCTGGTT
Organism: Rhodeus uyekii; assembly: GCA_037043235.1. Lineage (NCBI taxonomy): Eukaryota > Metazoa > Chordata > Actinopteri > Cypriniformes > Acheilognathidae > Rhodeus > Rhodeus uyekii. Next base: position 350,642 of record JAWRVZ010000189.1, on the reverse strand, counting down.
TCTTTGGGGTTTTGGGGTCTTTTGTAAGTTTTGCCATGTTTGTAACTCACAGGAAGTATCTCTTCTAGTCCAGACACGTGTCAGGGAGGGGAGCGTTTCTCTTTGGAAATTCAAACGATTTTGCAGATCCATTAAAAATAAGCTTGTTTAAGTTACATGTTGGTCCCGTTTATTTGAGCACGGAGTGTTTCTGTGTTTAACGGTTACAATGAGACTCGCTGATCAATGTGGTTCAAGTTTCTTTAATTATGGACATTTTTCTTAGCAAAACCCATCTTCTCTGGACGGAGACTAGACTGTGTTTTGGGCTTCAGTAACTGCATTCACTCGCATTATAAGAGAATAAGGATATTAATTAATTTCACTGTGTTTGACTGAAAGAAGAAAGTCATATACGCAAAGCGTGGCTAAATTATTGGATGTGTTTTGTTTTTGGGCTGAACTAACCCTTTAAATTCTAATGGTGCTCAAACCCGTTTTTGGGATAAAAATCTTTCAGAATGAAATGTTTTAGTAATGTTGTTAAAGCTAAAACATTTACTGCGATTAACTTCTAATCAGCAGATTTCTTAGTTTGTTTTTCTGTAGTCTAAAAACTCTTAATGTGTTTCTTAAAGTTTCTATAAATGTTATGTGTTCGTAGTTCATTTTGCATGTCGTGAAATGTTTCTAATGTGTTTTCTAGGATGAAGGTCAAGGGTTCGTTTATTCAAGGTCAGATCTTTCTAAATGATAAATGTATAAAATTGGTCATCCGATCGACTCGACCCGTCTGCTAACTTTACAATCAGCTCTTAATTGTGAACATTAGCCATCAATGAGCAGTGCGTTTACTGAAGTGTTCATTAATGTTAGTTAATAAAACACTGGTTAGTGTGCGTTTGTTCCTTCATAAAACTAATGTTAACAAGTTCATCTTTATTTCAAACCCGATCATAAAATAATCTATGCAACCTATTAATCTTTCCTGTGTGTCTAACAGGAGAGAGCAGCACTTGCAACATCAAGGTCATGGGTTCGATTCCCAGGGAAAGCAAGAACTGATATGCATTTATCAGACGCTTTTATCAAGAAACACATTGAGTGTGAAGGACAGACGCCTGACGGGTTGCTTCATGGAAGTTTTTACATCAATTATGCTCAGCTTGTCAATATTTTATTATTTTCTTATAAATGAAATTCAAATATCTGTCACAAACGAGAGGACAGGTTATGAAAGCCAAGCAAAAGCTGGTTCTGTACGAGTAGGGTGTTTAAGAGCTGTTTTTACAGTATGAACAACTGGATTTCTTTACTTTCTCGTTCAACTGTTTGACCTCGTGAAACGAAGCTCATTGTGACACATTATATAGTTACATGTGACGATGCAAAGAAAATATGAATGGCATAATTTCTGCTATATATGAATTCACAGCGTTTATTTGCGGTGGTTTTCAGCACAGGATGGCAGCAACGAGCAGGAAATCCTCATGTTTGTCCAGATGTGCAGAGAGACTGAAGCAGCAACAGCTGGAAATGACTTTCTTTCATAATTAACTGGATCTAAAGACATGAGATGAAGAGGTGATCACCTCCATTCAATAACTGCAATAAAGACGCAGAACTGAAGAACAAGCATTCGATGAAACCAGTTCCCTTTATGTTTTGGAACAGAAACTATTACAAATGTTTTATGAAAATATGAGAAGCAGCGAAAGAATCAAAGTTCTAATGCAATTCAGCTTAAACAAATCGATATTTATTATTACAAAGCAAAGTATATTAGCAGCAAATGCCAGCCACAAATAATCAAGAAGAGTTGCTTTAACACGTGTAGCAAATGCAGCACACAGATGAAAGATCGTGTTTTATCCAGCTGATATTATAAAATAAAGTTACAGCGTATCAAACACGTCATATACAAACTTTCTCAACATGACGTTTATGAAACATCACAGTCAAACATACAAAACCATAGAATGGGGGAAATCGTGCTGTTAAAGACCACACACACACACACACACGTGCAAGGATTTAGCTTCATTTTTTTAATTATCATTGTCGTGTTGAAGCCGTAAGGGTAAGAAATATAGCGAACATTTAATTTAACACAACAGTAATATTTTATTGTATAGCCTCAGGAATTAAGCGCGTGGATCTGTTCATAAACAGACTATAAACAATCACCTTTTTAAAACAACTATGAATATTAATGCACAAATATTAGCTATGCTACACAACACAACATTGATTCAGATTTCTGTCGTTTAATGAGTTTTATGCCGTACAGCCTTTTCGCTGGGTTTAAAAACGGTTTCATAAAAATAAAGTTTCGACACGAGCCATGAATGGACTCTGTTCACATCTCTGCACTTCCTCACAATCTCCAAAAGATGGAGCAGAGCATCTTCCTCCCGCAGTAATGAGCGCTGATCACATTCATATCGATCACAGTGAGCTTAAACACATGGCAGATCTAAAGATCAGCCGTATCGATCCAGAACACTAGCGAACTATTGGTGACCGTGAAGTTTCGCGTGGAATCTGCGCATGCGCGGTCTCTGCGGAGGATGCGGAGAGAACCGGGAGAACACACACACACACACACTCGTGTTCCTGACGCCCGGGAATGGCGGATGAACGGTGAGATCGCGCATGATCAAACTGCATGCCTGTGAAATCAATAGATGACTGAGCGTGAGCATCCTTGCATTCAACACATACACACACACACACATTCCCTGGTTGATCTCATGATCGGAAGCTTGGATTCAGTTTGAGTGTGAGTGAAACACTTGATCGCATCAGACCGGATGAAATCCCAGTGGGAAAACCGTAATGGCCGAAATCATATCATAATAAAAACATGGTGTTAAGATGTTAGTCAGTAACTTCATATTCACTCAAACGTGGCACTTCAAAATGTCATTGCAGTTTGGAAAATGATACAGGTCTGCTTCCGATAGTGAAAACATCTTCACCTGTAGCTGAAGCTCCAAACCCGCGTGCAGTTCCCGCACCGGCCGCCGGGTGCCGCTGCCGCGCGCCGTAGACGAACCTGCCGGTTATCTGGCTTCATGTGAGGCGCGGAAGCTAGTACTGTAGCCTAAACAAATGCTTTTGTTTAAAACATCTGTCTTGTGATCTCCTTTAGCTAGTTTGTTAGTTTCCAGGATTTTGTCTTGAATTTAAAAATTGTCAGCCAATCAGAAGCCATCATTCAATCCTGTGCATTAGAATCACCAGCAGGGGAAAAAATTAATGCTTTAATTTAATCAGAACAAAGGTCGGATAGCTGACTTTAAACAGACCTAACAGCTCAATAAACACATCATTTCATTCCAGAATTTATATACAAACGACATGGAATGTGCTGCTGCTTCTTTATCATGTAGCCTAGTTTGTTTTTGGTTTTTCAACAGGTGTTTGTCGGACTCTGACGCTAATGAACTTTGTCTCTCGTTTCATTTCATCCTCCACACAATCCTGGATCTGAGCCGAGAGATGCACGCAGTGAGGTTATGCATGCATGCAGTTTCATCTTCTTATAGGCCTTACAAGCATCCAAATAAAACACGCTTGTAAACACTAGTGGACAACTCAGGCGCGTGCACGTGCGCGTGCCAGCACTCATTATGCTCGGTTTGGATTAAAGGAGCGATTTAAACTCCTCTTACATTTCACAGGCTCTATGAAATATGCATGCTGGAAAATTCCTCCAGTCCGCATAAACAAGCAGCAGCTCAAACGAGCCTGAGACATGCAGCAGAACCACTGAGATATGAATCAGAAATAATCTCTCATCAGGAGTTCATTCAGCATGGCTGCTTCAGGTGAGTGACATATAGAGTGTAAATACATACCTGCATAACAGTAATAACCCTTCTGAACACATGCACTGAGAGTTTAATATGTCAGAGTCATAAGATCATAACGTGTGGTAGAACTCAAAGACAAACGGAGAGGAAACAATTCTCCCGAATGCTGTCACACTTCCGCTCGACGTCATGATTCAGCTGTGACGTAATGAAGGAGAGAATCAGCCGCAAAACATTAATAACCCTCATTACACATCTCTCTCTCTCTCTCTCTCTGGGAGTGAGATGCTCAAATGCGTGGAAAATATTGTGCATTTGTTATTGAGTGTTAGCAAAGAGAACACATGCATGTGAGTGTGTGTGAGTGTGTGCAAAGATTAACCATGATAAAATCCTGTTAAATTAACACAAATCGCTAAACCTTCTGTTTTGAGTCGAGTCATTTTTATGCATTTAAATTCACCGAACAAACAAACAAAATCAGTTGAGAAACGTGTTGAGAAAAACAAATAATCAGCGTTTTAGAACTAAAATGAGGTAATTGCAAATCTGAAATCCAAAAAAAAAATTTAATAAACATTTGTGCAATTAAAGGCAAACGAAAAACAGGCTATGATTCAACATCTGAAAGGGCAAAAGAAACGCCGAGCATCTCCAGTGTTTTTCCGCGCGTTACAAAATCCCCCAAATCCCGATCAGGAGGAATATTTTAATCTCTGATTCTCCGTCATGAGACTCGATCGAGTGTGTTCTGCACTGCACGCCCGATGACGTGTGTTTTACTGAGGTCTCACCTTACGATAAAAGCTTCAAATCTCCATCCCATAATTCCCTCTGATGATCCGCGGGACTCCCAGAGACGCTCGGGGTTTCGGAGAGATGGAGGAAGCGAACGAATGCAAGCAAAGGAGAAGAGAAGAGCTGAATAAACTCTGGTGAACTCTATGCGTTTCCTCCGGGTGGGGGTGGATGGATGGATGGATGGATGGATGGATGGATGGATGGATGAGGTGAAAAAAACCTCCATCAGTTTATTTGCTTTAAGCACGAAGCTCACATTCAATATTATGACGCACTATGAATTAAAAAAATATTTTCAATCGAATTAGTTTAATTAAAGATTAAACGGGTAAAAATTATTTTAAGGTGTCATTGTTACATTGTGAATAGGATTCGTTTGAGGGTTTAGCTGTAATTACTGTTATAGTGTAAAAAAGCGTTCTGATTAAACTAATATTTTCATATAATCTGTTGGGATGAATGAATGTTTTCAGGAGGCTTTTGTTCCGTGTGTGTTTCACTCAAAACTCTTTTAAATGTCGTGCATCTGAATGGAAATGCATTTTAATTGCAGCATTTGCATAGTCCTGCTTTAAAAGTAGATAATTCATTCCACATGTCACTGGATTCATTTTTGTTTAGTTTTTTGATTGAGTTTAGATTTGAATAATCAGAAACCTGGGTTTGTTCTAGAGATTCTTCACACGTTTAACTTTAAAAGTTGAACTCTTGTTAATTATGAACTATTCAGGATTGAAGGAATCTCTCTTAAAAATAAAGGATGCAAAAGGTTTTCATAGAAGAAGCATTTTGGGTGAATCTAAAGAAATCTAAAGAACCTTTTCCCACTATTTTTCGGAATGGAAAGATTTCATGGATGCTAAAGGTTTTCAATACCTTTATTTTTAAGATTTTAACATTTAAAATTTAATTTTCTTTAATGTGTAGCCTAATAATGTTTAATTTCACGTTGAGATAATAATAGAATTGCATAAGAGCTTAAAATGAAACTATCCCGTGCATAATATCGACAAGTCATGCAGATTTTAGATGGATGTAATTGTGTCAAATATTAAACTCAACAGGTCAAATCTATAATCTGTGATCTCGCATCATGCCTGCTTCTGTTTTAAACTCGCGAATCTAATGCACTTTTCGCTCACATCAGATCGGATGTTTTCTGTCGTTCTCACCGTCACGCGTTCGCGCTAAACGATCACACACGGTGTTTGTGTGTCAGTGTGAGCTGGAGAATCCCGCGGGATCAGACGGGGACACGAAGGGTGTGTGTGTGTGTCCTCGCGGGACGTGTTTCCCGGCGCGCGCGGCGGTTTTATGAATGGCGGATGGGAAACCCTCGTGCAGGAAATGAGAAACTCCATAACATCTGACACCGGTGACCTGCGCCGTAATGACACGACCACCATCCGTCCATCCATCCCCTCCACACACACACACACACACACACACCATCCATCCCCTCCACACACACACACACACAATCCATCTCCTCCACACACACACACACACACACAATCCATCTCCTCCACACACACACACACAGTCCATCTCCTCCACCAGCACTGCTGCAGGGGGGTTTATTGGGGGCAGGGGTGAATTCCGGAGGGTGGTCGGGTGGATGGGTGGGGGTGGGTTGAAGTGGGCGGCGCAGGAGGATGGGGGTGGATGTTGATTCCCTCCTCCAGCGTGTTTTCCCTCTGACTCAAAAAAAACCCCCATCCTCAGCCAATATCAGTTTGATCAGGAACATTTACTGAACGAGAAGAAACGAAAACATCCAGATTTTATAACAGGACGAAATGATTTCAGTTCTCACATCTTATTTCCATTAATTCTGGCATTTCAACGTGTTGCTCTAGAGAGTGTGTGTGTGTGTGAACTGACCACTCAGACACAATTCAACTCAAGAACAGAAATAATCTGTGAAATATAAGATTATAAGATATTATATTATCCCTTCCATATTTTCATTTCAGATATGCATTTTCAATTCACACCAATATGTTTGTTTTACCAGAACACTTGATAAACTGCAGTATGCCCGTTGTTTTGGATCAGTTCTGCCTTTCATGAATGAACAGATCGTGCATCTTTAGGCTGAATGTATTCGCAATGCACACACGGTTTTTATGCCTGTATTTTTGTTTATTGCTGTCGTTTCTCCTCGTGCACGCGTTTGTAATCGTTCAAAGCTCACGTGAATCCCTGAGCACTGGCTCAATAAAGTGATTCAGTCTCACTGCAGAAAACATGTGCGACATCTCATTTCTCTCAATCATCACGCGCAATGTTTTAAACAATCGCAGAAATATATTAGCAGAGGCATTATATTTAAGGAGAATTTTAAAGGACACTTAATGCATGCATAAGAAACGTTTTCGTCTTATTAGTTATAAAGCATAAAGTTCTAACGTTAATTATATCAACTTTATATATAATGCGAGGATTATTAGGCTACGTTTTAATAGAACACATCTCGAACTCTTTTATAAAAAGATACATTTTTGGAAAACTCCATTACAAATAAAGTGTAACTTTCATAAGCCTATAATGTGTGTGTTTATCAGAGCTTGGAATTTGGTTACATAACGCATCATTAAATGTGTTGCATGTAAATAATAATAAAAAAAATGCGGGACTTTTTATGGCCCCTCCAATCGACTCCCAGAACACACGCGCGCGCGCGCATTAACCTGTCGAGAGCGACATGCGTTTGCGTTGGGCAGCGGAGGAGCCGAAGTTCAGCCCGGTTCCGAGTCCGAGTCCGAGTCCGAGTCCGAGTCCGCTCCCTCTCCCGGGCTCGCGGAGGAGTCACGTGTGCAGCGCTGAGAGCGAGCGAATGAGAAAAGGAGGGAGAGAGAGAGGGTGAGTGAATGTGCGAGGGAGGGAAAGGGAGAGAGAGGATAGGAGATGTTAAAAGAGACATGACAAAATATCCAAAAAGGAGACGCACGCCGTATCATGCGCGCTAAATTTGCGCCCGCTGGAAATCGGGATGTCGGATCGACGGTGACGCGCATCACCCCATTTCACGGAGGAAACGATTTCGCAGGAACTTTGGAACGGAGGGTCCGCGGGGAAACATGGCCGAAGGTTACGATGCTTTTTTTCTTGCTTGCTTGCTTTTTTTGGGGGGGGGTAAATCTATTTTCACGTTCAGATGTAGTTGCACGCGCTTTGTTTACGTTGTTTGTCCGCGTGATTTGCGCCGGGGGGAACGGGTGGGGCGGGTAACGTGTGCACACCTGCCCCGCGCCAGCCGCTTCTCAAGCTTTCAGAAGTTACATAGTAGCTACACACACACCGTGCACGCGCAACGCACTACGCCATCCCGTCTGAAGCGCAGCGCCACTTTCCATTGACTTTCTGCAGTTTTAGGGGGTAGTAGAGCAGGACGTAACGACGTAAACAAGCTTAGGAGGACAACACGTACAAGTGTAAGAAGAGTGAAAACATCACACATGGGTTGGGGTTGGAGGGGGGTATGGTGGTCACGGCCCTGGTTGTAGAGTAGCGAGAGGCATCGGTGTAGTTGGGGATTTCCTTCTGAAACGCTGCCCGCGGTCAATGAGCACACAGCATAGGCTTGAGCTGCGCGAGCACGAGCGTGCATCACCATGGGCTTCTCTCCCTGACCGCACAGGAGGGCCGCGCAGAGGAGCTGGCAGGACTCCGCCGCAGATTCTGGCTGGCTCGGGTTACTGCAAGTGGTTTAATGTCCGCATGGGCTTTGGATTTATCTCGATGACCAGCAGCGAGGGCAAGCCAGTGGATCCTCCACTAGACGTGTTCGTTCACCAAGTAAGTCCTGCACCACATCTCTCTCTCTCGAGCTCCGGACGCGCGCTGAACTCGTGGCCTCGAGCAGCAGATGTGCGCGAGGAAAGCAGGAGTAAACACGCTCTCTGTCGCTTTAAGAGCCGCGGACGCTGCTTTCCTCGCGATCACCTCCATTCACATCCTCACACTCTTAAAGGAGCCTCGAGAGGCGCGTGTGTGTCGCGGTCACGCGAGCGGAGAGTGTGTGTGAACATCATGTGCTCTCGGGGTTGCGCGGCTGTTCTCGTGCACGTTCAGAGTTTAATCGATACGGACACGCGCACTAAAGCGGAACTTCTCTTCTCTTTTCATCGTTTGTTCTCTACGGCACCTGAAAACAGCGAATGCAGATTAAACGAACAAAAGCCGAGAGAACAAGAGCTTCCTTCCGACTCCTGCGCGCTGTTGTTCGGCTGTCAGTTCGGCTGCTTTCCGCGGCTCTTGTGATCATATGATTGATAATATGATAATATGATAATGTTGTCGAGCGGTGATTTGCGTTCTGCTGGATGTTGATGAGATATTAAAATCATTCCTGTGACTGAACATTTGCATTGCTACAAAACACGTCTGCATAATCAGCCAGGATCCATCCATCCATCCATCTATCTGTCCATCTATCCATCTTGTTATCATCCATCTGTCTGTCTATCCATCCATCCATCTATCCTGTTTATCTATCTATCTGTCTATCCATCCGTCTGTCTATCCGGCCATCCATCCGTCTGTCTATCTGTCTATCCATCAATCCATCTGTTTATCCATCTACCTGTCTATCCATCCATCCATCCATCCATCCATCCATCCATGTTTTATTAATAAGTGTTTAGCTGAATTACAATTGCTGAACCATGTTGAAGAGAAATGTTCTATATCTCTGTGTATTCATGTTGTGATTATTGTTTTCTCATAGAATTGTGTTGTAATTTATTGTTGCATGTTGACTTCATTTTTGTTTAGATTTGAATAATCAGAATCCTGGGTTTGTTGCATGTGAGTTTTGTGATTCAAGAGAATGATGTTCTGCTAAATCTGAAGCAAACGATTTGAACTGGGAGTTTTATCTGAGGGGAATTTTTTGGACGTTTCATTGAAATGTACATTTTATGTGTATCGTGTCATTTTGAATTAATTTTTGTGTGTGCATGTGCTAAAACATGATGTTGTGGTAGTGGCCCCTGAACCTGAGTGCATTCTGGGAAATGCAGTTCTCAAAAGGTCAGAACGTGTGTGCGGTTCATAGCGCTCGTACTGTAAGCATCTGTGATAGTTAATAATCCTCTGTGTGTAGTTGTGTCACACAGATCGTCAGTCGACTCGCAGAATAAAGTCTGCTCCAGAACACAAGCTCAAGCGAGGGACGTGTGTGTGTGTGTGTGTGTAGTTTTCGTAAGAACGTTTTGTACTGCTGATAAACGCTTCTTCTGATAAGCATGACGTCAACAATTGTGTTTGGAAAATGAATGTGTTTTTTTTAAGCGTGTCGTTTAGAGTTGTGTTGCTCTTCTGAAAGAGTGTGTGCTTTTATTCCCTGTGTGTGAAGCGTGTGTGTGTGAAGTCAGTCCTGGTTTTTAGCTGAACGCAGGTGAATGATGTAACAGCGTCATGGCACACAATCCATAACGTCTCTGATGAAGATTTGCGTTGCACTGCTGTGCGTAGGGTTGTGTGTGTGTGTGTGTGTGTGTGTGTGTGTGTGTTTGGATGCTGCACACGTGTGTGTTCATGCTACAGTGAAACTGAAAAAGCTTTTATGCTGTGCAGGGTGTGTGTGTGTGTGTCGTTGAGGATGTGCTGCCGTTGCGCGGTGTGTTTGTGATAAGAAGAGTGTGTACAGCTGATTATTGCTGTGTGTGTGTGTGTGTGTGTGTGTGTGTGTGTCTAGCCTGATACTCTGTACAGGAACACAATGTGACTTCAGGAGAAACAGTGTTTGTGTTGATCGCTTCACACAACCCTGAGAATTAAACGCGTTGCTCAGAAGTTTTCCCTTTAAGAGAGATTTTCATCAAATCATTATGAGATTTAAATAGTTTATTGTTATTTGTTTGAATTCATCTCTTGTTGATTAAAATGCAAGGCTTTATTGGAGCTCTCTGCGTCTAATTATAAAAATAGCTGTGAAAAGGAATGAAATGAAAAGATGTAAAGAACATATCTGTGTTTAAATAAAGAGCATAACTGTGTTTACTATTCAGCTGAAAACTCTTATTTAAAAATATATTACGAAATCTATTCTATTTACTATATTAGAAAAATATTTCTGATATAGTTTCCTATAGATCTTTGGCTTTTCTGTTCTTTTTATTCTTTCTCAAGGTTGTAAATAAAACAAAGATTACTGGAATATGTTTTAGAAGGAAATACTATTTTTAAACACTGTTTTATTTTCTTCTACAAAATGTAATGTTTCATTTATTGTGTTATTTGCAAATACTTTGTAACTATTAGTGAAATGTATTAGCAGTTTCAGAGTAAAAATAGTTTTAGACGCCCTTCTTTTTTTAGTGTAGTTTGTTAATATAGTTTTTTTTCTTAGTTTTCTTCAATTGCAAAAATTTGACTTCTTGTATTAAATTTGATAAGGCAGTTTTTCTGTGTGTGTGTGTGTGTATTAATTGTGCTTTTACTTGTGGCACATGTATATGTTTCTTAAACCGAAAGATGGCAGGTAGATTTGTAGTTATATATATATAGATATAGATAGATATATATTATAATATAATTTCTCTTAATTGAGCGGTTCCATCAGAGCAGGATCCTGTGGTCACACACACACACACACACACACACCGTTCTCAAATCTTCTGCAAATCTTCAGCTTTTTGTGTCAATCCAGAACTGAATTGAATTAGAGGATAAGAGAACGCATGTCTGAGTGTGAGTTTGTTTGTATGTGTAAAGAGGATTTCTGTGTGTGTGTGTGTGTGTGTGTGTTCTGTGTGTGTGTGTGTGTGTGTGTGTGTGTGTGTGTGTGTGGGGGGGGGTTGGGGTCCTCTAGCATTCTTTAAAAGAGGAATTTCGTTAAAGACAAAAAAGGGAAAGGAGGCGTGGCTTTGTCCGGCCCTCACACTCTGAATCACCGCACTGTGTGTGTGTGTGTGTGTGCGTGCGTGTGTGTTTCATTAGGAGCTTTGTGTTTGATTTTCCCGAATGCTGCGCCTCCTGCCGTGTGTGTGTGTGTGTGTGCCAGTCTTCCTGCACGAATGCATATTACTGTTTGCCTGATGATTTTAGATATTTATAGCTTTTGTTTATATGTTGTTTATGCTTGTGTGTGTGTGTGTGTTCATTGTGCGATACACTCTTAAAAATAAGTTATGTATTGGTGTTGATGGTTCCATGAAGAACCGTGATAATGATAAAAAAAAGTTTTTGCTTTTAACTTGCATTATTAAAGGTTAATAACTGCTCATTGTAAGTTCATGTTAAAATTTAAAATAAAAACAAACAACAGAATGTTTTATTCTAACTAATAAACACAAGGAAGAAAGTAAAACAACAGCCAGAAATTGTGTTTTGATTTTAATTTTTAATTTTCTGCACATATCCATTTTAAATTGAGACAAACATAAAATCAATGTCTGTTTTTAATTTAGTATATTTACAATATATGAAATGTGTGTATTTAATAAAAGCCATCTGTGTCTTTGAATGAATTGCTTCTGTTTTGTTCTTCTAGGATTTCAGACATGAGGGCATTTCTAGAGTGTAAAATGAATTGTATTTCTATCAGATGCAACATGACCGTGTGCACTTTACACACACACACACACACACACACACACACACACACGCACACAGAGCTCATATCCGGCTGATATCGGGGTGTGTGTGGAGTGATGTAGTGTGTGTCAGTAGATCAAATGCTGCGTGTGCGTCTTGAAGTCAGTGCAGAAGTGTGTTGTTAATTTAACGCAGGGAAACGGGATGCCGGTGTGTGTGTGTGTGTGTGTGTGTGTGTGTTGGAGGGGGTTGGGCAGAGGTCAGAGGTCACAGTGGAGGAGGGGTGAAGAGGAATACGCCCGGTCCTGTGGTGGCGCTCTCTGTGTTTCCCGTCTCTCCTGCGCTCACTCGTTCATCACAGCTCCTCTCTGAACTCTGACCTGGAAACAAGAGCACAAATATTACACATTTATTGCTTAATATTCATAAATATTCAGAGGACTAGTTTGTTCCCCTTACAGAATCATTCAAATAAAACTTAAACTTGTATTGAAAGCTTTTACAGTTTATTCTAGATGTGTGTTTTGGTGCAGTGTGTTTTTTTCCCCATAAACCGTTATATATATGGAAAATATCTGCTGTGTGTGTGTGTGTGTGTGTGTGTGTGTGTGTGTGTGTGTGTGGGAATGCTTTTAGTGCTATGGATTAAGCGTTAAATCAGATTGATTTTGTGGCCGTCATGTCAATCAATGCATGATTTTATTTCATGCATAAAATAAAATATGATTATTATTAATATCACGTATTGTATTATTTCCTCACACGTCTGTATTTCATGTGATTCGTACGCTCTTTAAAAATAAAGCTTCCTAAAGAGAAAGAACCATTTTTGGTTCCCGGGGAAGAGTTTTTGTTCTTTAATGTGAAGAATATTTGATAAATCTAAAGAAGCTTTTGTGGAACGGAAAGATTTTATGACGCTTGCTTTTTCAGGAATCATCCGTGTTCGTTTGTTCGCAAGCACAATCATTGTGTGAAATGAATCCGTGTGTCAAAGATCTGAAATGTTTGTTGGTTCTTGCGTAATTTACTTTTGTGTTCTTGCGTAATATTACATTTCAACTTCAGATTCTTCACTTTGCATTGATATTGATTGGAATAAACGAATAAACGCTCTGATGAACGGATGCATTTGATAAACTGGATAAAAACATCTGCTGAATCATTCAGTGCAAATGCATTTAATACTCGTGGATCACATTTGCTGAAATTGTATTTTCACTGGCGGTCGTGCACATTATTCAGGGTTTCAGAATAAAAACATTAATATTGATATTAAACATGCAGAAGCTGTAAAGAAAATCACAAGGATCATTTATGGTGCTTTATATTCAGAATTATGTTTAATTGTCCTTTTAATACATTTATTTTTCTAGTATAAACCTTTAACATTTCATAAAGTGTAATGGATTGTTAACAATTATTATTAAAAGTTATTGTTAAAATAACATCTTATTGTTAAAAGTTAAAGATGGTTTGAAATGAAACCAAAACAAATGTTTTTATTGTATTTGAATCATTTATTTGCTGTGCTTCTGTTTTCTAATATTTGTAATATTTTGACATTAGCTGCTCAGATTTACTTCACATTTTTAAGTGTAATCAGAACGAGTGGAATCTCGTTTAGCTGATAGAAATGTTGTAATTTCTTCAATTATTTCGATGAGTTAAAGTCATGCGTTGTTGATTTATTGATCTTTTTTTACAGTATTAATACATTTAAATAAGATTTAAGCAATGAAAATCACATTTTATGCTAGAAAAGGGATGAAATGTGTTTTTTTTAAATGCAGGTTAAGGAGAAATTTGTTTTCTTTCTCTCTCTTTTTCTCCCTGATTAGATTATTATACGAGATGACGTTTGTATAGATCTCTCTAAAACGGACTGATCTGTTTGAGATTTATAAATGCATCTTTCTCTCCCTGATAGATTTTTTTATGTGACACGAAATGAATGAGTGCCAGTAGTTTGAGTGTGTGTTAAATGAGCTGTGTGTGTGTGTTTAGAGTAAGCTGGTGATGGAGGGCTTCAGGAGCCTGCGGGAGGGAGAGCCGGTTGAATTCACCTTCAAGAGGTCGAGTAAAGGTCTGGAGTCGCTCAGGGTCACGGGGCCGGGCGGGGGCCCGTGTTCGGGCAGTGACCGACGCCCCAAAGGGAAAGCCCCGCCCCTCAAACGCAAACCAAAGGGAGACCGGTGAGTCCGCAGAGCATGATGGGAAATGTAGTTTAATAGTTTGTTATTTTCAGTTATTCACAATCTGCATCAGATTAAATGCCAAATGTGTGTGAAACTGGATTCTTCAGGACAAATGTAATTTGTCATGAAGTGTATTGTGTAGCATAAATCATATAACACTAGCTACGGTTTAGAATCACTAGTAGCATAGATTATATAATTGGAAATATTCCACGTTTTAAAATCTTAACTGGTGTAAACTTAAAAACACGTGCACAGTTTTTTACTCTTAAAGTTGTCTTTCTGTAAACGCGTGTTGAGGGAGTTATTGTTCATGACTGAATGATAATCTCCTTTCATTTAAAGGTGCAACGGTATTAACGGATATTTATAATGCTACAAAGAAATAGTTTAGCCACAAAAGGAATGCGAATGCTGAAATTTAATTAGTTCCTTTTAAATATTTAATTGTGCTAAAGATATATATGTGGATATGTGACTATATAAAACAGAGCAGGGGAATTGTATAATTACATACTGCATTTACAATCAAATAAGTTTGTTCTGCACTTGACGAATGAAGCGTTTTTCATCAGACTTGCTGTTCATTTGACGTAGACATGATTCAGGGTTAAACGCATGATATTCACGTTAATGAAACTATTCTGCTTTCTTTGTTTAAAAGAATTAATTTTAGATGTGTATAATATTTTGTGAAGCCATATGAATTCGGGTTGTAGTTTGGTTTGGCCAAAAGCTTTTCTGTTCACGACTCGCATTGATTGTGTGTCCGTCTTCTACTTCCTGTTGCTATGGTGATCAGAGCATAAAACACACACACTGAATAAGTCTTTTCAGTCTGTTGCATTAAAGCTATTTATAAGTGTGTGTGTGTGTGAGTGTGTGTGTGTGGGGGGGGGGTGTTTATGGTATAGCCCGTCCCTATAGATGTGGTTAGAAAAAGGTTTGATTTGTAGGCATATTCTCTAATATCTGTTTGTACATTAGGACTTACCAATGGCTTATTGAGAGTAATGCATCATTTATTCATTAACTCATTAAACAACTGATTTAGAAATTATGAATTATCGATCACAGTGTACATTTTACTTATTTTCATTGGATACTAACATGATTTGTCGGCTACCTGAAAGTTCAACATCATGTATTTATCATCTTAAATAGAATTATGAGAATAATGGAAATCTTTAGTTTTTGTCAATAGTCCTTTAAATCAAGTCATTGTTCCGTTTAATGGCTCTTTGTCTCCTTGACTTTCACACTCCTGCATTTATCAGCTGCTTTTTATTGCATTCAAGAAACACATTGATATTCTAATCAGTTCTTGCTTTCCCTGGGAATCAAACCCATGACCTTGATGTTGCAAGCGCTGCTCTCTACTGTTAGACACACAGGAAAGCCAATTATTTTAAAACTGTTAGTTCACCCAAAACTGAAAATTCTGTCATCGTATAACATTGTGTCGTTTCAAACCTGTAAGACTTTATTTCTGAACACAAATGAAGTTCTTTTTCATGAAATCTGAGTGATTTCTGTCCCTCTATTGACAGTTACAGCAACTACCATTTAGATGCTTCAAAAAGATCATAAAGAGATTATAAAACTAATCCATATGAATTGAGCAATTTAGTCCAAATATTCTGGAGAGACTCGATCGCTTTATATGATGAACAGATTGAATGTAGACCATAAACACCGATAAGCGAACCTAAACAGAAGCTCAACCGAACCTGCTTGATGATTGAGCACAAACCTCTTATTGGTTCCCGCTGAAGGTCAAATGTGACGCGTAACACGTGAATGAACCTCATTGGTTCCCGCTGAAGGTCAAACGTGACGCTTAACACGGGAATGAACCTCATTGGTTCCCGCTGAAGGTCAAATGTGACGCGTAACACGTGAATGAACCTCATTGGTTCCCGCTGAAGGTCAAACGTGACGCTTAACACATGAATGAACCTCATTGGTTCCCGCTGAAGGTCAAACGTGACGCTTAACACGGGAATGAACCTCATTGGTTCTTGCTGAAGATCGAACGTGACGCGTAACACGTGAATGAACCTCATTGGTTCCCGCTGAAGGTCAAACGTGACGCTTAACACGTGAATGAACCTCATTGGTTCTTGCTGAAGGTCAAACGTGACGCGTAACACTGGAATGAACCTCATTGGTTCTTGCTGAAGATCGAACGTGACGCGTAACACGAGAATGAACCTCATTGGTTCCCGCTGAAGGTCAAACGTGACGCGTAACACTGGAATGAACCTCATTGGTTCTTGCTGAAGATCGAACGTGACGCGTAACACGTGAATGAACCTCATTGGTTCCCGCTGAAGGTCAAACGTGACGCGTAACACTGGAATGAACCTCATTGGTTCTTGCTGAAGA
Organism: Rhodeus uyekii; assembly: GCA_037043235.1. NCBI lineage: Eukaryota > Metazoa > Chordata > Actinopteri > Cypriniformes > Acheilognathidae > Rhodeus > Rhodeus uyekii. Next base: position 333,913 of record JAWRVZ010000189.1, on the reverse strand, counting down.
TCGAACGTGACGCGTAACACGAGAATGAACCTCATTGGTTCCCGCTGAAGATCGAACGTGACGCGTAACACGAGAATGAACCTCATTGGTTCCCGCTGAAGATCGAACGTGACGCGTAACACGGGAATGAACCTCATTGGTTCTTGCTGAAGATCGAACGTGACGCGTAACACTGGAATGAACCTCATTGGTTCCCGCTGAAGATCAAACGTGACTCGTAACACGGGAATGAACCTCATTGGTTCCCGCTGAAGATCAAAAGTGACGCGTAACACGAGAATGAACCTCATTGGTTCCCGCTGAAGATCAAACGTGACTCGTAACACGAGAATGAACCTCATTGGTTCCCGCTGAAGATCAAAAGTGACGCGTAACACGAGAATGAACCTCATTGGTTCCCGCTGAAGATCAAACGTGACTCGTAACACGGGAATGAACCTCATTGGTTCCCGCTGAAGATCGAACGTGACGCGTAACACGGGAATGAACCTCATTGGTTCTTGCTGAAGATCGAACGTGACGCGTAACACGAGAATGAACCTCATTGGTTCCCGCTGAAGATCAAACGTGACTCGTAACACGGGAATGAACCTCATTGGTTCCCGCTGAAGATCGAACGTGACGCGTAACACGGGAATGAACCTCATTGGTTCTTGCTGAAGATCGAACGTGACGCGTAACACGAGAATGAACCTCATTGGTTCCCGCTGAAGATCAAACGTGACTCGTAACACGAGAATGAACCTCATTGGTTCCCGCTGAAGATCAAACGTGACTCGTAACACGGGAATGAACCTCATTGGTTCCCGCTGAAGATCGAACGTGACGCGTAACACGGGAATGAACCTCATTGGTTCCCGCTGAAGATCAAACGTGACTCGTAACACGAGAATGAACCTCATTGGTTCCCGCTGAAGATCAAACGTGACTCGTAACACGGGAATGAACCTCATTGGTTCCCGCTGAAGATCGAACGTGACGCGTAACACGGGAATGAACCTCATTGGTTCTTGCTGAAGATCGAACGTGACGCGTAACACGAGAATGAACCTCATTGGTTCCCGCTGAAGATCGAACGTGATGCGTAACACGGGAATGAACCTCATTGGTTCTTGCTGAAGATCGAACGTGACGCGTAACACGAGAATGAACCTCATTGGTTCCCGCTGAAGATCGAACGTGACGCGTAACACGAGAATGAACCTCATTGGTTCCTGCTGAAGGTCAAACGTGACGCGTAACACGAGAATGAACCTCATTGGTTCCCGCTGAAGATCGAACGTGACGCGTAACACGGGAATGAACCTCATTGGTTCTTGCTGAAGATCGAACGTGACGCGTAACACGAGAATGAACCTCATTGGTTCCCGCTGAAGATCGAACGTGACGCGTAACACGGGAATGAACCTCATTGGTTCTTGCTGAAGATCGAACGTGACGCGTAACACTGGAATGAACCTCATTGGTTCCCGCTGAAGATCGAACGTGACTCGTAACACGGGAATGAACCTCATTGGTTCCCGCTGAAGATCAAAAGTGACGCGTAACACGAGAATGAACCTCATTGGTTCCCGCTGAAGATCAAACGTGACTCGTAACACGAGAATGAACCTCATTGGTTCCCGCTGAAGATCAAAAGTGACGCGTAACACGAGAATGAACCTCATTGGTTCCCGCTGAAGATCAAACGTGACTCGTAACACGGGAATGAACCTCATTGGTTCCCGCTGAAGATCAAACGTGACTCGTAACACGGGAATGAACCTCATTGGTTCCCGCTGAAGATCGAACGTGACGCTTAACACGGGAATGAACCTCATTGGTTCCCGCTGAAGATCGAACGTGACGCGTAACACGAGAATGAACCTCATTGGTTCTTGCTGAAGATCGAACGTGACGCGTAACACGAGAGTGAACCTCATTGGTTCTCGCTGAAGGTCAAACGTGACGCGTAACACTGGAATGAACCTCATTGGTTCCCGCTGAAGATCGAACGTGACGCGTAACACGGGAATGAACCTCATTGGTTCTTGCTGAAGATCGAACGTGACGCGTAACACGAGAATGAACCTCATTGGTTCCCGCTGAAGATAGAACGTGACGCGTAACACTGGAATGAACCTCATTGGTTCCCGCTGAAGATCGAACGTGACGCGTAACACGGGAATGAACCTCATTGGTTCTTGCTGAAGATCGAACGTGACGCGTAACACGAGAATGAACCTCATTGGTTCCCGCTGAAGATAGAACGTGACGCGTAACACTGGAATGAACCTCATTGGTTCCCGCTGAAGATAGAACGTGACGCGTAACACTGGAATGAACCTCATTGGTTCCCGCTGAAGATCGAACGTGACGCGTAACACTGGAATGAACCTCATTGGTTCCCGCTGAAGATCGAACGTGACGCGTAACACTGGAATGAACCTCATTGGTTCCCGCTGAAGATCGAACGTGACGCGTAACACTGGAATGAACCTCATTGGTTCCCGCTGAAGATCGAACGTGACTCGTAACACGGGAATGAACCTCATTGGTTCCCGCTGAAGATCAAAAGTGACGCGTAACACGAGAATGAACCTCATTGGTTCCCGCTGAAGATCAAACGTGACTCGTAACACGAGAATGAACCTCATTGGTTCCCGCTGAAGATCAAAAGTGACGCGTAACACGAGAATGAACCTCATTGGTTCCCGCTGAAGATCAAACGTGACTCGTAACACGGGAATGAACCTCATTGGTTCCCGCTGAAGATCAAACGTGACTCGTAACACGGGAATGAACCTCATTGGTTCCCGCTGAAGATCGAACGTGACGCTTAACACGGGAATGAACCTCATTGGTTCCCGCTGAAGATCGAACGTGACGCGTAACACGAGAATGAACCTCATTGGTTCTTGCTGAAGATCGAACGTGACGCGTAACACGAGAATGAACCTCATTGGTTCCCGCTGAAGATCAAACGTGACTCGTAACACGGGAATGAACCTCATTGGTTCCCGCTGAAGGTCAAACGTGACTCGTAACACGAGAATGAACCTCATTGGTTCCCGCTGAAGATCAAATGTGACGCGTAACACGTGAATGAACCTCATTGGTTCCCGCTGAAGCTCAAACGTGACGCGTAACACGTGAATGAACCTCATTGGTTCCCGCTGAAGATCAAACGTGACGCGTAACACGGGAATGAACCTCATTGGTTCCCGCTGAAGGTCAAACGTGACGCGTAACACGTGAATGAACCTCACTGGTTCCCGCTGAAGGTCAAACGTGACGCGTAACACGGGAATGAACCTCATTGGTTCCCGCTGAAGGTCAAACGTGACGCGTAACACTAGAATGAACCTCATTGGTTCCCGCTGAAGCTCAAACGTGACGCGTAACACGGGAATGAACCTCATTGGTTCCCGCTGAAGGTCAAACGTGACGCGTAACACTAGAATGAACCTCATTGGTTCCCGCTGAAGATCAAACGTGACGCTTAACACGGGAATGAACCTCATTGGTTCCCGCTGAAGATCAAATGTGACGCGTAACACGGGAATGAACCTCATTGGTTCCCGCTGAAGATCGAACGTGACGCGTAACACGGGAATGAACCTCATTGGTTCCTGCTGAAGATCGAACGTGACGCGTAACACGGGAATGAACCTCATTGGTTCCCGCTGAAGATCGAACGTGACGCTTAACACGGGAATGAACCTCATTGGTTCCCGCTGAAGGTCGAACGTGACGCGTAACACGAGAATGAACCTCATTGGTTCCCGCTGAAGATCGAACGTGACGCGTAACACGAGAATGAACCTCATTGGTTCCCGCTGAAGATAGAACGTGACGCGTAACACGAGAATGAACCTCATTGGTTCTCGCTGAAGCTCAAACGTGACGCGTAACACGAGAATGAACCTCATTGGTTCCCGCTGAAGATCGAACGTGACGCGTAACACGAGAATGAACCTCATTGGTTCCCGCTGAAGATCGAACGTGACGCGTAACACGAGAATGAACCTCATTGGTTCCCGCTGAAGATCGAACGTGACGCGTAACACGAGAATGAACCTCATTGGTTCCCGCTGAAGATCAAACGTGACGCGTAACACGAGAATGAACCTCATTGGTTCCCGCTGAAGATCGAACGTGACGCGTAACACGAGAATGAACCTCATTGGTTCCCGCTGAAGATAGAACGTGACGCGTAACACGGGAATGAACCTCATTGGTTCCCGCTGAAGATAGAACGTGACGCGTAACACGAGAATGAACCTCATTGGTTCTCGCTGAAGCTCAAACGTGACGCGTAACACGAGAATGAACCTCATTGGTTCCCGCTGAAGATCGAACGTGACGCGTAACACGAGAATGAACCTCATTGGTTCCCGCTGAAGATAGAACGTGACGCGTAACACGGGAATGAACCTCATTGGTTCCCGCTGAAGATCGAACGTGACGCGTAACACGAGAATGAACCTCATTGGTTCTTGCTGAAGATCGAACGTGACGCGTAACACGAGAATGAACCTCATTGGTTCCCGCTGAAGATCAAACGTGACTCGTAACACGGGAATGAACCTCATTGGTTCCCGCTGAAGCTCAAACGTGACGCGTAACACGGGAATGAACCTCATTGGTTCCCGCTGAAGGTCAAACGTGACGCGTAACACTAGAATGAACCTCATTGGTTCCCGCTGAAGATCAAACGTGACGCTTAACACGGGAATGAACCTCATTGGTTCCCGCTGAAGATCAAATGTGACGCGTAACACGGGAATGAACCTCATTGGTTCCCGCTGAAGATCGAACGTGACGCGTAACACGGGAATGAACCTCATTGGTTCCTGCTGAAGATCGAACGTGACGCGTAACACGGGAATGAACCTCATTGGTTCCCGCTGAAGATCGAACGTGACGCTTAACACGGGAATGAACCTCATTGGTTCCCGCTGAAGGTCGAACGTGACGCGTAACACGAGAATGAACCTCATTGGTTCCCGCTGAAGATCGAACGTGACGCGTAACACGGGAATGAACCTCATTGATTCCCGCTGAAGATAGAACGTGACGCGTAACACGAGAATGAACCTCATTGGTTCTCGCTGAAGCTCAAACGTGACGCGTAACACGAGAATGAACCTCATTGGTTCCCGCTGAAGATCGAACGTGACGCGTAACACGAGAATGAACCTCATTGGTTCCCGCTGAAGATAGAACGTGACGCGTAACACGGGAATGAACCTCATTGGTTCCCGCTGAAGATAGAACGTGACGCGTAACACGAGAATGAACCTCATTGGTTCTCGCTGAAGCTCAAACGTGACGCGTAACACGAGAATGAACCTCATTGGTTCCCGCTGAAGATCGAACGTGACGCGTAACACGAGAATGAACCTCATTGGTTCCCGCTGAAGATAGAACGTGACGCGTAACACGGGAATGAACCTCATTGGTTCCCGCTGAAGATAGAACGTGACGCGTAACACGGGAATGAACCTCATTGGTTCCCGCTGAAGATAGAACGTGACGCGTAACACGAGAATGAACCTCATTGGTTCCCGCTGAAGGTCAAACGTGACGCGTAACACGAGAATGAACCTCATTGGTTTCCGCTGAAGGTCAAACGTGACGCGTAACATGAGAACGAACCTCATTGGTTCCCGCTGAAGGTCAAACGTGACGCGTAACACGAGAATGAACCTCATTGGTTCCCGCTGAAGATCAAACGTGACGCGTAACACGGGAATGAATCTCATTGGTTCCTGCTGAAGATCAAACGTGACGCGTAACACGGGAATGAATCTCATTGGTTCCTGCTGAAGATCAAACGTGACGCGTAACACGAGAATGAACCTCATTGGTTCCCGCTGAAGGTCAAACGTGACGCGTAACACGAGAATGAACCTCATTGGTTTCCGCTGAAGGTCAAACGTGACGCGTAACATGAGAACGAACCTCATTGGTTCCCGCTGAAGGTCAAACGTGACGCGTAACGAGAATGAACCTCATTGGTTCCCGCTGAAGGTCAAACGTGACGCGTAACATGAGAACGAACCTCATTGGTTCCCGCTGAAGGTCAAACGTGACGCGTAACATGAGAACGAACCTCATTGGTTTCCGCTGAAGGTCAAACGTGACGCGTAACATGAGAACGAACCTCATTGGTTCCCGCTGAAGGTCAAACGTGACGCGTAACACGAGAATGAACCTCATTGGTTCCCGCTGAAGATCAAACGTGACGCGTAACATGAGAATGAACCTCATTGGTTCCCGCTGAAGGTCAAACGTGACGCGTAACACGAGAATGAACCTCATTGGTTTCCGCTGAAGGTCAAACGTGACGCGTAACATGAGAACGAACCTCATTGGTTCCCGCTGAAGGTCAAACGTGACGCGTAACACGAGAATGAACCTCATTGGTTCCCGCTGAAGATCAAACGTGACGCGTAACACGGGAATGAATCTCATTGGTTCCTGCTGAAGATCAAACGTGACGCGTAACACGGGAATGAATCTCATTGGTTCCTGCTGAAGATCAAACGTGACGCGTAACACGAGAATGAACCTCATTGGTTCCCGCTGAAGGTCAAACGTGACGCGTAACACGAGAATGAACCTCATTGGTTTCCGCTGAAGGTCAAACGTGACGCGTAACATGAGAACGAACCTCATTGGTTCCCGCTGAAGGTCAAACGTGACGCGTAACACGAGAATGAACCTCATTGGTTCCCGCTGAAGATCAAACGTGACGCGTAACACGGGAATGAATCTCATTGGTTCCTGCTGAAGATCAAACGTGACGCGTAACACGAGAGTGAACCTCATTGGTTTCCGCTGAAGGTCAAACGTGACGCGTAACACGAGAGTGAACCTCATTGGTTTCCGCTGAAGGTCAAACGTGACGCGTAACACGAGAATGAACCTCATTGGTTTCCGCTGAAGGTCAAACGTGACGCGTAACATGAGAACGAACCTCATTGGTTCCCGCTGAACGTCAAACGTGACGCGTAACACGAGAATGAACCTCATTGGTTCCCGCTGAAGGTCAAACGTGACGCGTAACATGAGAACGAACCTCATTGGTTCCCGCTGAAGATCAAACGTGACGCGTAACACGGGAATGAATCTCATTGGTTCCTGCTGAAGATCAAACGTGACGCGTAACACGAGAGTGAACCTCATTGGTTTCCGCTGAAGGTCAAACGTGACGCGTAACACGAGAATGAACCTCATTGGTTTCCGCTGAAGGTCAAACGTGACGCGTAACATGAGAATGAACCTCATTGGTTCCTGCTGAAGCTCAAACGTGACGCGTAACACGAGAATGAACCTCATTGGTTTCCGCTGAAGGTCAAACGTGACGCGTAACACGAGAATGAACCTCATTGGTTCCCGCTGAAGGTCAAACGTGACGCGTAACACGAGAATGAACCTTATTGGTTCCCGCTGAAGATCAAACGTGACGCGTAACACGAGAATGAACCTTATTGGTTCCCGCTGAAGGTCAAACGTGACGCGTAACACGAGAATGAACCTCATTGGTTCCCGCTGAAGGTCAAACGTGACGCGTAACACGAGAATGAACCTCATTGGTTCCCGCTGAAGGTCAAACGTGACGCGTAACACGGGAATGAATCTCATTGGTTCCCGCTGAAGGTCAAACGTGACGCGTAACACGAGAATGAACCTCATTGGTTTCCGCTGAAGATCAAACGTGACGCGTAACACGAGAATGAACCTCATTGGTTCCCGCTGAAGGTCAAACGTGACGCGTAACACGGGAATGAATCTCATTGGTTCCCGCTGAAGGTCAAACGTGACGCGTAACACGGGAATGAATCTCATTGGTTGTCACACATCAATTGAATATGTTTGAGCTTCTGTTTATCTTCGCTGATTAATGTTTATATGTGAATAAAAGCCTAAATTAAATCTGTTCATCGTATAAAGTGATCGAGTCTCTCCAGAATTAAATCGCTCAATTAATATGGATTAGTTTTATAATCTCTTTATGTACTTTTTGAAGCTAGTTTGAAGGTAGTTGTTGTAACTGTCAATGGAGGGACAGAAATCACTCAATTTCATTAAAAAGATCTTAATTTGTGTTCAGAAGATGAAAGTCTTGCGGTTCAGGAACAACATGAGTGTATGCTATGTATGGTGTTATATATGGTGTATTTGTCTAATTTTTGGGCAAACTATTACTTATTGCAAAATGCCGTTTTCCTCAAATATGTATTATTTTTAAATGTGAGTGTATGAAGTGCCCAGGTTAGTGTAGAAACATGGAACAGTTGTGTGCAGTTCAGCTCTGCTTCATCAAGTTAGTTTGTGTAAAACAGCCGCTGTGATCATCTGCTGCTGAAGCACAGTGACACCTGCAGGCCGAACACAGTCAGTGCAGCTCAGGAGTGTGTGAGGAGAGACGAGATCACGTGAGGAGTGTGTGAGGAGTGTGTGAGGAGAGACGAGATCATGTGAGGAGTGTGTGAGGAGTGTGTGAGGAGAGATGAGATCATGTGAGGAGTGTGTGAGGAGTGTGTGAGGAGAGACGAGATCACGTGAGGAGTGTGTGAGGAGTGTGTGAGGAGAGATGAGATCATGTGAGGAGTGTGTGAGGAGTGTGTGAGGAGAGACCGATGAGTAGAAACACACAAGCCCAGTTTCACAGACGTGCGTTTAGTTTCAGTCAGTGTTTGTTCTATAGTCTCTCTAGTTCAAAACCATATAAAATTATAAGGTACGTTTTTGTTGTAAGATGACGTAGTTGCGTGTTACATGTTCTTACTGTAGTAATAACAGTGTATTATACATAATAAGCTATTACAAGGGATTACCCCTAAACCTGAGTAAGTACATGAAGTTAATTAATGTTATTCAGTTCTTATTCGAGTAATTTCACCATAAAGTAACGCTTAACCCTCCTTTTCATAAATGTCAGACTGGTTTATATGTAATGTATTCATTTCCATTGTTCAGTTTCATGATTTTTTTGAATGTATAATAATATATTTTATAATTGAATTAATTACAGATAGTTTACTTTATATAGTCTAGTAAAATCATGTTCCAGTGACTCCAGTCAGAGAGTTTAACAACATTATAGAAAAATGCTGTGATCGACCAAACAGTTTCAAGAAGTGTGTAATAATAAATCTGAGCCAAAATACTCTCTGTCTCTCTCACACACACACACACATTAGTGGTACTGAGAGATCGCTATATTTAGAGCTGTAATGTCATTTCCTACTCTATGGTTTCTATGCATCGGAATTTCCTTGGCAACGAAAGCTGTGGTAAAATCTTTCTCTGAAACACTCGACAGTTCCTCACGCTCACACGAACTCTTTCCTCATTTCTAGGAACAAAGCTGGAAACAATATTCTTGCATCCTAAAGCAAGTGTAGCTTTTTCTTTTACATTTTACTGTAGGAATTACTGGGCTGAGCCTGTTTATTGTTCATATATGATGAAAACTGTGATTATTTAATACAGAAACTGCCACTTTGAGTAATTCTGAAGTAAAGGAGGCTTGCTGGAGGAAGTGTTGTCCTGCACTGCCCTCTAGTGACCAGCACTGCGTTTGAGTCCAGTCACATTCATCCAAAAACCAGAAGAAATCATGTAAAGAAGCTTTATTTTTGCGTATTATTTGCATAACAATCCTCCATCATTGTCATTAACATGATGCATCTAAATGTTGTTGTTGTTTTTTCCCTTTATTACAAGTACAAACATAATGCGTTATATTTAGTTTGCGTTCTGGATCTGGTTAATTTTCAAGAAATAATGTTATGATACACAATGTTCTTAAAAATAGCTTCTGTTTTCTCTACGCAAAATATAATTCCCTGATCTCTCTCACCAATAACATCAAACTCAATGCATGATAATGTCTGTAAAAATTCACTTTTAATTCTCAGAGTTTATGTATTTACAATCAATTATTTGTATTTACAAATGTTTGGAATAATTAAGATTTAAAAAAAGAGTTTTCAAAGAATATATAGTAGTGTCATTTATTCCTGTGATTAAAGCTGAATTTATTAGATGATACAGTAAAACAGTGTAATATTATATCAGTGTAAAACAGCTGTTTTCTATGTGAATATATAGTAAAGTGTCATTTATTCCTGTGATTAAAGCTGAATTTATTAGATTATACAGTAAAACAGTGTAATAATATATCAGTGTAAAACAGCTGTTTTCTATGTGAATATATAGTAAAGTGTCATTTATTCCTGTGATTAAAGCTGAATTTATTAGATGATACAGTAAAACAGTGTAATATTATATCAGTGTAAAACAGCTGTTTTCTATGTGAATATATAGTAAAGTGTCATTTATTCCTGTGATTAAAGCTGAATTTATTAGATGATACAGTAAAACAGTGTAATATTATATCAGTGTAAAACAGCTGTTTTCTATGTGAATATATAGTAAAGTGTCATTTATTCCTGTGATTAAAGCTGAATTTATTAGATGATACAGTAAAACAGTGTAATAATATATCAGTGTAAAACAGCTGTTTTCTATGTGAATATATAGTAAAGTGTCATTTATTCCTGTGATTAAAGCTGAATTTATTAGATGATAAATACAGTAAAACAGTGTAATATTATATCAGTGTAAAACAGCTGTTTTCTATGTGAATATATAGTAAAGTGTAATTCATTCCTGTGATTAAAGCTGAATTTATTAGATGATTAATACAGTAAAACAGTGTAATATTATATCAGTGTAAAACAGCTGTTTTCTATGTGAATATATAGTAAAGTGTCATTTATTCCTGTGATTAAAGCTGAATTTATTAGATGATAAATACAGTAAAACAGTGTAATATTATATCAGTGTAAAACAGCTGTTTTCTATGTGAATATATAGTAAAGTGTCATTTATTCCTGTGATTAAAGCTGAATTTATTTTATGATACAGTAAAACAGTGTAATATTATATCAGTGTAAAACAGCTGTTTTCTATGTGAATATATAGTAAAGTGTAATTCATTCCTGTGATTAAAGCTGAATTTATTAGATGATTAATACAGTAAAACAGTGTAATATTATATCAGTGTAAAACAGCTGTTTTCTATGTGAATATATAGTAAAGTGTCATTTATTCCTGTGATTAAAGCTGAATTTATTAGATGATAAATACAGTAAAACAGTGTAATATTATATCAGTGTAAAACAGCTGTTTTCTATGTGAATATATAGTAAAGTGTCATTTATTCCTGTGATTAAAGCTGAATTTATTAGATGATACAGTAAAACAGTGTAATAATATATCAGTGTAAAACAGCTGTTTTCTATGTGAATATATAGTAAAGTGTCATTTATTCCTGTGATTAAAGCTGAATTTATTAGATGATAAATACAGTAAAACAGTGTAATATTATATCAGTGTAAAACAGCTGTTTTCTATGTGAATATATAGTAAAGTGTAATTCATTCCTGTGATTAAAGCTGAATTTATTAGATGATTAATACAGTAAAACAGTGTAATATTATATCAGTGTAAAACAGCTGTTTTCTATGTGAATATATAGTAAAGTGTCATTTATTCCTGTGATTAAAGCTGAATTTATTAGATGATAAATACAGTAAAACAGTGTAATATTATATCAGTGTAAAACAGCTGTTTTCCATGTGAATATATATATAGTAAAGTGTAATTCATTCCTGTGATTAAAGCTGAATTTATTAGATGATAAATACAGTAAAACAGTGTAATATTATATCAGTGTAAAGCAGCTGTTTTCTATGTGAATATATAGTAAAGTGTCATTTATTCCTGTGATTAAAGCTGAATTTATTAGATGATAAATACAGTAAAACAGTGTAATATTATATCAGTGTAAAACAGCTGTTTTCCATGTGAATATATATAGTAAAGTGTAATTCATTCCTGTGATTAAAGCTGAATTTATTAGATGATAAATACAGTAAAACAGTGTAATATTATATCAGTGTAAAGCAGCTGTTTTCTATGTGAATATATAGTAAAGTGTCATTTATTCCTGTGATTAAAGCTGAATTTATTAGATGATAAATACAGTAAAACAGTGTAATATTATATCAGTGTAAAACAGCTGTTTTCTATGTGAATATATAGTAAAGTGTCATTTATTCCTGTGATTAAAGCTGAATTTATTAGATGATTAATACAGTAAAACAGTGTAATATTATATCAGTGTAAAACAGCTGTTTTCTATGTGAATATATAGTAAAGTGTCATTTATTCCTGTGATTAAAGCTGAATTTATTAGATGATAAATACAGTAAAACAGTGTAATATTATATCAGTGTAAAACAGCTGTTTTCTATGTGAATATATAGTAAAGTGTCATTTATTCCTGTGATTAAAGCTGAATTTATTAGATGATAAATACAGTAAAACAGTGTAATATTATATCAGTGTAAAACAGCTGTTTTCCATGTGAATATATATAGTAAAGTGTAATTCATTCCTGTGATTAAAGCTGAATTTATTAGATGATAAATACAGTAAAACAGTGTAATATTATATCAGTGTAAAGCAGCTGTTTTCTATGTGAATATATAGTAAAGTGTCATTTATTCCTGTGATTAAAGCTGAATTTATTAGATGATAAATACAGTAAAACAGTGTAATATTATATCAGTGTAAAACAGCTGTTTTCTATGTGAATATATAGTAAAGTGTCATTTATTCCTGTGATTAAAGCTGAATTTATTAGATGATTAATACAGTAAAACAGTGTAATATTATATCAGTGTAAAACAGCTGTTTTCTATGTGAATATATAGTAAAGTGTCATTTATTCCTGTGATTAAAGCTGAATTTATTAGATGATAAATACAGTAAAACAGTGTAATATTATATCAGTGTAAAACAGCTGTTTTCCATGTGAATATATATAGTAAAGTGTAATTCATTCCTGTGATTAAAGCTGAATTTATTAGATGATAAATACAGTAAAACAGTGTAATATTATATCAGTGTAAAACAGCTGTTTTCCATGTGAATATATATAGTAAAGTGTAATTCATTCCTGTGATTAAAGCTGAATTTATTAGATGATTAATACAGTAAAACAGTGTAATATTATATCAGTGTAAAACAGCTGTTTTCTATGTGAATATATAGTAAAGTGTCATTTATTCCTTTGATTAAAGCTGAATTTATTAGATGATAAATACAGTAAAACAGTGTAATATTATATCAGTGTAAAACAGCTGTTTTCTATGTGAATATATAGTAAAGTGTCATTTATTCCTGTGATTAAAGCTGAATTTATTAGATGATAAATACAGTAAAACAGTGTAATATTATATCAGTGTAAAACAGCTGTTTTCCATGTGAATATATATAGTAAAGTGTAATTCATTCCTGTGATTAAAGCTGAATTTATTAGATGATAAATACAGTAAAACAGTGTAATATTATATCAGTGTAAAACAGCTGTTTTCCATGTGAATATATATAGTAAAGTGTAATTCATTCCTGTGATTAAAGCTGAATTTATTAGATGATAAATACAGTAAAACAGTGTAATATTATATCAGTGTAAAGCAGCTGTTTTCTATGTAAATATATAGTAAAGTGTCATTTATTCCTGTGATTAAAGCTGAATTTATTAGATGATAAATACAGTAAAACAGTGTAATATTATATCAGTGTAAAACAGCTGTTTTCTATGTGAATATATAGTAAAGTGTCATTTATTCCTGTGATTAAAGCTGAATTTATTAGATGATAAATACAGTAAAACAGTGTAATATTATATCAGTGTAAAACAGCTGTTTTCTATATGAATATATAGTAAAGTGTCATTTATTCCTGTGATTAAAGCTGAATTTATTAGATGATAAATACAGTAAAACAGTGTAATATTATATCAGTGTAAAACAGCTGTTTTCTATGTGAATATATAGTAAAGTGTCATTTATTCCTGTGATTAAAGCTGAATTTATTAGATGATACAGTAAAACAGTGTAATAATATATCAGTGTAAAACAGCTGTTTTCTATGTGAATATATAGTAAAGTGTCATTTATTCCTGTGATTAAAGCTGAATTTATTAGATGATACAGTAAAACAGTGTAATAATATATCAGTGTAAAACAGCTGTTTTCTATGTGAATATATAGTAAAGTGTCATTTATTCCTGTGATTAAAGCTGAATTTATTAGATGATTAATACAGTAAAACAGTGTAATATTATATCAGTGTAAAACAGCTGTTTTCTATGTGAATATATAGTAAAGTGTAATTCATTCCTGTGATTAAAGCTGAATTTATTAGATGATTAATACAGTAAAACAGTGTAATATTATATCAGTGTAAAACAGCTGTTTTCTATGTGAATATATAGTAAAGTGTCATTTATTCCTGTGATTAAAGCTGAATTTATGAGATGATAAATACAGTAAAACAGTGTAATATTATATCAGTGTAAAACAGCTGTTTTCCATGTGAATATATATAGTAAAGTGTAATTCATTCCTGTGATTAAAGCTGAATTTATTAGATGATAAATACAGTAAAACAGTGTAATATTATATCAGTGTAAAACAGCTGTTTTCCATGTGAATATATATATAGTAAAGTGTAATTCATTCCTGTGATTAAAGCTGAATTTATTAGATGATTAATACAGTAAAACAGTGTAATATTATATCAGTGTAAAACAGCTGTTTTCTATGTGAATATATAGTAAAGTGTCATTTATTCCTTTGATTAAAGCTGAATTTATTAGATGATAAATACAGTAAAACAGTGTAATATTATATCAGTGTAAAACAGCTGTTTTCTATGTGAATATATAGTAAAGTGTCATTTATTCCTGTGATTAAAGCTGAATTTATTAGATGATAAATACAGTAAAACAGTGTAATATTATATCAGTGTAAAACAGCTGTTTTCCATGTGAATATATATAGTAAAGTGTAATTCATTCCTGTGATTAAAGCTGAATTTATTAGATGATAAATACAGTAAAACAGTGTAATATTATATCAGTGTAAAACAGCTGTTTTCCATGTGAATATATATAGTAAAGTGTAATTCATTCCTGTGATTAAAGCTGAATTTATTAGATGATAAATACAGTAAAACAGTGTAATATTATATCAGTGTAAAGCAGCTGTTTTCTATGTGAATATATAGTAAAGTGTCATTTATTCCTGTGATTAAAGCTGAATTTATTAGATGATAAATACAGTAAAACAGTGTAATATTATATCAGTGTAAAACAGCTGTTTTCTATGTGAATATATAGTAAAGTGTAATTTATTCCTGTGATTAAAGCTGAATTTATTAGATGATTAATACAGTAAAACAGTGTAATATTATATCAGTGTAAAACAGCTGTTTTCTATGTGAATATATAGTAAAGTGTCATTTATTCCTGTGATTAAAGCTGAATTTATTAGATGATAAATACAGTAAAACAGTGTAATATTATATCAGTGTAAAACAGCTGTTTTCCATGTGAATATATAGTAAAGTGTCATTTATTCCTGTGATTAAAGCTGAATTTATTAGATGATTAATACAGTAAAACAGTGTAATATTATATCAGTGTAAAACAGCTGTTTTCTATGTGAATATATAGTAAAGTGTCATTTATTCCTGTGATTAAAGCTGAATTTATTAGATGATAAATACAGTAAAACAGTGTAATATTATATCAGTGTAAAACAGCTGTTTTCCATGTGAATATATAGTAAAGTGTCATTTATTCCTGTGATTAAAGTTGTATTTTCAGCATCATTCCTCCAGTCTTCAATGTCACATGATCTTCAGAAATCATTATAATATGAAGCATTTTTTTTAAATTATTATTATTATTAATGTTGAAAACGGTTGTGCTGCTTTATATTTTTATGGGGAAAAGCATTCAAAAGTTTGAGCCAAGTAGAAATGTAAATGCTGTTCTTTTGAACTTTCCATTCATCAAAGAATCCTGGAAAATAAAATGCATCAAAGTTTCCACAGACATTTTAAGCGGCAAAAACTTTTCAGCATTGATTTAATAAGAACCATTATTAATAATTGATCAATAGTAATAAATGAAAATAACTGGGCGGTAAAGCAGCATATCAGGGTAATAATCCTGCTGCATACAGTGTGTGAATGCAGTCGTGCTTTATTTCAGAAGCGTCGTGTGTTTGTGAGGCTCTGATATAAATCAGCAATGTTTTGTGCTCTTTTAGGTGTTATAACTGTGGAGGTCTGGACCATCACGCTAAAGAGTGTGGCCTTCCCCCCCAGCCAAAGAAGTGTCACTACTGTCAGAGTGTCACACACATGGTGGCCCAGTGTCCCCACAAGAGGGCGCTGTCCCCCTCCGTGCCTCAGGACCCCCAGCGGCCCTCCACCTCCGCTCAGTCCCAGGAAGAGGAGATGCGCTCGGGCTCCTCGTCCTCCCCGGAGGAAGCGTCTCAGCGGGGGGGCAGCCGCTCGCAGCGCTGGAGGAAGAGCCGGGACTGAGACCCCCTCCCAGACCCCAATCATCTACCTCAGAGAGGAGACCCTCGTTCCCGTGCAGCTCCGGCACCAGCCGATGGGGGTGTGTGTGTGTGTTCTCACGGCAAACGCTGCGTCTCACATGCTTTGGAGTGAATGTTACAAGGCAAAACGTTTGAAAAACTCAAACATGAAGTCAACAAAAGTTTGGAACCCTTTTACCTCCATAATGTGGTGAAACTGGAGTAAAACGCATGGTCCTCTTCTTAACGTGACGACGCTCCTCTGAAACTTTTGAATGGCAGTGTCTACAAAAGTACAAACTGTTTTCAACACTGATAATAATAATCATAAATGAGCATCAGATCATCATATTATAATGATTAGAGAAGATCACGTGACACTCAAGACTGGAGCAATGCTGCTGAAAACAGGAATAAATGAATAATTTCACAATATTACTGTCGGAATTAGTTTCAGAGGAAAAGCGAGCGTTTCCTTTCTAATAACATGCGCAGATCAAAAACATCACGTTAAGATCAAGAACATGCGTTATGAACGTAAAGTTGGGTTTCCTGTCGACTTTAAACCAGATTCAGACATGATGAGAGAGAATTTCTCACAGTCCGGTTCACGTCAAAGATCTGTCACGGCTGGGCTGATGTCCTCACGCTCTCACCGTCTCCTGACAATAAGAGTATTATGGGATAGAGTTACAGATGCTGTGTGTAACTGATTGAAACATCCAGGCATGTTCTGCAGCGTAAGGCATTAATATATATATATGTGGAGATATTATAAATGTTGAAGTGTAATTTATAGTGTGTAGGTAGATGATGGCGTGATTTGATCCTCCCCTCTCTTGTGGAGGACGTGATGCGTTTCCCCGTAACCGTGAGATCATGAAGCTGTCGTACCTTGAGTTTCATAAGAGCTTCATTTTCCGACATCATGTAAAAAGCAGCAAAATCGGCGTGGCCTTAAACGCTCGTGCAGTGCTGAAGTGTTGCAGCGATCGGCTGACGCTTCCTCATCTCTCCATCATCAGCACAGGCGGATATTGTCGCATTATTCTGCTTCTTCTGGAACAACTGATTATTAAACTACTAATAAATGGCTAATACATTAGCATGCAAAATTGCTTGTAAATTCCACCAATAATTATAAAGAAATGGCCAGTGGCATTTTGAATTTGGCTAGAAAGATTGCGATCGTATTTCCTTGTAAATAATCGTCATTTTTATTCCATTTACAATGTCAGATAATCGGTGTTTGCGCGTACTAGTCGATTTGCCAAGACATCCCTGTCTGAAAATGTTTTCCTCACTCTTAAAGCTCAGCCGAGACGCGAGTTATCCCTAAAATCGGAGGGATTGCTGGGGAATGACGGATGCAGAAGCACATGACGCTGATAAGAGAATAAAACGCTCGTCTCTCGAATCTGATTGGTTGATTGATGTTGATCCAGGAAGAGGTTGCGCTTGAGGAAATAACATTTTATTGACTTCATCAAGTACAAAATGTTCCTGGATCAAGATCACAATCAACCAATCAGACTCCAGAGACGAGTGTTTTATTCTCACTTCCAGACGGATGGCAGAAGGTCAGCTTTCATTGGCCGTCTGACCGACACGTACAGCAAACTATCACCGGTTTGCACACATGCATCACGTACTGTTAAACTCCAGCGCTCAGTGTTACGGTGTCAAACTCCGTTCTTCTTCCACGAGAGGATTTAGCTTCAGCAAAGCCTGTGTGAGACTGTGTTTACATCCGTGTTCTTCTCCGTCATCGGCTTCGCTTTAGACGCAGCACTACATTTTCAGACAGGAATCAACAGAAGATGTGGATCCAGGAACGGTGAGCCTGAACACGAACCCTGATCTGCACGTATAAAATAAAGTGCATCTTATTTTTATGCACACAGTCCCTCCCAATGTAGCTGATGAATGTACATGAACTAAAGCCTTCGAGAGACGGATCTCGCTTGAAGAAAGTTCAGAGCAAATCTGCTCCAATCATCCCCTAACTAAAGTGCTCTTGAACAAAGCTAGCATGGTTTACCCAGAATGCACTGCGGTGTTGCGTCACGATCAGTGACTGTCAGCAATAATTCCAGGCTCTTCTGGTTTTGTGGAGCTTCAAAAGTGACGATCTTTATGAATCAGCGACACACAAGCGTTCGTGGAGCGTCTCGCTGATGATTAGCAAACCGTTCTGTTTCGGAGGAATGAATCTCATGAAACGTGTCAGAGCCATATTTCACCTCATAAGCAACAGAAATCAAATATAATTCACTTGAAATGATTCGTTTAAATCCAAAATTCTTACGGAAAACTAAAGGCAATTTTAGAATTCTGCAATTCCATTACTGTGATGTGGGAAAAATTCAGATCTAATAGTTCATTTCTTTGTGATAATTTGCAGATTTGATCAAAACATGATTTCATTACAGTAATTGTGCATGAAT